>CM077829.1:4200000-4765000 GCA_039720395.1 Liquidambar formosana | reverse complement strand
TATTGTAGCCAAGATCTAAAGTTTCTAACAACGATAGCTTCTCAAAGTCATCAGGAATTTTACCAGATATTCCCCAAGCCCTAGCATCCAGTTCTGTTAACGAGGAAAGACTTAAGAAAGACATAGGAAGACCAGCAAGCTTCGGTTTCTCTTGAGGCATTAAATTTGTCAGCTCTGCATTCTCTCTGATGTTTGTGAGATGTTCATGAGATTTTCTCATTTTCAATGTTGTTAAGCTTGAGAGCATCCCCAATTCTTCAGGTAGTTCTGTCACAGCAGTTTCTCCCATTTGCAAGCGACGCAGATTTTTCAATTTCCCAATTGAAGCTGGTAGTCTTCGTAGATGTTTACAGTAGTCCATTCTCAATGTGTCAAGTCTCTCCAACTCACCTATGGACTCTGGCAACTCTGTTATTACCGCACCATCTAAGATCAGAGTAGTTAAATTCAACATATTTCCAATGGAATCTGGTAAAGATCTAAGCGATTTACAATTTCCCATATCAAGCTTCTCAAGCATGTTCAAGGCACCAACCTGATCTGATATTTCTGTGATTGATGTCCCCCGTAGCCGAAATTGAACCAAAGACGCTAATCCATTAATGGAATCAGGCAATTTGGTCAGAGATCGACAACGAGTAATTGACAAGAACTTCAAATGGGATAATGAACCAATAGAAATTGGTAGTTCTTTGATTGAACTACTATCAAGAAAAAGCTCTAGTAACGATTTGAGATTGCCAACAGAATCAGGAATGGCAGTAAGCGATCTGCAGAGCACCAAACCTAGTTTCTCAAGGTTTGTCAAAGATCCAACAGAATCAGGTATTTCTTCTAGAGCAGAACCATCAAGGTAGAGCTCTCTTAGTGAACACAGTTTCCCTATGCAAACAGGTAGTTGTTTCAATGACCGGCAATTCCTTAGACTCAAGCTTTCAAGTTTTTTCAGACGGAATATAGAGTCAGGTAGGTTCACAATTGCAGTGTCATCAACGAGAAGCTCCCTTAATGATTTCATGCTGCCCATGTCCTCTGGTAATTCTTTCAGTTTTAAGCAACCAGAGAGATTTAGGTTCTCAAGATGTTTCAATCCAGAGACATCAGTTGGAAATTCCACAAGGTTTGAACAGTTTTTAAGGTTCAAGTAAAGCAATGAAGTCAAGTCACCAACTGATTTATGGACCTTAACCAAACGTACGCAATTCTCAAGAATCAGTTTTTCCAAGACCCGATGCCCAGATAAATTGGGGATATCAGTTAGATACCAGCAGTCATGGAGATTCATTACCAACAATTTATCAGCCATCTGTATGACAAGAGGATTACTTGCTGTAAGACCAAGCAGCAACTATAGAAAAATCCAAGTGCTAAAGCTTTAAGGTAAATTTTAAGAATTTCAGTTTGGGCCCCCGACTTAGTTTGCTCATGTAAAGAAAGACCCAAGTGGTGATACATGGCACAACGACACTTATTATTCTCACTGCCTTATGAGAGAGTCCTAGTTTAATTCTAACGTTTTATACCAACATGTCGTCACATGGGAAGCCACATCAGGTGCCACCTGAAGCAGTAAGAATAGACGGTACAAGGAACCATCATAACTGGCATTTCTCAAGAAGACCCTATGGCACTCCACAAATCACTGATCATTAAAGGATTGTGATTACAAGGGTCTACCATAAATTATGGGACCTCATATGACTTGCGAAGTCTAAATTATAGACTATTCAAAAAATACTGAAATAAGGTACTTTAACAGTAAAATTTACCTTGTTCCTGTACATATTCCACCATCTCCAATCCCATACTCGCGTAATTTTGCTTCCCGATAAATTAAGCACAGCAAGATCCCTCGGGCAAAACTCTGAAGGAAGACTTTTCAAAAGGCACCCTTCCCATTGTAGCCACTTCAATGTAGCAGCTATGAATTTGAAATTTCCAGCCAATTTCACATGATTAATTTGAAGAAGTCTTAAGTTAACCATAGGTTCAAACGATTTAGTGCGCAGCATTATGTTTTTGTCCTTCTCTGCTCCACGGTGAATACGTGTCTTATATATTTCCTTCAAGTATGTCATTGCAGATGAAAAACCGGGCATTCTTTTCAAGTTCGTCCAATGATTCTTCTCAGAGCTTACTTCATGCTTCTTTTCAAAGTCAAGGACAATTCCTTGAATGTTCCTTGTTCCCTAAGGCCAGCCAAATGAAAAAAAAAAAAAATTTAAAAAATTAAAAACTGAAGCAAAGTCATAGAAGAACATTGAAATCTGGATTAATGAGCACTACATATATGCTATGGTAAAGTGATAGCTGACACCAAAAGAAAGACATCTGTTTCCAATTTTGACAAATGGAACTGCAATGGAAAACTTCTTTTTACTTAAAGAGTTTAAATTCAACTGATCATTTCGCAGATGACATTTACCAGCTGCCACAAAAGTGAAGAGGCAGCATGGCAGCCATTGCTCAGTGGGAAAACTTGCAAGTTGCAACTACTTCATCATTCACAAAGTCCAACTCACTGTCAAAATCAACAGTTAGTTGAAAATTTTCTACAATAAAAAATCTACATCAATAAGATGGCAGCTGAAAATTGGACTCCACAGTTTTGTATTGTATCTTGCAAAAAATGCAAAAAGGTATAGTAAAATTGGAGTATAATATTTTACATAATTCTAAACTACTCTAAATTTTGACAATATCCTTTGTAATTTCATATCTTACCCATGACATAGCATGTGAATTTTGTGACAAGGCACTGATGTCAGGCATTTACGAAAATGAGGGGTTTGAAGATGAACCAAATACAAATTAATACTTATTTCTTTCTCCTTATCTTTTGCCCCATCCTAAAGACAATGTGATGAACTTTTGGCTGCAGTTACACTCTCTTGATAACTGCAACAAGAACAGCCATGGCACTATAGGAAATGATGATTTTGACTGAGAATAAAGCATTTCCTGTACCCAACTACTAGGACATGGAATTAATATCCTGTTGCTTTATTTTCATCATAACTAACTCAAAATGACATACGATCACTTGTTGCAAATTAAATATAAGAAACAAGCAGTTTAAATTTTAAAAATGAGACACACAAGTGTCACTGCATCGATGCATTAAACCCTCACTGAAAGATGAGCACCTCCCATTTTTATTCAGCTATCCCACACCCAAAGGAGGGAGAGGGGTGTCTTTGGTTAACTGCCAGAGTAAAACAGTTTTTTTAAATAATTAAACGAAGGGTAAAATTATAATGCCATATGATTTAAAGTTTCTATTTGGATAAAGTTGCATAATGAAATGCAAAGGTATATGAAATAGGTCATACCTTCTTATTTTTCAAAACGGTCATTACTTCATCACGATCCCATAATCTGCTCCGCATACCAGGATCTTCAAGGTTTTCATGTTGAACAATTTGTCTTCCCATGTCTCTGAGTTGATCATGCATCCACAAACTGTTGTTCTCAATGATCTTAACAAGAGATTTATTTGTAAGGTCTGTGATTGCTATCTCAGCACTGAAACCGCAACCCTTCAATATGTCAATGGCATCGTCTCTCTTCATTTTCATTTGAACAAAGAAACAAGCAATGTCAAGGAATATACACTTTTCTTGTTCATCTAGTGCATTAAAACTTATCTCTAAGACATCTTGAAGATGACCTGGACGAATCTGTTTCAATTTCTGCAGTGCATCAGTCCCACTCCTTTTTCGTCCTCTTATCAAACAAATATGAACCAAATACTTCTAGAGGCCAAAGGCAGTCCTCCAGCAAGAGACACAACTTGCTTGGAGAGATCTATGAAAGCACTGGTAGGTTTCTCTCTTCCAAATGCATGATAACTAAATAATTGGAGTGACTCAGGGGAATGTAACTCCTTTACCTCATAGAATTTATTCACAATGGTCTCAGGTAGAACTTCTTTATTTCTTGTGGTGATAATGAGTCGACTTCCTTCAAAAAACCAATCTCTCTTACCAGCTAGAGCATTGAGTTGCCTTACATCATCAACATCATCTAGAACAACAAGAATTGGCTCCTCAGGAATTAGCTCTTTGATTGACATTATATGTGTACTAACCTCATTTACAGGTGGCAATGCCCTTATGGAAAGATCACCCATAAGTTTGTCTTGAAGGGATTTTGAACCATTACGTTGTCCCCAAGTTTCTCTTACATTAGATATAAAGCTGCGGCGTTTGAAGTGAATGACAAGTTTATTGTAAACAGCCTTGGCAAGGGTGGTCTTGCCAACTCCACCCATTCCGTGAAGTCCCAAGACTCTGACACCATTGGCTTTAACATCTAACATCCTCATTACTTCTGCAAGACGAGAATCGAGTGCAACAGGATATTTAGCCACACCCAAAGGAGTATTACTCAGTTTATTCAAAACCTTTTTGACTAAAGATTGGATTAACTGTGGTTCTTCCCTGCCAATAAGATGATCAGATAAATCAGAAAGGAAAAATAGACAAAAAAAAATGAACAATAAAAATGGCGCAGTCAGAAGGTGAAATATTACCAGTCTCAACATGACAACAATGGTGAAAGCCAAAGGCCAACCTAATGGAGACAACACTTGTGAAAAGACTATCTTTTGTCAAATAAAGAGCATTTCTTGTTTCCTGCTGAGTGTCACAGCTCCAGAAAGAAAAGGCTAGTTGCTTGCTAAAAATATAATTGTCTCAATTAATCTTTTGTCTGCATTCAGGGGCGGTTGCACATGGATGCCTGTGAGGGCACGTGCAACCACTCAAATTTTTGGTTTTTTTTTTTTTCTAAGATAACTAATTGTTGAAGAAGAGTCACCAGTCACCCCCTGCTCTTCTCCCTCTAGATCCTTCTCCCTTCTTCCCCTTCATCTCCCCTTGTTTTTTTCTCTAGAAAACCCAGCTCCTTCATCATTCTCCCTCTTTTTCTCTCCATATCTTCTTCTATATTGATGTTGCATCTTTCATTACCACCATTTTTGAAGTTTCGGCAAAATCAACAATGAAGAAACTGACTTAAATCAGTGAAACCAGTTTATAAATGGGAGGTCGAGTCCCCATTTGGTGCAAGTCGTGAAATGCAAAGCAAATGTGTACATGAGTAATGGCTTCTATAGTGTGTTTAGTGTATAGTTCCCTTGAGTCTAATGTTTCTAAGGTGTAAGTAGTAAAATGTGGGTGTTTCTAGTGCTTATACGCTGTGTGTATAAAAGAGTGGTATAATGTGGTTTGTTAAAGTTAGTGGAGTGTTAATTGTCCTAGTGTATACGTGAGACGGTGAGAATATCTTTCACCTTGATGTGAGTAGTTGTGGGTATTTACATGTTTTTTTTAAAATAAAAAAATAAAAAAATAATTAAATGAGTGCATGACACCCTAACGGCATTTTCTTACTCGTTGAATGAGCGATTTTGGATTCAAGCTCATGGAGAATCATTGATACCCTTTTATTGATATTAAGAGGTAACGGTAGATTCTATCGATTATCAAAAAATAAAAAGTACGTGTGCTTTCACTACACCATTAATAAAATTATTTATCTTCAAGTTCAACTATGTTTTTTTCAACAGTAAATTTTGGTTTCTTTTTGTTATGTGTTTTTACGCCATCCTTCGTTGTCGAGTCATTAGTCTCTATCCTCTTCCATCACTGATTCTCCTCCATATCTTAAAGTTTGATTTGTTGGTTCTTATATGCAAATGTGCACCCACTGGAAAAAAATCCTAGATCCGCCCCTGTCTGCATTTACGTATCTCCGTTAAAGACCTGGTTGATTTTTAGCCAAATTGGCGACACCAAGTATAGGTGACATCAACTGAATAAGAAGAGCAAATGACCAGAGTCAACAGGCCTTAGCCTAAATATTTCAGCTACAGCTTTATGGATCAAAACATGATCTATCAAGGTTTGAGAATATTTTCCGATCTGCTAGCTTTCAGCCTATTGTCAAACCTTAATGAGAGGAAGTCAAATCCTTGGGAGACCATATATATTTGGGGGTAGGAGAGGGACCTACCATGTTTCATGGTCAAGAGCAGCTTGCAGGTAGAAAACCCACCTTATTGATTACGGTGCAGTTTAAATTCATGCAATTAAGGGTTAACTCTAGATCTGCAAGTCCCTGATACTAGCATAGGGCTTAGACAACGAAGGTAGAACGCCCACTTTGATAGGAAACGATGTTCATCTCTTGGGCATTTGGCCACCTCAAAGAGCCAAGTGTGATTCGCAATGAGATCACCAAATCCATTAATACGACATTGTAAAACACTAAAACCATACCCAAACCAGCTAATTTCCTCTAGGGTCCCCCTTAGCTAGCTCACCGTCGTATTTTGTTCTCTTCATTGCCTTATTTTCCAATTCACATAGGGTTTATGATGCCTTTCCATAGACACCGAGGCCATTGTAATTTGACATGCGTAGCTTCCCATGCTTAGGAGAACCAAATTCAATCAACCAGAAACGATAAAATAATGTTGAAGAACTTATAAGGGGCAGGCTGTTGCCACTACTCAAAATACTCTAAGCCCCCCACTAATTAAATCCCCTCAAATTTTACTGAAAGCACCTCCCTATCTTCCTAAAATACCCTTTATAAAAAATTCTATAAACATTTTTCTATGCCACCCCTAAACTGTTCGGTTACTCAAAACCGAACATCTCTTATTTGTTTAGACCTATTAGTAAGAACAAAGTATATATGTTCAGACCTGTTAATAAAAATAAAGTATATATGTTTGGCTTTATAGAAAAGAACAATATAAAAACGTTTAAACCTTTAATACCAAACATTTCTTATTTGTTCCGACTTATAAATATAAATACTCAAAATCCATTCACAGTTACATAAACGAACAATTCTCAATTATTGTATAGTTAAGTTGTTCGGTGTTTTAAAACGGAACAATACAAGCTTGTTCGGACTCCTACAGGTGAACAAACAATACCAATTTGGGAATTTTGAAAATTGAATCAGGCTAAGACCATTCACTATCATGATTTCTAGTTTTAAAGAAACCAATTCGTAGCTGGTTTATCATTTATAAAACTGAGTTTATGCCTTCTTTTTTGTAGAAGCAGTGGTGAAGTCAAACTCATTTTTAACTAAACAAATTTGGATGTTTCCTAAACAGCCAAAGTAAATATAAACACCGACTAAGATATTGATGGTGAGGACAAATAATATGAGAAGCCATTAAAGAATAATCAAATGTTTCTAAGGACATTCCAAAGATTAAAGAATTCTCCAATTTTAAATAATGAAATGAGAAGCCATTGAAAATACGGAGTACAATAACCTTTATTGATTACAAGCGCCAAATCTGATTCCTTTTTCCGCAATAAAATATGAATATTATATATATATATATATATACATGCCAGGTCAACATGCGTTGATATAAGTTATATCATTATTATGTTTTTGGAGTTGTACCCCGCGCATTGACCCGATAAACCACGTAACCCACTAATGCACGAAGTATATCCCTCAATGCGGGTGTTGATATAAGTTATATCAACACGTGTTCACCTTATCATCATCAAATATATAAATCTTGATCAGATCAACAAGTATTGATATAAGGTATATCAGCACAATGCATTAAGGGTTGTATCTTATGCATTAGCCCAATTGTATCTCATAACTCACAAGGTACAACCCCCAATACGCATGTTGATATATAAGCTATACTAACACGTGCATGTGTCGATATAATTTATATCAACACTTGCATTGAGAGTTGTACCTTGTGCTTTAGTGGGTTATGGGATACATTGGGCTAATGCATAAAATAGAACCCCTAATGCATGGTGCTGATATAACTTATATCAACAGCGTAATGCAAGGATCTTTAGAGACACTCATGAGGAGATTGATGGTTTGTGGGACATGGTGTGTTTTCTTGCTTCCCTATGGGCTTTGGTGAACAAATCTTTTGATGGTATTCCTATTTTCTTGATCATAAGGAATTAGATTGAGATTTGTGCTTCAAAACCTGTCAATAGAAATACCGTTGGAGGCCACCCCCCTTGATTTTTTGATGGGTTTCTGCTCTTGTTTGCTTGGCTTTCAATTTAGCACGTGAAAGCATTGCTGCTTTATTTTCTTTTGTTTTGTTGCCTGCCTAGACTTCTGGGGCTGGGCTTTGTTTTTTGTTTTGTTGTTCCTTTGGACTCCTCGTCTGTTCTTCTCTATTTTGATTAATTAATACAATTTTTTCCTATAAATAAATAAAAAATAAAAAAAAGATATAACTTGTATCACCTGTGCTGACATTATCTCAAGAAATAGATTGTATGTATCTACAAATTGCAGCTAATAAACACATTGGCTCTAATTTAAATCAAGCAGTGGAGTGGGAAAAAAAGACTGAATTTACCAGATCTTGGAATCCCAACCGGAAATACCACCAGCTTTTTCCATGGCTTTCCTCCACCTAATAACCTTGTCTGCTCCAAACCTTAGGTCAAGGTTTCTAAAAGCCTCTTCGAACGGTCCCTTCTGACGCCGGACGTCAGATGGATCGACCTTGTAAAACACCGGGAGAATCAACCGCCGGCATTCTAAAATCTTTGCAAGTTCTTCCAAGCACCACCGCGACGAGGCGTAGTTCTCCGAGATGACGGCGATCGAGGCGGCGGAGTCCTCTATCGCCTCCAACAGGCTCGGCGCGATCTCCTCGCCTCGCTCCAGCTCCTCGTCGTCGCGGAACGTTCTGATTCCGTTCCGTACGAGCTCGGTGTAGAGACGCTCCGTGAAGGTATGGCGAGTGTCTTCGCCTCTGAAGCTGAGGAACACGTCCCAGCGGAAGCGGAACGACGGAGTTGAAGTGGACGACGTCGTCGCTTGATCGTCATCGTCGGTGGTGGCGTCGCCCATTTTCGGATTCTTTCTTCCGGATGAGGTGAGCGTAAAGCAATGCAGTCTCCTGAGGTGAGACTATGTCCGCGCTTTACGTGGACTAGTAAAGTAGTCATTGTCAGGATGTATAAATTTTTAACTTCACCCTCACTGTTTTGGAAATTATGCAAGGACCCCATCCCTTAGCACCGTGTTAAAATAAGTGCTATGAGGGTTAGGCTTGAGGATTGTTCTAAAAGTTGAAAAATTTGTTCATTATAGTCATTATAGTTATTTTAGCAATAATTTTTTTGATTTTTAATCCAAACAGTCTAAACCCTGCACCGAATCCCTACTTGATCAAAAAAATCCATTTAAATGAGCAGCCGCCATGCCCCCTTTCTTTGAAAAAAATGGTTTAATATATGTTTATCCATGTATGATTTAGAATAGCAGCATGTTCATTAAAGATAATTAATGAACTTAAAATTTTGAGGTTCATTAAAGAAAACACTTTAAAAATCAAATGGCACAGGCTTAAAAAAAATGTGTACAATGTCCCTGGTGATGACAATATAAATTCATCTATGGCATTCACAATTTATTTAATAAGTATACTTAATCTTCTAGGAGAAATAAGTTTATAGTTGTAACGGAAATGTAATAAGTTGCAATCAAAATATAATGGGAACGCCATCTAAAATGCCTATATGTAGGCTCACCAGTCTGATAATTAAATACGATAATTACTAACTTGGACACACATCCAATCGCTAACCAATATTTACTTACCATAGTAATTCTCATCTAAAAATTAATAAATTAAATTAAATAAAACAGAAATTAAGAGACAAAAACACACAAACGTTATATTTTAAGACGTACACCCCGAATGATAAAGATAGTAGGCCAGGGGGAACTCCATGAGAATCTCTACATTGATTAAAAAATCCTCTAATCGTACGTGGAAGTCTATAGAAGAAAGACCCATCTTTAATTCTTTAGAGTAAAAAATTCCCCACTATGCAAAAACACAAATTAAGAAGCTATTAAATAATGGCTAAGTGCGCGCATGGAGAACAATCTTCCAAACTCCTACTTAACTTATTTAATCCAAAGTCTCCAAAGATTCCATAACATTATCTTTAACTTTTTTAGCCCAAAAGCCCCATTTCATTCCTCTTCCCCAAACCAAATATTAAAAATTGTTGAGTTTCCTACTAATAAATGCAATTGGGTCCAACTACACTGACTACAGAGGCCTAATCTTTGTCATCTGTAATCCAATTATCAAACTAAGATCTTGTCATTTGTTTGCTAGTTTGAACTCATAATCCAATGCAACACAAAAGTACAAACACTTACATAATCTGGATTATGCTATCTGTTAGGGTTTCTCTCTCTAAACTGAAACAAGTAATCCTAGTCAGGGTATTAGCAGATTGAGATTTCAATGCAAAGAAGGAACACAGAGTATAAGCATGTGTGTGAGTCGGTCTATATGTATACTACCTGTTCTGGAAAACCCAACCCGAGATTCCACCTACTTTTTCCATGGCTTTCCTCCATCTCACACCCTTGTCCTGTCCGAACCTTTCCTCGAGACTTTGAAACGAGTCCTCGAACGGTCCCTTCTGTCGCCAAACGGCGGCACTCGACGATCTTAGCTAGTTCCTCGAGGCACCACCGTGACGAGGCGTAGTTCGGCGAGATGATGAGGATGGAAGCGGAAGAGTCTTCGATGGCTTCGAGCAGACCGGGGGCGATCTCGTCGCCCCGGTTCAAGCCGTCGTCGTCAAGGAAAACTCGGACGCTTTTGTTCTCGAGGGCGTCGTAGAGACGGTCGGTGAAGCCGTGGCGAGTGTCTTCGCCTCTGAAGCTGGGGAACACGTCCCACCTGAGTCTGAAAGCCGGAGGTGGCGTCGATGAGAATTCGTCGTACGCCATTTTTTTTGCGGTTTTTCCTCTTTTTTCATTTTTTTTTGCTACGGAAAAACGCTGGAAATATGCTTACTCCGTTTCTCTCGTTGCTTAAACTTGCTTTGTGAAGGTCATTTGAATACCACACAATTTTGATTCCATTGGAGAACTGTGGAAGAAAAGGGGAAGAATACGTACATGACTGCCAGTCACAAGATTCCTCGTACGTATGCGTAAGAGGTGGCTATAGTCTTAAGTCTCTGACTCTCTGTGGAAATCGCACACACTGCTCTTCGCACTGGACTGGACTGGTTTGGGCTGGGCTCTTGCTCCCTCGGCTAAGAATGGGGGTCTCTATTGGCACCCAAATGCTTGCTTTTTATCCCCTATTTATTTTACACTTTAAAATTTTATGAAAAACATAAGAAGATTTTTTAAAAATCGAACTCACTATTTATTAGAAAACATCATTTTGAATAACTTTGTAGAATAAAGTTTTTCCAAAATCTATCGTTTAAATAATTTTTTTTGCCATTGGTAGTTTTTGTTTCATAAATGATTAAAAAATCCATTTAAACGATAGATTTTTGAAAAACTTCTTTTTTACAAAATTGTTCAAAATGATGTTTTATAATAAATTATGTGATCAATATTTATAAAATTTTTTTATATTTTTCATAAAACCTTAAAATATAAAATAAGTAGGGAGATGAAGAGCAAGTCCTGAGGTGCCAATAGAGGCCTCCACTGAGAATAAGGACCACACTATCTGTTGCAGTGAGCAAAAGAAGATATACCCCACAGCCAAAGGAGAGAAAGAAAAACAGAGGAAGATATTTCAATGTTCAAATGGCCTTTTAGCCAGTAGCATCGATATAAACTATATAAGTCTAAAACTCATACCCACGTAAGAGACATACGCCTAAGGGTGATCGATGAGCTCATTACTTGTATCTTAACACATTTTTTTTCTTCTCCTATTCTTCTAATATAGAATAACTCACAAGTGAACCTCTACAATAATGACAAGCAACAAGACATTGTCATATCAAATTATTGTGATGGTGTGATATTTACCATGTGGTGACATAGACGATAAAAGTGATAATCAGACAAACATTTTTCACATAGTATGAGTAACAAATGACTGAACCAAAAGGAGAGGTGAGGAAGGCAACCCAGTCACCATACCCCTTTTCTCTGGAAACAGGACCAAAGTAAGTTTTGAAATAGGGTAAAACATCATACAGTAGGGTACATTACAGTACAATGCACGGCTATGCAATGCAATACATTACCACTTCTCAAACCAATTGGAAGCACATAAATGTCCAAATCCAGTCTCGAAAGCTCACAAAAAAAAAAAAAAGAAAAAAAGAAAAAAAAAATGCCCCGCACGTTGATAATACACTTTTTTTCCACGGTCCATGCATTCTGCATAATGACCATAATCAAAGCCGTGGTTAAATCCTTCACAGTGAGTTGAAAAACTTGGCAAGTTTATATGATACTGACTGTTTGGATTCATCTAACCATTCTTCATTATCGTCTTCAATATCATCATCATTTTCAAAAATTAGATGAATCCCATACTTCTTCAGTTCAAGTCCATTAAAATATGGCTCATCCCGCAGTGCTACCTGTATCTTATCACCATCTTTCAATGCAAGAACTAGTGGTTTAATCTCTGAAAATCGACACAAGTAGAGTTGATCTTCGTTCGTGTCAGGAACTCCCATTAATTCGAGTGTAGTATTATGAATTGCTTCATTGAGTCTGACAATTTTTGCTTGAACATCCACTATTGATGGGAGCTTATCTCTAAAGCGATCCTGTCTCTGTTGGTCAAGAGAGACAACAACAGCTATAATCACACCTTTGGTATCAAGGTTTTTGCGACTTGAAAAACTTGGGATTTCTTGAACAAACCAGTTTGGGATTTCACTCCCAGGGACACTCAAATTGCGCAAATGCTTTAATGCCACCTGCATTTTAAGAAAAATGTTGTAAACGACACAAACCACGAGAGAGAGAGAGAGAGAGAGAGAGCACCTTGGTAAGTCTTCTCTTTACCGCTGGAAAGCAGGCATTGCAGCCACTCATATACAGCTTTCTCATCGACCTCAAGCATTGAAGGCCTGGAATATCCATTATTTTCTTGCAGTTTGTAAGGTGCAGTTCGTGTAAACTCTCCAAGTTTGACAGATCAGATATAGTTTCTAATGCAGTACAATTTGTTACATTCAACTTGAGCAAACTTGATGGAAGTGGTGGGAGAGACTTGAGCTCTTTACAGTGCGGCAAAAGCAAATCTCGGAGGATGGAAAGTCCGCTTAGGCTAGATGGAAGGCCGCTAATATTATTGTAGCCAAGATCTAAAGTTTCTAACAACGATAGCTTCTCAAAGTCATCAGGAATTTTACCAGATATTCCCCAAGCCCTAGCATCCAGTTCTGTTAACGAGGAAAGACTTAAGAAAGACATAGGAAGACCAACAAGCTTCAGTTTCTCTTGAGCCGTTAAATTTGTCAGCTCTGCATGCTCTCCGATGTTTGTGAGATGTTCATGAGATTTTCTCATTTTCAATGTTGTTAAGCTCGAGAGCATCCCCAATTCTTCAGGTAGTTCTGTCACAGCAGTTTCTTTCATTTGCAAGCGACGCAGATTTTTCAATTTCCCAATTGAAGCTGGTAGTCTTCGTAGATGTTTACAGTAGTCCATTCTCAATGTGTCAAGTCTCTCCAACTCACCTATGGACTCTGGCAACTCTGTTATTACCGCATCATCTAAGACCAGAGTAGTTAAATTCAACATATTTCCAATGGAATCTGGTAAAGATCTAAGCGATTTACAATTTCCCATATCAAGCTTCTCAAGCATGTTCAAGGCACCAACCTGATCTGATATTTCTGTAATGGATGTCCCCCGTAGCCAAAATTGAACCAAAGACGCTAATCCTTTAATGGAATCAGGCAATTTGGTCAGAGATCGACAACGAGTAATTGACAAGAACTTCAAATGGGATAATGAACCAATAGAAATTGGTAGTTCTTTGATTGAACTACTATCAAGAAAAAGCTCTAGTAACGATTTGAGATTGCCAACAGAATCAGGAATGGCAGTAAGCGATCTGCAGAGCACCAAACCTAGTTTCTCAAGGTTTGTCAAAGATCCAACAGAATCAGGTATTTCTTCTAGAGCAGAACCATCAAGGTAGAGCTCTCTTAGTGAACACAGTTTCCCTATGCAAACAGGTAGTTGTTTCAATGACCGGCAATTCCTTAGACTCAAGCTTTCAAGTTTTTTCAGACGGAATATAGAGTCAGGTAGGTTCACAATTGCAGTGTCATCAACGAGAAGCTCCCTTAATGATTTCATGCTGCCCATGTCCTCTGGTAATTCTTTCAGTTTTAAGCAACCAGAGAGATTTAGGTTCTCAAGATGTTTCAATCCAGAGACATCAGTTGGAAATTCCACAAGGTTTGAACAGTTTTTAAGGTTCAAGTAAAGCAATGAAGTCAAGTCACCAACTGATTTATGGACCTCAACCAATCGTACGCAATTCTCAAGAATCAGTTTTTCCAAGACCGGATGCCCAGATAAATTGGGGATGTCAGTTAGATACCAGCAGTCATGGAGATTCATTACCAACAATTTATCAGCCATCTGTATGACAAGAGGATTACTTGCTGTAAGACCAAGCAGCAACTATAGAAAAATCCAAGTGCAAAAGCTTTAAGGTAAATTTTAAGAATTTCAGTTTGGGCTAGTTTGCTCATGTAAAGAAAGACCCAAGTGGTGATACATGGCACAACGACGCTTACTTATTACTCTCACTGCCTTATAAGAGATTTCTAGTTTAATTCAAACGTTTTATACCAACATGTCGTCACATGGGAAGCCACATCAGGTGCCACCTGAAGCAGTAAGAATAGACGGTACAAGGAACCATCATAACTGGCATTTCTCAAGAAGACCCTAATGCACTCCACAAATCACTGATCATTTAAGGATTGTGATTACAAGGGTCTACCATAAATTATGGGACCTCATATGACTTGCGAAGTCTAAATTAAGACTATTCAAAAAATACTGAAATAAGGTACTTTAACAGTAAAATTTACCTTGTTCCTGTACGTATTCCACCATCTCCAATCCCATACTTGCGTAATTTTGCTTCCCGATAAATTAAGCACAGCAAGATCTCTCGGGCAAAACTCTGAAGGAAGACTTTTCAAAGGGCACCCTTCCCATTGTAGCCACTTCAATGCAGCAGCTATGAATTTGAAATTTCCAGCCAATTTCACATGATTAATTTGAAGAAGTCTTAAGTTAACCATAGGTTCAAACGATTTAGTGTGCAGCATTATGTTTTTGTCCTTCTCTGCTCCATGGTGAATACGTGTCTTATATATTTCCTTCAAGTATGTCATTGCAGATGAAAAACCGGGCATTCTTTTCAAGTTCGTCCAATGATTTTTTTCAGAGCTTACTTCATGCTTCTTTTCAAAGTCAAGGACAATTCCTCGAATATTCCTTGTTCCCTAAGGCCAGCCAAATGAAGAAAAAAAATTAAAAGATTAAAAACTGAAGCAAAGTCATAGAAGAACATTGAAATCTGGATTAATGAGCACTACATATATGCTATGGTAAAGTGATAGCTGACACCAAAAGAAAGACATCTGTTTCCAATTTTGACAAATGAAACCGCAATGGGAAACTTCTTTTTACTTAAGAGTTTAAATTCAACTGATCATTTTGCAGATGACATTTACCAGCTGCCACAAAAGTGAAGAGGCAGCATGGCGGCCATTACTCAGTGGGAAAACTTGCAGCTATTACATCATTCACAAAGTCCAACTCACCGTTAAAATCAACAGTCAGTTGAAAATTTTCTGCAAAAAAAATCTACATTAATGACATGGCAGCTGAAAATTGGACTCCACAGTTTTGTATTGTATCTTGCAAAAAATGCAAAAAGGTATAGTAAAATTGGAGTATAATATTTTACATAATTCTAAGCTACTCTAAATTTTGACAGTATCTTTTGTAATCTCATATCTTACCCATGACATAGCATGTCAATTTTGTGACAAGGCACTGATGTCAGGCATTTATGAAAATGAGGGGTTTGAAGATGAACCAAATACAAATTAATACTTATTTCTTTCTGCTTATCTTTTGCCCCCTCCTAAAGACAATGTTATGAACTTTTGGCTGCAGTTACACTCTCTTGATAACTGCAACAAGAACAGCCATGGCACTATAGGAAATGATATGATATATGATTTTGACTGAGAATAAAGCATTTCATGTACCCAACTACTAGAATATGGAATTAATATCTTGTTGCTTTATTTTTCATCATAACTAACTCAAAATGACATACAATCACTTGTTGCAAATTAAATATAAGAAACAAGCAGTTTAAATTTAAAAATGAGACACACAAGTGTCACTGCATCGATGCATTAAACCCATCACTGAAAGATGAGCAGCTCCCATTTTTATTCAGATATCCCACACCCAAAGGAGGGAGAGGGGGTGTCTTTGGTTAACTGCCAGAGTAAAACAGTTTTTAAAAATAAATAAAAGAAGGGTAAAATTATAATGCTATATGATTTAAAGTTTCTATTTGGATAAAGTTGCATAATGAAATGCAAAGGTAAATGAAATAGGTCATACCTTCTTATTTTTCAAAACGGTCATTACTTCATCACGATCCCATAATCTGCTCCGCATACCAGGATCTTCAAGGTTTTCATGTTGAACAATTTGTCTTCCCATGTCTCTAAGTTGATCATGCATCCACAAACTGTTGTTCTCAATGATCTTAACAAGAGATTTATTTGTAAGGTCTGTGATTGCTATCTCAGCACTGAAACCACAACCCTTCAATATGTCAATTGCATCGTCTCTCTTCATTTTCATTTGAACAAAGAAACAAGCAATGTCAAGGAATATACACTTTTCTTGTTCATCTAGTGCATTAAAACTTATCTCTAAGACATCTTGAAGATGACCTGGACGAATCCGTTTCAATTTCTGCAGTGCATCGTCCCACTCCTCTTTCCTCCTCTTATCAAACAAATATGAACCAAATACTTCTAGGGCCAAAGGCAGTCCTCCAGCAAGAGACACAACTTGCTTGGAGAGATCTGTGAAAGCACCGGTAGGTTTCTCTCTTCCAAATGCATGATAACTAAATAATTGGAGTGACTCAGGGAAATGTAACTCCTTTACCTCATAGACTTCATTCACAATGGTCTCAGGTAGAGCTTCTTTATTTCTTGTGGTGATAATGAGTCGACTTCCTCCAAAAAACCAATCTCTCTTACCAGCAAGAGCATTGAGTTGCCTTACATCATCAACATCATCTAGAACAACAAGAATTGGCTCCTCAGGAATTTGCTCTTTGATTGACCTTATATCTCTACTAACCTCATTTACAGGTGGCAATGCCCTTATGGAAAGATCACCCATAAGTTTGTCTTGAAGGGATTTTGAACCATTACGTTGTCCCCAAGTTTCTCTTACATTAGATATAAAGCTGCGGCGTTTGAAGTGAATAACAAGTTTATTGTAAACAGCCTTGGCAAGGGTGGTCTTGCCAACTCCACCCATTCCGTGAAGTCCCAAGACTCTGACACCATTGGCTTTAACATCTAACATCCTCATTACTTCTCCAAGACGAGAATCGAGCGCAACAGGATATTTAGCCACACCCAAAGGAGTATTACTCAGTTTATTCAAAACCTTTTTGACTAAAGATTGGATTAACTGTGGTTCTTCCCTGCCAATAAGATGATCAGATAAATCAGAAAGGAAAAATAGACAAAAAAAAATGAACAATAAAAATGGCGCAGTCAGAAGGTGAAATATTACCAGTCTCAACATGACAACAATGGTGAAAGCCAAAGGTCAACCTAATGGAGACAACACTTGTGAAAAGACTATCTTTTGTCAAATAAAGAGCATTTCTTGTTTCCCGCTGAGTGTCACAGCTCCAGAAAGAAAAGGCTAGTTGCTTGCTAAAAATATAATTGTCTCAATTAATCTTTTGTCTGCATTTACGTATCTCCGTTAAAGACCTGGTTGATTTTTAGCCAAATTGGCGACACCAAGTATAGGTGACATCAACTGAATAAGAAGAGCAAATGACCAGAGTCAACAGGCCTTAGCCTAAATATTTCAGCTACAGCTTTATGGATCAAAACATGATCTATCAAGGTTTGAGAATATTTTCCGATCTGCTAGCTTTCAGCCTATTGTCAAACCTTAATGAGAGGAAGTCAAATCCTTGGGAGACCATATATATTTGGGGGTAGGAGAGGGACCTACCATGTTTCATGGTCAAGAGCAGCTTGCAGGTAGAAAACCCACCTTATTGATTATGGTGCAGTTTAAATTCATGCAATTAAGGGTTAACTCTAGATCTGCAAGTCCCTGATACTAGAATAGGGCTTAGACAACGAAGGTAGAACGCCCACTTTGATAGGAAACGATGTTCATGTCTTGGGCATTTGGCCACCTCAAAGAGCCAAGTGTGATTCGCAATGAGATCACCAAATCCATTAATACGACATTGTAAAACACTAAAACCATACCCAAACCAGCTAATTTCCTCTAGGGTCCCACTTAGCTAGCTCACCGCCGTATTTTGTTCTCTTCATTGCCTTATTTTCCAATTCACATAGGGTTTATGATGCCTTTCCATAGACACCGAGGCCATTGTAATTTGACATGCGTAGCTTCCCATGCTTAGGAGAACCAAATTCAATCAACCAGAAACGATAAAATAATCTTGAAGAACTTATAAGGGGCAGGCTATTGCCACTACTCAAAATACTTTAAGCCTCCCACTAATTAAATCCCCTCAAATTTTACTGAAAGCACATCCCTATCTTCCTAAAATACCCTTAATAAAAAATTCTCTAAACATTTTTCTTTGCCACCCCTAAACTGTTCAGTTACTCAAAATCGAACATCTCTTATTTGTTCAGACCTATTAGTAAGAACAAAGTATATATGTTCGAACCTGTTAATAAAAATAAAGTATATATGTTTGGCTTTATAGAAAAGAACAATATAAAAACGTTTAAACCTTTAATACCAAACATTTCTTATTTGTTCCGACTTATAAATACAAATACTCAAAATCCATTCACAGTTACATAAACGAACAATTTTCAATTATTGTATAGTTAAGTTGTTCGGTGTTTTAAAACGGAACAATACAAGCTTGTTCGGACTCTTACAGGTGAACAAACAATACCAATTTGGAAATTTTGAAAATTGAATCAGACTAAGACCATTCACTATCATGATTTCTAGTTTTAAAGAAACCAATTCATAGCTGGTTTATCATCTATAAAACTGAGTTTATGCCTTCTTTTTTGTACAAGCAGTGGTGAAGTCAAACTCATTTTTAACTAAACAAATTTGTATGTTTCCTAAACAGCCAAAGTAAATATAAACACCGACTAAGATATTGATGGTGAGGACAAATAATATGAGAAGCCATTAAAGAATAATCAAATGTTTCTAAGGACATTCCAAAGATTAAAGAATTCTCCAATTTTAAATAATGAAATGAGAAGCCATTGAAAATACGGAGTACAATAACCTTTATTGATTACAAGCGCCAAATCTGATTCCTTTTTCCGGAATAAAATATGAATATTATATATATATATATATATATACATGCCAAGTCAACATGCGTTGATATAAGTTATATCAGTACTATGTTTTTGGAGTTGTACTCCATGCATTGACCTGATAAACCACGTAACCCACAAATGCACGAAATATATCCCTCAATGCGGGTGTTGATATAAGTTATATCAACACGTGTTCACCTTATCATCATCAAATATATAAGTCTTGATCAGATCAACAAGTATTGATATAAGTTATATCAGCACCATGCATTAAGGGTTATATCTTATGCATTGGCCCAATTGTATCTCATAACTCACAAGGTACAACCCCCAATACGCATGTTGATATATAAGCTATACTTACACGTGCATGTGTCGATATAATTTATATCAACACTTGCATTGAGAGTTGTACCTTGTGCTTTAGTGGGTTATGGGATACATTGGGCTAATGCATAGAATAGAACCCGTAATGAATGGTGCTGATATAACTTATATCAACAACGTAATGCAAGGATCTTTAGAAACACTCATGAGGAGATTGATGGTTTGTGGGACAAGGTGTGTTTTCTTGCTTCCCTATGGGCTTTGGTGGACAAATCTTTTGATGGTATTCCTATTTTCTTGATCACGAAGAATTGGATTGAGATTTGTGCTTCAAAGCCTGTCAAGAGAAATACCGTTAGAGGCCACCCCCCTTGATTTTTTGATGGGTTTCTACTCTTGTTTGCTTGGCTTTCAATTTAGCACGTGAAAGCATTGCTGCTCTGTTTTCTTTTGTTTTGTTGCCTGCCTAGACTTCTGGGGGCTGGGCTTTGTTTTTTGTTTTGCTGTCCCTTTGTACTTCTTGTCCAATCCTGTTTTTCTCTATTTTGATTAATTAATACAATTTTTTCCTATAAAAAAAAAAAAAAAAAAAAAAAAGATATAACTTATATCACCTGTGCTGACATTATATCAAGAAATAGATTGTATGTATCTACAAATTGCAGCTAATAAACACATTGGCTCTAATTTAAATCAAGCAGTGGAGTGGGAAAAAAAGACTGAATTTACCAGATCTTGGAATCCCAACCGGAAATACCACCAGCTTTTTCCATGGCTTTCTTCCACCTAATAACCTTGTCTGCTCCAAACCTTAGGTCAAGGTTTCTAAAAGCCTCTTCGAACGGTCCCTTCTGACGCCGGACGTCAGATGGATCGACCTGGTAAAACACCGGGAGAATCAACCGCCGGCATTCTAAAATCTTGGCAAGTTCTTCCAAGCACCACCGCGACGAGGCGTAGTTCTCCGAGATGACGGCGATCGAGGCGGCGGAGTCCTCTATCGCCTCCAACAGGCTCGGCGCGATCTCCTCGCCTCGCTCCAGCTCCTCGTCGTCGCGGAACGTTCTGATTCCGTTCCGTACGAGCTCGGTGTAGAGAAGCTCCGTGAAGGTATGGCGAGTGTCTTCGCCTCTGAAGCTGAGGAACACGTCCCAGCGGAAGCGGAACGACGGAGTTGAAGTGGACGACGTCGTCGCTTGATCGTCATCGTCGGTGGTGGCGTCGCCCATTTTCGGATTCTTTCTTCCGGATGAGGCGAGCGTAAAGCAATGCAGTCTCCTGAGGTGAGACTATGTCCGCGCTTTACGTGGACTAGTAAAGTAGTTATTGTCTGGATGTATAAATTTTTAAGTTCACCCTCACCGTTTTGGAAATTATGCAAGGACCCCATCCCTTAGCACCGTGTTAAAATAAGTGCTCTGAGGGTTAGGCTTGAGGATTGTTCTAAAAGTCGAAAAATTTGTTCATTATAGTCATTATAGTTATTTTAGTAATAATTTTTTTTATTTTTAATCCAAACAGTCTAAACCCTGCACCAAATCCTTACTTGATCAAAAAAATCTATTTAAATGATAGATTTTAAAAAAAAAAATTTTCTAAATTGTTGAAAATGATATTTTATAATAAATAGTACAACTAATTTTTTTTTTTTGGTTCACTTGGAAAGGAGTAGAACCCCTTAGCTAACCCAAGCCCCACCCCACCCGATGCCATCTGAGCTACAGCTCATTGGCAATAGTACAACTAATTTTCATGAAAACATTTTATTTTATTTTTTATAAAATTTAAAATAATTTAAAATAATTAGGACATGAAAAACAAGCGGATGCCAATTGCCACCCAATACCTTATTAAAAAATCCCCGTTATAAAAAAACCCATTTAAAATTTTAACCTTAAATTTCATTTAAAATTTTAGCCTTAAAAGCGACATTTTATATTGGGTTAGCTAGTCTAGACACCAACTAGACATAATGGGTTGTCATTACATAGTAGACATTTTTTCTTTTGACTTTAACAAATGGGTTTACTTACCCAATAAAAAAAAGAAGTGGAGGGGGGTGTTATCTGTAATTAATAATAAAAAAAATACAAAGTCTAAAAGAAGGGGGAAAATAGAGAGTTCTTGTTTTTTCTTAGCATACTGATCGAGGTTTGAAAACCATGTATCAACGTCATCCAAGGACTTGGGGGACGTCCGGACGTGGCGGAATTGTTTAGATGCAACTGATAATATTTTATTGAGTTGTTATGGGCATCCAGCAAGGAATAATACTAATTTATAGCTATTTCTCGTGCACGCGAGAGAATCATATACGTGATTTTTTAGCTACCACTCTAGTAGCCCGTAGGGGAAATTGCACATAAAAAAAAGTGACGGCGGAAAGACGAAATTGGTCATCATGTTTGGGGGAATTACAGATTGGTCGGTAAGTAAATAAAGATAGTTAGTAGTCATTCTTAGTTAAGTTAGTAGTCAATTACTTATAAGTTAGTAATGATTTACTAATAAGTTAGTAGCCATTTGTACCTGACAAATCTAAAACTCCCCTATGAGTATATCAAAACAAAATTGGTGCTCTGGCTAGTAGCCTGGTAGGGGGAAGTTGGTTATTTGAAGGAATTAAGGCTGCGTTTGGTTTGAGGGAATGGAATGGAATGAAAAAGCATAGGTGAGATCCATTTTTAATAATTTTTACTCTTTGAAAGGTAGGAATAGCCATTCTTTTTGGTTTGTGAAGGAATGGCTATTCCCTCATTGGAGGGAATAGACCCCCACAAGGGAATAGCCATTCCCTTCCATTCCCTTGTGCAAGCAAACACTTACATTTTTTTTTATAGAATGGAATCACTATTCCATTCCTTTTCTCATTCTTTCATAACAAATATAACCTAAGTAAAATTGTAATGGCTAAGAAATTACTTCTAGGGAATGAAGATTATGAGGTGAAAGAATTGAGTTCAACTAAGTCACTTCGACTCTCCTTTTTATTTATTTATTATCATTAAAGCCAGAACTTCATTTCATAGCAAAAAACCATACAGGATAAACAACTTCAACAAAAAGAGACCAACAACTAGGACAAAACTAACTAAAAGACCAAAACAACTTCATAAAAAATAAGACCCAAAACAAGAGAAGAACTGAGCTCGAATCAAAAGAAAAACCCAACTACCAAAGAACTCCCTGACTCCAACTCCAAAGCCTCCAAAACTTGGAGCAAAGATTCAGTGCTGAGTTTGAAAATTCAAAAGAACTCGACATTTTGCTGAGCTCATCACCACCGTTGAATGATGGGTTAGATGGCTCAGATCAAAAGTTGCTCATAAAGGTAATTTTAATAGTAATTTTTTCAACTTTTGATTTGAGCCGTCCAATCTATCATCCTGCCACATTAGTTTCCTTAAAAATTCTTGCTTCACACGGACACATAGTTTTAAGGAAGAAAGAAAGTCCAAGCTCACTTTTCTTTCACCTTCTTTCTCAAGTCTCTTCTTTCCAAAAACTGGATGCTTGTTTCTTGCGGAATATCTGGATTATTTCCTGATGATTTTCAGAATCTATCATCGTTAGAGAATTTGGATTTAGGCCACAACAATTTTTCGCAGCCTCAGATCGAGCCTGATGGGTCTTCGTATTCTTAAAAATATTTTTTTAACCAGTTACACAAAGCTTAAATCTCTCCCGCTGCTTCCATCAAGCTTGTTTTAACTATGTGTTTCAAACTTTTATGCATTGGAAATTTTATCTGAAACTATCAAACGGGGAAAGTTAACAGGAACTTTGTGTTTGTAGTTGCAGCAACATAGAGGATATTCCAGGCCTTGAATGAAGGTTGTGCAGTAGTAATGATATTTCCAACCCTCATGGCATTAAATCTAATTGTATTATCCACACAACATCAAGTAACAGAAACAAGCAAACCCAGATTTATATTAGTTTACATTTTGTCATCACCCAGATTGATGACAGATAAAACCACTACATCAAACCTGTTTTATTTATTGCATATATAACATTAAAATTAAATGATAAAAAAATCCTGTACAAATAAAAATAAATAAATAAACAAATCCTGTACACCCCCAATCAGCTTACATTACTCACAAGATGAAGATGAATTAGAAAAAGCCACATTTTGGTGCTTCATTCTAACAAGAAACCAGCAGTCTTTAAGGATGTAAAACAATTTCGCAGTCAATAGTAGGAAAGAGACTGATTATTTAGCTACCACTCTCCAAGGCAGCCAGGCTGATGGGAATGAAGCCAGCTGGAGATACAAGGGCATCCACAGGAACAGTCATTGGGAGTGACAGCAATAACTCCCTCCATTATCTGTACAGAATATGACAGTGCAACTGCAACCAGCTAACAGTCAAGCAACCAATTTGGTTAAAGCTAATATATAACCTCGGATTTTGATGTGTTGAGTCCTACAGCATGTCTAGTTGATGCCAAACACCTGGAAGAACCAACAACACTAGGTGTTTACCAAGGAGGGGCTGCTTCCAGTTCCGCTCCTTAGCAAGCTCTTTGTAATTCTTCAGGAACATGTCATAGTAACTTTGAGATTGTAACATGCACCAAAATAAAGGTGAATGTTAAACTACGATTCCAATGAAAATTATCGAAAAGCAACTGAGATGTCCAACATGATGGTTCCAAGTGCTAGTTTTGGTGCCTAAATAGGTGAACAAGCTGGTAGTGCATTTGATGCATGGAGTTATGAATGTCTAACAATTACTAGTCTGGTAGTTTTGGAGGTTGTAAAGGGACAGGCTGATTGCATCAGAATGAGCATGCAAACAAGACTCTATCAAATTTTCTGACTAGGCTGGAGACTGAAGCCTAAGTGTAATGATAAGAGACTAAATCATAGTTGAGTTTCAAGCACAGATATAATAATGGTGGTCATAATACTTACAAGTTCTATAGCAGCTATCAGTGGCGAATGACTTAGCACTGTTAGATAATAGACAATAATAAATAGCATGCTTCACTGTAATGACCATTTGAGTGTTGGATACTTGGCAACATGTTGTGTGTCTCCATATCTGATTTCAGGGAGTTATCATGTCAGATAATGCATTTCATGACCTAAAGATTATAGATTAATTATAAGTGAATAGAACAGGAAATCATAACTATAATTGGTAGGCGGACTCGAGATTCATAGAACACTTGTCACACTTCCTCTCGTCAACAATTTGCATGTCGGATACTTGTCGAAATGGCACCCAGGTGCACCATACACGTCTAACACTAGTTTGGACACAAAAGATTTCACGGCACATAAACAATTTCACCTCTATTTACTCTAAAATGTGCAAAGGCACAAGTGCACTATGAATTCTGGTTATCACATGGATCAGGTAATTATTTCTTTTTGTCCTATCCAAACATACACTCACTAACTCAAATACACATATTCATATAAGCGTCATGTGTTTATATTTATATATTCAATATAGTAAATTCTCAAACACATTCTAAGTCTTGTCACCATGTCTAGCTTACAGGGAGTTTCTGTGTCCAACACCTTGTGTACATGTCCACAGATCATAAATTATAAATGAATACACAACACCTAAAATATCCCTTACCAGAAAACATTAGCATTGTGATGGCATGTATTCTCAATTTGATGGTTAAAAATGCTTTCTATAATATTTCACAATAGGAAATTATTTCTTCATATTTAAGTAAGAAATTTTATTTATATGATAAAAATCAAAATGCGAAAAAGTAGTAAAGGACACACTAGCTACTATAAAGGTAAATGATAGCTGAGACCCCACCCTTATGACCAAATATAACGTAATTTTAAACCTAGAAGCAAAAATGGAAAAAAAAAACCCACCCTCCACTGCAGGCCTAAACGTCTTCCAGATCTGTCAAATGCAAGCCCTGAAAGCAAAAAATAACAAAGTGACTAAGAGAGACTAATTATATTATTGGCCTCCCTAAGTATGGGTCCTGCTGTAAGTGATCAAAAGAAAGGGCAATAGAAATCACCAGGTAAGATGAACACAGTCAACTGGGTCACATGCCTGCATAACTGCAACAGAAAAATACTTCAGATGATATCAGCCCTATCAAACTGCAGCAAATAGTAATGAAAATGGATGTGTAGCTAAACCCAACTAACTAGGAAAAGACTTTATTAAGTCAATATCTTTTTGCTGTTGAGCACCATAGAATTGGTCCTTTGGCTAAATCATTAGGCTATTTCTCTTAAAGTCTAAGCAATGTTGTAGTTTGACCCATAATCAGCATGACAAGTTAGATAGCCCTTCATTCAGAACAGATTATTTTCATTACATGAAGCAGACGCAGTTCCTTCTTTGTTTATGCAATTGGAAGCAGTTGACTATTGGACAGCTTTGACACATTAAAATTTGAATTGTGGTATACTTTGCTTGACCCCTAATTTAAAATATTCAACATTTTCCCAGTGAAAACACCAAATGTATAATGGGAAAGTAATCACTTCACAAGAGGAAATTGAAGCAGAAACCATGGTGCAGTGGTAAGCGTAAGTGTTAATAGTTCGCGAACCCCATTTGCAGTCCATGACACAGATAAGGTGCAGATAGATCACCTAATGTCCTGCTTTTGCTCCAATTTATTAGATGGAGATTGACATAAGAATACTTTTAACGAAAGCAATCAACAAAGGATAAACCAATATTGAACATAAACAATTCACATGGATTCATGCAGCTGTCCCCATAGAGTGCATCTCTGGACAATGATAAGCCTTGACAATTAATGTCATTGGTATCTCAGAAAGTCAGAAGTCAGAACAGGGAAAGAAACATCATTTAGGTAATACAAACAAAAACATTTATAAACTATACCATCTTCACGTTGATTTCCATCACAATCTACTAGGGCTGGTTCCAAAATGATCATTGAGTTTGCGATCAATCATTGACACTAGATATCTTGAGCATTCTCATGTTGCTATTCCTGTCCTCCACATGTGGAATGTAAAGCTTTTTCGCAACCTGTGAGTTACTACTCTTGAGCTGAAAATGAGCTGTAAGAATCTCCAGAAGTGTAGTAACAACAAATACATTGCATGCAATTACCCTGCGGTGAAGATGTAGTTGATAATGAAGTTTTGAGATGATCTAAGGGTACCATTAGGAAACCTTTAAGGAAGATCCAGCAACTATTTCTTATCAATATGTTTCTTATAGATGTAGTGGGGTGATGCAGGCAAGAAAGACGAAAACTAGACCCATTGGTGATGGGTCCTGCCTAGCAGATTTCCTGCAACAAAAATCACCTGGATAATATTGTCTGGCAGCTTTCCTGGATATTAATATTTTATTTATGACCATCCAATTGAAACAAATAGGTTCACTTCAGAAGCATTTGGCCAAGAAGAGATTTGTCAAGGAATGTCCAGGTGGAACCAATCAATATCAGGCCTAGTCATCTTTTATCCCTGCTATCTGCACTACCATGCTGTTTAGAGGCCTTCCAAACAGACTGAAACAGTCTCTTACAGGTAAGTTCACTTACTATCAATCTTTGGTATAGAAGGGAGGTAAGGAAGAAAGGGAAAAGAAAAGGATACAAAAAGCTCTGATCAGTGATGGCTATTGAATGCAACCGCTCAACATAAGTACCACAATACCACCTATTCATCCACTTTGACAAATTTTCAGAATTGTGGTCTATCCTGATTGATACCCGCCTTGCTACTATGCATCAATAAGCCCTTTCACTGCTTAATAATTTGAAGATCTAAGTGCTGAGAGGAAAAGTGCTATCCTTGTACAAATATATTAAGTGGTGTAACAAGATTGTATAGCATGTCCATACTCAACCATACAAAGTAGAATGCAAGAGTCAAGACACACCTTTGTCTGGGTCGCATAAAATTTCTGATAAAATTCTTGATGTATCAACTTCTCGTAAAGCAGTGCAACTTATGTAAGCACATAAACTCTTACTAGATCTGAACCATGGAGCTTCTAAGACAATACTCTGAATTGCATTATCTGGGAAAAAAATTAAAATGTGAATGCTAGGTACTCTTTTTGTCTAAGGAAACAAAACACAAATTATATACATAATTTAATTGATGATAAGTGCAAGCTAATTATTTAATAAGTTGTACTGAACTAATGATATCACTCCTGGGCATAGAAAATGAACAAAAACATAAGATCTAATTAAAAGGAAAGATTGTGAACCACTTCAACAAACATACATCAGTGTATCTAGAAAACATGTTGGTGTCCACATAAGAAACAAGCTTCCATCACTGTGATCAGAAACACGAAATACTATGTAACCATTGGCACATTAATATGTGCCAATGTGTTGATAGTGCACAAGGAAAAAAAATGTAAAAAGCCATGTCTTTGCTGCATAAAACTCAAAAGTAAGAAATATGATATAGCAAAATAAGATATAATAAAACCTCTCAGGGCCTGTCTGTGTCTTCTAGGTATTGACACTTAATCTGAACTTTAATAATGTCGTCATTCAAGATACATCTTTTCATGGACTATATCTGTTTAAATTAAATCTGAAATGGTTATAAAAATTTTGATAATCCAAGTTCTTGCATAAATCAAATGACAACTCCAAGCTTAAAGAAATGTATCTAAAATTTGATTATCTCTGATTCTTAAGTTCCCTCCTTTTCTGGACATCCATTCAGTATTCCAATTTACAAACCAAAAAAGAAGGTGACTCAAGTAATAATAGTGACAAAAGGAATACCATAAATAAGAAAAAGGTTTTCCACATGAGAACTGAGACAACTGCAAAATCGTAAATTCACATTATCAACCTTTGGGGATATGGAATAGCAAATGATAAATCCATAGTGCTCAGTTCGATTGAACTTGCCAAGTATAGTTTGGCAACAGTGAAGCACCTTGTTATTGCACCCTACATCCTTTGGTGTCCAGTGCCTAAATGTGACTTCAATATAAAATATATATGCTGCATGTACAAACTGAACCCCACAGACAGGCCAAAGGCATCTACAACCTTACTGTAAGATCCTCAAGTGGCCCACCACAAGTTGCAAAACCCAAACTTCAATTCCTTTGATCTCTAAAATAATAATATAGGTCCATAACGAGGTCACTGTTTTGAAAATTTAAAAAAGAGAAAAGAAACTATATTTGTTTTGTACTTCATGCTCAACCCTAAAATCAATGGCCTTAATCAGCTCAGACTCACAGCCCCACATATTTCTTTAATTAGTTGCTCTCATCCAGCAAGGCATACGTCATTCTTAAAACATATGCACGTACAATCTTGAATGTGTACGTTGATTTTGAAAGTGTATATCAGCTATAAAGATTGTATCAGAATCTGTGCAGGAACCAACAATTGAGGTGCTTTTTGGCAAATTGATTCCTTTTCTTAAAATTCACTCATTCAAAAAATAAAGATCATTTCGATGTTTAAAAAAAAATGATCCTATTTCTATTTTCTTACCATCACTTAGGTGATGAACCATTTTACATGAAGCTATTCTACATCAACCATAAGTCCATAACCGAGAGCTGGTCCCACTAAAGTGGGGTCTAGGAGAAGTGAGCTGGATACAGTCCTGACCTTTAATCTATATTAACATGAGTCTAAAATCCAATTGAATAAATTTTTCTGAGATAATCATTGAGTTTGAATCAACTGATGGGCAATTTGCATTCACTTTTAGAGTTCAAAAGGGACCCTGGCTGCATTATCGCATGATCAGATCAACCACAACAATTGTGTACTACAAACATCAAGATATATTGCAACTGGTACATATAGGATCAAATCTCAAGTAAGCAAATGTGTGTTATAATGAGTTCTCCTAGACCACATGCATTAGTAAGTATCCCACTATCAGTAAGAGATCACTATCAATATCTCAAAACATCCATCTGGGTTTTCATTCAGACAAACATACAAACACCTTAAAGTCAATACGCACAAAAATATATATATAGGTGGGGGAAAATAGGGAAAGAGACCTTCTTGGGATCTCTGAATTGGGTCCATGTTCTTGAGAGCTTTGCGTACTTTGGCTCGGAGAGATTGCTTTTGCTGAAAGATGGCATCGAGCTTTTGAGGGTCGTCGTCCCTTGTTCATCGTGACGATGGAACGTCGTGGGTCTGATGAGGGGCGCACGATCGGGGAATGGGGTGAGAGGAGGGCTTGAGATGCTGTGGGGGATGCTATTGTCCTACGGTTGGATCGTCGGCACCACCTTCGCCGTGCCTATTAGCCTACCTGCACTCCTACAGTGATGATACATCCTTCGTCTGTTTGTGAAAGAGAGGACACTTGTTGGAGTCGAGCACACTACCATGGACAGTAGGTGACACAACACAGCGACAAAATTCTCGAATTATTTACCAACATTAGTCCGCCCGCATTTGTATTTTAAAAATTAAAATTACTATTTTATTCATAGAAAATATTAGAAATTTAAACTTATTTACCAACAGAGTGCATTTGTTAAATTTAACGAGGAAAATAATGGTGACACAAATGAAGTTTTTCTAATATGATTTTTATTCCTTTTCCCCTTCCCGTACAGAATCTTGAGGGATTATATATTATTTAGAAATTCTATCTATTTAAGTAGAATTTAACATTTTAAATCAAAAAAATTGCAAAATTCTGTTACTGCTATCTATGGATTAGAAATTTCTAAATGAAATTTACTTTTGAGAATTGAATTGGTAAATTTTTTATAAGGATGAGATGGAAAAAATTCTTATAAAAATTTTACAAATTTTATCTCAAAAACAAATTTGACCTAAAAATTCCTTATCCAAACATAGCATTAAAAAATTTTGAATACTAAAATATTTAGTCGAATAAGAAACTTTAAAAATCTCAAGATACTTAAACGCAGTGTAAGGGAAAAAAGAAGGAAAGAAAAACAATATTCCCTACTCTTCCCAACATGTGTGCAATTCATGTTTTTCTCTTTTTTTTATTTTTAAAAATCCATAAAGGCGTAAATCAACCATGACCAAAGTTCAATTCATATTAAGTAATGTGAGATCTCCCATCGATTTCATGGCGTAATCTTTGAATTTGATTTCACTGGTTTTATTGATCCACCAAGGTTCAATTCATATTATTCCTTGGTCAATAAATCCCTTTCCGTGAATATTTCTGCACTCCGATCTTCTCGCAAGATCCAAGATTCATGCATCCTACTGAAAAGAACAGCTTAGAAGCTCGAAAGTAGTCAATGAACATCCTACCTAGGCACAAGTGGGTGAGACACTGATTTTGCATATATGGTTGCACCAAAAATTGCCATAGGAATTTGATGAATTGCTCCACGCCAAGCTCCTCCTCTTATCTCTCTAGCCACCTAATGGGTTTGCACTGTGATTAATCATAGATCCCAGATTACATTATGATGAGGTGGTGTTAATCGAGAGATTCTAAACTTGTTGGGGACAACTTGAAACCACCATTTAATCCAAACGTTCCCTAAAAAAAACATATATATATTATATTATTATTTAATTAACTTGGATCTATATAAAATAAACACATCTAAAAGGAAATCATAGGTGGCCATGTTGAACGTACAAATGTTGAACACATACATCTCAAACATGAGCAGCCGCCACGCCCCCTTCTTTGAAAAAAAATGGTTTAATATATGTTTGTCCATGTATGATTTAGAATAGCAGCATGTTCGTTAAAGATAATGAACTGAAAATGGTGGCACCGACTCTCCACCTCTCCAAAACAATAAAATATTAAAAGATCTCACTTAATTTAAAAGTAAGTTCCTATGCAAGAATTTATAAACTAAAGTTTAAATACATTCCCATTTACACATGTTTATTTTTGGCCTGTCGTCTCGTTGTATCTTTTTATTATTATTTTTAGAGTCTTCATGTCTGGATCGAATCCATCATGGCTACACGTGTCAACACCCCAATGCATATCTCTCTCTCTCTCTCTCAAATGTAGTCAGTTAGATTAATTGGTGACATTAAACAAAGCAAGTTACAAGCATGTTAAAGCTCAAAATAATGACTAGTGATGGAGAGAAGCTGATAAAGACTAGGTCCATTGTTTGAAGAGCTTTGCAAAGAAGCTTGTACAATAAAAATGGCCTCACAATGACCCCACTGGCACTTAATGATGCCCCTTTAGTAAGAGCCAGAAGAGCATTAATTATTGAGTGCAAAAGTCCATGCTTTTTTCCACCCAAAATCTATTGGTTTCCGTGGCATATATTGCTGCTTGGGGGCCCTTTTTGTCTACATGTTCACTTATTCGTACCTCAATAAAAAATCATATCAATTGCGAAGGAACAATAAACAAGGGTGTCTTGTACGAATCCATAAAAGAAGAGGAGATTTATATGATTTTTGCAAGAGGGGGGTCACCACAGTACCCCACATTTGTTTGATTCTGTAAAGCATGGTTGCCTAATTGGCAGTCTTCTCACATTCCCTTATTTTATTTTGTTCTTTATTTTTTGGTCCTTGGGGGGGCCAAACGGACCTTTGTTCTAACAATTGTTGGTAGTCTACTTTCTTCTTTCCCTTAGAAATTCCTATCTCAAGATTTGAAAACTCAAGACTTCCACCTTGTAAGAGGAGAGGATACCACCAGGCAAATCACAAGGGGGTAGGGTCAGGATTTATTTCCAATAGGGGAACTGTGCTATAATTCTGTGAAGTGTGAATTGGGAACTAAAAGTCTTAGAAAGCATTTTTTTTAAAAAAAATTACTTTTGAGTAATCATTTTTTAATTTAATACCAAAAAAAGAATTTATTTGTCAACTTATTACAAATTGATTATAAATATACTTTAAAATGATTGCTATCTTTCTTGTATTGGCATTATGTTGAGAAATAGTTATCAAATGGTAATACCTCTTTCAAAGAAAAAAAAAAACCTCGGTTGAGCCCGTGGGCACGTGCCCCCAAACCACCACCCCCCAGCCGAGCGGCCCCGCCCATGACAAGGGCACAAGGGCTGGGTGGATGGTAGTTGAAGGTAGTTTTGTTTGTTTATTTAATTTTTATTCTTCCTTGCTAAGCCAATTTAAGGTGGTTAAAACATTGGAACCATGGTCAAAACACCTTTTTTCTATTTAATAGTTGGGTACATTGCCAAAATCACTTGCCATTCCTATAAATTCACCTCCAAATGCCATTTAATTTGGTCACACACACGTATGAAAATTGGACTTCCTGTATTTGACAGATCTAATCTCTTTGTCCACACGTGTATCCAAATGCCAGTATTTAGAGCTAAATTTTGCAAGATTACAATATCCCATTCGAACGTTTTTTTTTAATGTTGATTTAGCAGGAGTTATATTAAAAATAAAAAAAATAAAAAAAAGAGAAGTAAAAAGCCTCTCTAGCATGACCATACAGTATTGACAGACACCTAGACAAAGGCACTTGACTAACATATGGGTCTTATGTTTTTACAATGCCTAACTAGTAGTATGTCTAGTTGGTGTGGCTCATGCTAGGAGTGTTCGTGGTTCGGTTTAGTTCGGTTTTAGGATAGATTTCAAACCAAACTATTATACTTCGGTTTTTTGCTTTCTAAACCAAAACCAAATCATACTATAAAAAAACCAAACTAAACCAAACCATAAAATTTCGGTTTGGCTTCGGTTTTATCCTATCAAGTAACAACAAATAATTGGAAATGGAAAAAAATGAGCAGCCAAACTTCAAATAAAAGTATTTTTAATAAAATCATTACATTAGCAACTAAAAAAATCATTAAACATTATATCAAAATGGAATAGTATTGACTTATGTCAATCCAAGTTCAAATCTCTAATCTAATACATATCAATATCTCATACAACATTAATAGCTAGTTTAATACATGCCAATTTAATAAATAAAAAACAATAAGAAAGTTAAAATCTACAAAAACAAGCCCATTCCATAATGTCTTTCTTCCAATAGTGTACTACTATTTTGAATCTATTACTTATTCTACCCTTATTAGAATAGAAAATTTACAAACTAAGTTTATTTTGAAATCTATTACCTATTCTTCCCTTATTAGAATAGAAAATTTACAAACTATGTAAGTTTAATATGTAATATATGTAAAGTCCATGTGTTTAGTTTGGCATATTCCGTGTCAAACGTAGTTGGTTGAGTGTCATTTGTTGATTCAAGATGAGCAAAGCTTCTAAGATAGACTCGAGCGAAGAATTCCAGTCAATGCGACTCACTCTCATTCATAGGACAGGTAAGTGTCTATAGAAGCTCAATTTTAATCGATTCAATTCATTTTGAATCATAATATATGCTTTGAATAAATAGAAAATGATTTTGAACTTGTTTTAAACCTTTAAAGAAAATTTTAGGGTGCTACGATCGATCCTGGCCAAATGACGACCGATCGTAGCTATTTTATTTAAATAGTTTTAGCTACTGTTTTCTAGGATCGATCGTGGGCACTGGACGATCGATCTTAGGGTGTCCTAGAATTGCCTATTTGCTTCTGTTTTTCAGGATCGATAGTGGGGTCATGGGACGATCGATCCTGGCTCGTAAAAAACAGTTTTTTAAATTATTAAAACTTTCCTATTTGATTTTAAAACGTATCCCAATCACTTGGGGTGTCTTATTCTCTATAAATAGGATTTGCTTTCATAGAGAGAGGCAAGCAAGCCTCTCCCTACTAGGGTTTACAAAGTTCATCTTCTCAAACCTCTCTAGAGCACTTTTACCTAGGTTTCATACATATGCTCTAGAGACCTTCAAACCACACACTATTTTTCACATCCTTGAATGTTTGTGAGTCCGTTGCGACATGGTGATTGAACTTGCAAGTTCGTAGAAGAAGAAATCACTGTGAAGAGATTATGGTTGCGACTAAAGTCCGTGAAGACGAAGATCGATTCGTGTTCGGTCGTGGGAGTAAAGACTTTTGCTTAAGTCCTTTTGATTCTGTAAGTGTGTCTTCTACTCATTGAGTTCATAGTGGATTTGCTTCAACTGGACTAGGTCCCGTGGTTTTTCCTATCTAGGGTTTTCCACGTAAAAATCTCTTGTGCACTCTCTTACATGCTTTTATACTTGCTATGTGTTTGAATTGATTGTGATAATTGGGATTTTGAGTGTTCATAATTAAAATTGGGTAAGGTTTATAGTAATACCTATTCAACCCCCCTTCAAGGTATTGTAGGGTTAATTTAACCAGAATTTCAATATATATAAAATTATATATATATAATATGTTTTTCGGTTTTTTTGGTTTTTCGGTTTGGTTTGGGTTTTAAAATATGAAAACCAAAACCAAACCAATTTAACTCGGTTTTCTAAAATTGGAACCAAAACCAAACCTAATGACAAAAAAACCAAACCAAACTGATCGGTTTGGTTTTCGGTTTTAACCAAAACCATGAACACCCCTAGCTCATGCTATGGCAAGATGGGCCCTTAAGATTGGCTTATCAGGGCTTTCTATCCCTAGACTTTTTTCTTCTAACAGTCATGGAGGCATGCTTGTTAGATAAGTTTATATGGGAGATAGTTGATTAGGCTGAGATTTTTGTTTTTGCTGTTTTGTTGTGGCCGTTCTTTGTCTTTGCTTTTTTCCTTGTTTTATGCATATCTTACTTAGCAATAAAAAAAAAAAAAAAAAAAGAAAGAAGAACGTCTAGTTGCTCATTATTGCGAAGGCAACTACGGATAATACATGTCTTCTTTGGATCGAATAAATTGGAAAATGAGGTTTTTATTGGCCAAATATTTGCTTTTCATCCCCCACTTATTTTACACTTCAAAATTTTATGAAAAATATATAAGGTTTTCAAAAAAACAGATCACGTTTTTTATTAGAAAACATCATTTTGAATTCCAAAATCTACCGTTTAAGTGGATTTTTTTAGTCATTTATGAAGCGAAACCAATAAATGGCAAAAAAAAGTTTACTTAAACGATAAATTTTGATAAAACCTTTTTTAAAAAAAATTGTTCAAAATGATGTTTTCTAATAGATTAGGCGATCAGTTTTTATGAAAAGTTTATATATTTTTTCATAAAATCTTAAAATGTAAAATAAATGAGAGATAAAAAACAAGTCTGTGGATGCTAATAGAGCCTTCCATTGGAAAAAGGTGCAGGGCCCATTGGCAGCTAATCCACCCCTAATAAGAGGTCCCTAATAAGAGGTGGGACTCACATTATATGATGCCCCGTCCCCTATTTGGAGGCCCACCACTTATTAGGGGACGGGTCAAAATCTTTTTCCTTGCAAAAAATGAGGGAAATGGAGATAAAAAGAAATGAAGATGAGCCAATTCCAGGACAAGGGCACCTTTAGTAGACAAACTCCAACAGTATGAGTGGACGGTAATTATTAAAGAGGGATTCCTTCACAAGGATAGGGATGTAGTCTATGTTTTTAAGGCTCATGCCTTTGTTCCCAAGAATCATCTCCAATTCAGCTTGGAAAGCAGCAGATAAGAGCCATGCATATATAATTTTATAATATATATATATATATAATCATTCCGGCTAGGAGACTTTCAAAGACAAATCCTCAAAAGATATGTAACAAAAAAAAAATATATATCTATATATATATATATATATATAAAATCATATGGACAACTGGACGAGACCAATCTAATTGCACTGCTTGGGATATATAGTTGCCAAGTGGAATGTTTGAATTTGTACGATAGAGAATGCCATTTTGGAATAGAATTCATTCCACAATATTAGCGAGCTAGCTTTTTTCGAATGCTTCTAGATTTAGCTTGATCCTTCAGTTTGGTGGCTGCTGATATGACGACCCTCATGATGCAATGGAAGGAATGGACCATTTGGACGGACCCTATACTTATGAATATAGTTGGTTTCTTGCAGAGTGTTATGGTTGCAAATGCCACCATGTCTTTCTTCCGGGACGATAACCGCCCACGTTGAATTTGCTTCTGTAAAATTTTGTGTGTACAAATAAGAGACCAAATGTAGAGATTTCTCCGATCACTTCTGAAGTACTATGGAGGGGATAAAGATAAAAGGCAGACTTAAACTGTTTTAATCGACGGTCACTCTTACAACATGTAGGTCCTTATTTAAGTGTCTAACAAGTGTGAGATTTGTATTGCAGAAAGTAATGACAGACTATCATTTTTCTTTTGCATAGGGGAAAATGTCTCTTGATTCTTAATGAGAAAAAAGAGGGGGTTGCTTAAGGCAAAAATGCTTAAAAATACTTTAAAAAGGGAGTCAATTTGAAGATTTCCCTTTCCGCTCCGCCACCAAACTGAGGCCTAATACCTTCCTACATACTCCTGCTCTTCTCAAAACAAAATTCCACAATTTCATCACGGCAGGAACAATTAGAATTCATGCTGGTCCTATGCATATATGCAACCAAAAGCATTTTTTCCTTTCCCAAAACCCTATGCGCGCTCTTTACACTCGCATATATTAATGAGTCTCCCCCGGCCTCCCCATCCCCCTCCTTTCTCTAGACTAAATCGGGATGTTACCTAGGTGCGTTGGATCATACCCAGTGAAGTCCCATAAAAAAAACCCTTGTGCTAATAAGAAGCGCGCATAAAGTTTTGGCGTATATAGGGTCGTCAAGGCTAGCTAATTCCCCCCCCCCCCCCCCCCCCCGTCTTTTTTGCTCACTAGAAAAATGTATAAGGTTTTGGCATCACTTAATAACGTTAACATGTGAGCGCCCTAAAAGCACATGTTAACTTACCCCACTATATTAGACAAGTGGACACATGTCCACGAAAAACATGGGACTCGTGTCGAACACTTGTCTATGTATCAAGAGATCGAATTAGGTGATCGAGTTTTGGGCACATGTTAATAGGACGCCAAGGTCCCTAACATAACATTTATATGATGAGATTGGAATTAAAAGATAGGAGTATACCAAATCCAATGTTCTTGATGGGTTATAAAACTAGTAATTAAGCATCCAATGCAGTGTCGAAAACCAACGAGATCAAGAAAGGATCATACATGTCTAAGCCTAGCTAGTACATGGTGAAAAATCCTTCTATGTATTACTTAATTATCTGCCTTCCATATGAAGCTATGACAGGCATTTGATTCCCCAACACTAAACTTTTATGTCTCTACTCTGAGATTCATATGGTGTGGATAAGACAAAATGTGCCATATGCTCTCGACCAAAATGGAGTAGGGTGTGCGATATTCCATTATCAAAAGCCCTCTCTGTTCAAAGGATCGGAACCGGTACGTTTCTATCTCCATTTCATGTGCACAGCTATATTTTACAATCTTTCCTATATTCCTTAGGATCATATCTTCATTTCAAGAGAGTACAGAGACGTTTTTAAAATGAGCAGCAGTCTCAACTAATGATGGTTCAAGTGATAGGGCATATTTATGTGGACCATGGCTAGCCGAAATTAATTATAATGTAATTAAAAATAGGGTGTATGTATTATGAAAATATGGCCGGTGGTAATTTATTAATTAAACCCCAAAATATGCCATCAACCAGCTGGTGTTCGAATACTACCATATATGCCGGTTGCTGTTACAATTTCCCATTTGAGGTAAGGTGTGTAGATAAGAGATTAAAGAAAATTACAGCAAATGCGTTAGCACAATGATTCCATATTTTGAAATCCGTTAGGGTAGCGTAAGTATACGGACAAAAGATCTCAGTTCAAAGAATTGGATGTTCTGAGTTTGAGTTCTCGTTTCTTCATTATTTATGGACTTGCAAGTGATTTATACATCACGGGCTCTAATTTAAATGCAATGATTTGGGATATCCCTGGTTCGGCAAAAAATAAAAATAATTCCGTATCTTGCTGCAGAACCAGATGGAAGGCCCTTAGCTGTGTCCGCGGTCATGGGAAGGTTCCAATCCGTGGGTTTCTAGCATTTTCTGTCGGTCTCTTAATTATTATCGGTCGTACGTCTATCCCACAGTTTGTAACGTTTAGTGTGGTGGCAGTCTTCATGCTTTTATGTAGAACCCAAATGAGTGACTCTTGCTCACCATTGTCAAAAGTGAATATTCTTCAAAGAACTCAACTTATTATGATTGTAGAAGCCAATTAAGAATGGATATGAATCTAGACTCACTTTTTTTCTTTTTATTTCATTTTCTCCCCTTTTTCTATACATATATAGGCTCCTAATATTTTCTTTTTCTTTGGTCATTAATAAGACTTAAGCAATTAAGCATCATTTGGAGTGAAGCTTCATAGAAAAATAGCCTATCACCACAAATAATGGATAAAGATGGCTACAGATGCTATGAAAAAAAATTTACGTTACATGTTTATTTGCATGGGTGCTTATCATTACTGAAGCAATGAAAATGCTACTCCATTCGTCTCATTTTATTTGATCACTTTATTTGAACATACATATTAAGGTAATGCATTAAATGTATTGCCATGTCATTTATTTTATTTTAATTTTTCAAATTTGCCCTCTCATGGAAAAAATGTTCAATTTTGCTTGGAGAAAAAATTAACTGAAATAAAAGGATATTTTAGGAAAATAACATATCTATTTTGGGATACTTGGAAAGTGAACCATTAAATATTTTGGGACATCCCAATATGAACATATATTTTTTAAAAAAGTTTTAATTCCTATAAGTCATTGTAGGCACTTGTCCTCCTCTAGTACCAATAGCACGAAAATCCCATGTCACAATGAGTTGCCCAAGCTTTTATCAACAACCAAAAAAGGAAGAGAGTTTCCCAAGTATATTGCTTTTTGTTTTATTGAACGTAAGGGATAACAATTCTAGGGGGGGATGTTGGTATCGTAGATGCATGAAAATACACAAAACTCAAAGCAAATTAAAGAAGGGTGTCGTATAGGGAACTCACAGTATAAAGCAAGAGAAGTTCCCCCTATGTCACGTTCGAGACCAACTCAGATCTCTCCCTCTCTCTCTCTCTCTCTCTCTCTCAACGTTCGATAAAGTGAAAACACACAGAGTCTCGATCTCCAACCTATAAAGAAAACCAACCTCCCTAACCCCATGAAGTGAAAAACTCCCCCCATAAAAAAAAAAAATATATATTTATATTCTTGCCTTAGCCCACTGTCCCTTCTCTCCCTTTTCTTCTTTTCTTCTACCCTTCCCTTCTCTTAGAGACCCATATGCACCACACAATCATCACACAATAATAAGCTAGCTTGCTCTGATTTTTTTGTGCTCCATCATCCATTATCTTAGAAGTACAAGGCATCTTCGAGCTTCCACAGAAATAAAATATACTACTGAAAAAGGAGAAGTATGGGTAATAGTTCGGGGTCTTTTAAGACCTTGTTTGGAGCACTTGCATTGATGGGATGTATGTGGCTTCTGTTGGTTGGGATCGTAACACATGGTGGAATGGGAACAACAGCAACAACAACGGTAACAGCTCAGTCTATGGCGAATTTCAAGCATATGGAGGTGGTAGGAAAAGATACACTTTTTGTTCACCCAGGGTTGGATCTCAACTACATGAGCAAAAGAAGAGTTCCTAATGGACCTGATCCTATTCATAACAGGTTTGTATTTCTAGTTACTTTATATGTTAATATAAATGCATACTTAATTTCTTTCAATTATACCTTTATTCTTTTATTTCTTACTCAGTTTTATGAATGGCATGGACTATTAAATATTTTTTTAGCAAAGTAAATAATTTTTAAATTAAACTTACATGTATTTTGTGTGGCATGGACTATCATTTAAAAAAAAAAAAAAAAAAAAAATCATTAGAGAGAAGAACTGGGCAGCTTTAGTTAAGCAACACAAAGTAAATAGCTGGTTTTACCTCCTTTTTTCTCTCTCAAAATATTTTTATGAGTGAAGGACCATTTTTTTTTCTTTCCAGCATCTTGATACCACTTATTTTAGGTTCTATCACAATTGAAATCATACTTATTTCAACAACTTTTAAATTTTTCCTAAAAAACTAAGATTTGTCGGATAATATTTAAGCATGTTAAGATCGATAAAGCTAGCTCTTCTCATAGTTCTAATCATATTCTCCTAGTCGATTCTAACAAATAGCATGCTATTGTTCTCCTCGTCTTCTTTAATTTATTTCATGATGATATTTTATATTAATCTAATTTTGTGGTTCTTATGCTTAACTGTTACATCCAACTTCTCAGTGTCCCATTCAAAGTTTGCCCCGTGTATATCACTTTGTTTTCACCCATTTAACTATACTAAGAAAAGGAAGAAAGAAGACTGTCACTTCACTTTATTCTATCCCTAATTGTGTTTAATTAAAGCTAATTACCAGTTCATCTTGTTCTCTACATTTATCGGAACTTTAGCCTTTTCATGGTGCCTTTCTTTTTCTCTTCCCGGCCTTTTCTCCTTTATCATTACACCTAAGCACCTGAGTTTCAAAACTAAGTGTAATTAAATATTATATACAGCAGACAACTAACAAGGCTTCATACGGTTAGCATTTTGGAAGCATTTTTCTTTCCTAGGAAAACAAATATTAGTTTGATTTTTGCTATCAAAATCAAGAGCTAGAAATACGAATATCTATAAGGCTAGCAGCATATATATATAGAACCTAATGCATCATCTGGTTAGCGTTATGGAAGTACTTCTATTGCTTTTGAAATTAAGTAGAGCAAAATTTTTATTTTCTCTCGAAAGGCATGCAAAAAAGTACTTGGAATTTGTTAAATGATATTAGCACCTAAATAAATAGAGATTTTGCATCTTTAATGAATCTTACTATTTCTTTCATTTTTTTCTCTCTGTTATTTTATGTATTTTTCCAGGAGAGCTGGGAACTCTAGACAACCTCCTGGCCAAGCTTAGCCAGTTATTAGAGTTTGTGAAGCTTCAACCAAAGTGCCAAAGATGCCGCATGATGTTTGCCATCTTGTATGTAATTTTAGGAAATGGGACTATAACTACGTACTTCTGAAAACATTTGAGGAAATCCCAGCTTGCAAGATTTTTTTTTTTTTTTTTTTTCCTAACTCACAGAGATTTTTATGGGGAGGCGTTCGGGAAGTAAAGAAAAAGAGGCTTGTCTCTCACACATTATTACTCAAAAGAATCCTTGAGAAAGATTAAACAGCCTTTGCAGGAACCCCACTTTAGTATCTCATTGCTTTTAAATTTGTTAGAGAGAGAGGCCAATCTTTGCATGTAAAAAAGACCAAATAAGAAATACTAGCTTTGAGAAAAGAGTAGATATATGGAACACAGCCCAAGAAATGTTCTAGCGGCCATGAATGCATGTAATGTATGGGAGGACATGTACCAGTCTGTATCTATCAATCAATCATATTTAGTTTGGCTTGATCAAGATTTTTTTATACATACATATTCTTTTTTCTATTTTTAATAGAGGTAGGCATGTGTTCCAAAACTAAAGCAAATCCACCAATTAAAGGTGTTTGCACCAGGAAAAAAAGGTGTTTGCATGCATCTTTGTGTTAGTCCTTTTCTCTGGATTCTTTGGTGTGGGGTGTGAGACTGTTTTGGTCTTTGGTCCATTCAAACTTGTTAAACTGCATGAGATTCTTTTATCCTCGTGGCAATCAAAAAAAAAAAAAAAAAAAGAGGGAACAAATACATATGGTCTCTATCCTCTTCAAAGTGAAAATAAAAGAGGCTCTCTACTCAAGCTTTTTATCTCCTCTTTCTCTTTTCTTGTTTCGTATTTTGATTGGATTGAGAGGCAATGACTCTGGTCTAAAGCTAGTGAGATTCAAAATGGAGCAACTTCCAAAAAGGGTAAAAGGTGAAAGAGATTCAGAGTGGGGCTTTTTTTTCTTTTCATGTAAGCTAGCTAGAGTGAGAGAGTAGCCAAACAGCAACCCATCAATTGCAATATTTATGGAATTATGGGCATGACAAGGTTTCTCTAGGGCTCTTTTTGGTGTTAAACCTGGCCCGACCAGAGCCTTGCAGCCAACCAATGTGCAACCAAGACTCAGGTTTTTAGACAAATGCGTTGTTAGGCCGCTTGAGGTTGATACATTACAAGTGAATGGAAGATGGGTTGGGCCAGAGTTAAAGATAGCTTCTTGCAAATTTATGGTAGGTAGGGGCCGTAGGGCCGGTGTGTGGGAGAGGTATTACAAGAGGCAACTTTTCCTTTTATAGAAATAACTACCCTAACTTCCTTGTAGTAATTTCTGTCTGCCAAGATCGAGGCTTGTAACTTCCTTGCATGATTATCTTTAGCTTCTCAGAACTACTTTTCAGCATTATCCTATGACATCCATTGAAGTAATAATTAATAGAAATAAATATTCTTGTTTTTTTTAAATATATATATAATTAAATAAATATTCTTTTTTTTTTTTTTTGGATTAACTATTAAGGGTATCCTAGGTCTTATTCTCGCCGAGGTTTCGGCCTAGACTATTCCCCTGACTGCCCGTATGAGATGCCCTGTACTCACATAAGCAACAATCTCTGCAAGGAGTTGAAATACACTAAATATTCTTGATAGTTGATAGAAATATTATAATTTATACCAACACCTTTCATTCAATGCAAATATATATGATAGCTATTAGCTAGAAAGCCCCCACCTTAATTAATTAATGTTATTATTTTATTCAATAACAAACTTGATATTTTTGTAAATATTTTCTTCTTCATTTGTTGGAAATTGTTTCAAATTTCTTCCACGAGTATCTTCTTCTCCAAATTATTTTGATTCATGCAATGTAAATTTGGGCATTGTAATAGGGCCATCGAGAAAGAAAAGTAGCACTCTCAATGCAAGGACCCATTAATCCAACCCAACGTGGGCTTGGACTTGGCATGCTTAAACTGGTGTAGGGTTGGGTTGTATTGTGGGCAGACTGTTCCAACCTTTTGAGATGGAGGGAAGAGTGCGCCCTTGGACCCAGCCCAACCCACCTGACTTGAAATCCTAATTTTGCCTACAATAAAGAAGCCTATAGGCTGCACCTAAATAGTCATCCATCCGTCACCACAAGCCAATCAGCGTTGTATGGAATTTTAGATTCAAATCCCATCTCCGTGCTGTTCATCTAAGATCTGACAACTAAATAATTACCGACCTAATCAAAACCAAAATATAAAAAAGGGGTGGGACTAATATAAAAATAAAAAAAAAGTTATCAATCAAAGCATTACGGTGACTAACGAGAGTTGGCCTGACGGTAAAAAGATGAGCTGTAAATTCAAACATTATGAATTCGAAATCAGTCAATTTTTCTTGGCCAACCACTAATTAGGACTATTAACTTAAACGTGAAACGATCTTACGGGGCCATGGCCCTGCGTGGGGAGGCATTGTGGTAGATTACTCTAAGCCCAAAAGTAAGTTAACTTTTATTTGGCAAAAAAAAAATAAAAGAAGTAAAATTAAAATTAAAATCAAGGAGATTGATAAATCTCATAGTTGAGGATTCAACCACCAGACAAAAATCAAATGAGTCAAACAAAATCTCCCCCATTAGTGAACATTTCTTGGTGTGATTAGTATTGTAGACAAATAATGAATTACTTTAATTACATGCTCACATAACATGCAAGAAATCATAGTTGCTTACATTAATGAGTACCCTATGTACTTCATATTTCATATTAATTCGTCTTAAGATCAAGTCAAACCTCTGTACCAACGTCATGAAACAAGGCTAGGGCAAAAGGAAGTGAACACCACATTAACCCACCGACAGCACTGCCATCCCTTTCCCAAACTAAGCTCAAAGTTTCCAAATGCCTAAATTCAAAAGCTGAGTCACTCTTCCTGTTATGCTGTGGTACAAAATGAATTCAAAAACTTATTTTTCGTACTTCCATTGACTAATTTTGAAACTAAGCAGGGCCCAGAAAATAAAAATGAAAACTAAGAGGAGGGCCAGCAATAAATTTGCTAAAGTACGCAGGGTAGACACGTAGGATTGCGATGAAGATGTCGAAATAGAGCGGCTACTTGGACACGTGTCGACACGGCATATGATTTTGACTCGGCGGAGCCACCGGGGAGAGAAATTTCGTTCCTTCCAATATTGACGAGCAACGATTTCATGAGAGAGAGAGAGAGAGAGAGAGAGAGACATTCCCATTTCATTTGGATTTGAATTTCATTTCCGAGTTCACCCATTCCCATTCCCGTTCCATTTTCAATTAATATAAAAAATTTGTATTTTATATATTACATATATATAAAATTTCTGCATTTCCTAGAGAGAGAAAGAGACGAGAGAGAGAGAGAGAGAGAGAGGGAGATTCGTTTCCATGGAGACGAATCCATCATTAATCAAACCGTATTCAAAACCCTACCCTAAGATTTCACAGATCGATTTCTCATGCTGATTGGCTTCTATTCGATTCTCGGAAATTCTCGTGCGATCTTCGATCTCTGATCGGTCGGGCGTTGCAGATCTGAGGGGGAGAAACGACGATGCCGTCTCACGCGGATCTGGACCGGCAGATCGAGCAACTGATGGAATGCAAGCCTCTGTCGGAGGCGGAGGTGAAGACGCTATGCGATCAAGCTAGGGCGATACTCGTCGAGGAATGGAACGTGCAGCCGGTGAAGTGCCCGGTCACCGTGTGCGGCGATATTCACGGGCAGTTCTACGATCTCATCGAGCTGTTTCGGATCGGAGGGAATGCTCCTGATACCAATTATCTCTTTATGGGCGATTATGTGGGTGAGTTCATAGTTTTTGTCTCAGCAGTTTTTGGAGTTTTGTATTGGTGCGATTGATATGGGAGGTTGATGTAGTTTGCAATGATATTAAGATTGAGGATTTTGGTTTTTTACATGATTGCAAAAAAGAGGACATGTTTGGGGATGTTTCTGGGTTGATTACATGCTGGTGGGATGTAGAACCTAACACGGAGGTCGGAATGGTATGGGATCTATAGAGTTGTTTTATATTTGTGTATTGTCTCCGTTATATATGAAGCCTACTATACTCTAAGGATCATTTTTTGTTATTGGAATTTGTAGGTGATTCTGATTTTACTTTGGATCCAATGGATGATAAATATTTCATTAAGATAAGAATGAAAAGAAAATACAAAAATTTTGGTCCTGATTGATCAATTGAGAATATGATGGATTATGCGATATTGGGTATTCGAGGTTGTCTTTGTTAGTCGTGATAGTTTTCCTTTTAGTCAATTTATTAGCTTCCTTTGACAGTATGTCCTTCTCTTTTGTAGTTAAGATCCATCAAACTGCTGAGAATTGGGTGTTAAGATAACATTTCATACCCTTGTCAAAAGGACAGCTTGTTCTAGAATAGCTACTTGCCTATATTGTTGATGGGTTCTCAATTTATTTTAACTTATGTGGATGAAGTGCCATCGGGTGATGCATAGGTAATTGTGTTGCATGGCCTAGAGGCCTAAGACCCCTTGTACTCGCATCCAGAGAGCATCTTAAGCAGTCTAGTGTTAGCAAGTGAAATATTATAAGATTTGCATAAAGTTAGACTGTATTTACAGGATACAATCTATATACATTACGAGCATAAAATACTTTAGTAGCATAATAGAGAATGTGTCGAGTATGTTTGTAAAATGGGGATTCATTTACTCATCTTCACACATGGAACACATGTTGTGTCCAATTGTTTTGAACCTCTTGCAAAAAAATTTAGGCTGTGACACCACATTATCGATTTTTTTTTATAATTTTTAGGGCGGGACATGAAACTATTTCTAGATCCATAAAATGTTATTACTTATGTAAAATATTATGGCATGAGAATATAATGTAATTATACAAAATTTGTGGGTGTGGTTAACTGAGATCACTTTGCTATGCTTTGTTATTTACTGATGAATTTTCATGGGTGTGCTTTTCTATTTACTATAATCAATTCACATGTGTAATGTTGGCTTGCTGCATCTCTTGAAAATATACTGCTAAGAATGTATAAACATTTTGTCATAATCTTGGTTCTGTTAATGCAGATCGTGGCTACTATTCAGTGGAGACTGTCACACTTTTAGTGGCTTTGAAAGTCCGATATCGAGATAGAATTACAATCCTAAGAGGAAACCATGAGAGTCGGCAAATAACTCAAGTGTAAGTTGAACCTTTATTCTGGTTCTTTTTTTTTTCTTTAAAGTTTTCTGATTATGATGTAACGATTTCATATCGCTATTTACTACATAAGAACTTATAGAATTTGTATTTCTGGACTTGCTGTATGAAAACCAGCAAGTGCCTGCTTTCTCTGTAGGTAATGCTATTGAACATTGATTGACCCTCAAGTTTTACTAGTATGACACATATGACTAACATAAACACAACATGAACTCAGTGTATTATTAATATGTTGCTTTTGTTAGACAGTCTCTTCTGATTTGGATTTTAACGTTCTGCATCTAGAATATTTTATCATTCTGTGGGTTCTTTTTGTTCCTTCTGTCATAAATCGAATTTAGTCATTTTGTAAGACATGGTGTCTTCATATCTTTCTACTGCTTGAGAGGGATCCCATACCATTGGCCTTGTTGTTGCATGGTATGGTGCCTTCATATCTTTTTATTGCTTGAGGGAATGACATTGGAATCATAATCTTTTATGCACATTAGGGATCTTCTAGCATTTTAGCCTCTTAACTGAACATGGTGTTTTGTAAGCACCATATTGGATGCTTGGCATATGCATATCCATGCTTTGGATTGTATTACTTTGATTTGACTCTATTCGTTGCCTTAATTTAGGGAACTGTTAAAATTTTTTACATAAGGATCACATCTCTGAAATATATATTTTGATTTTTCTATACTTCCACTGATTATATTTTAAATTGGGAATCGGAGGGCCTTTGATCAGATCAGTGGCAATTGGTCACAACATTTTTAAAGCCTGAAGTTTCTATGATGAAGTAATCTCTGAATCCCTTTTATATATACATTTTTCTTGTCACTGTGGCCTTGTCCAAGAATTTTGGGTCAGTATGAGGATTCCTTTTGGCCACTTTGAATATGGCTGTTATATATGAGGCCCAAGCTTAATCACTTAAAGTAGTTGGGTGGCAAGTTGAGATGGTTTACTCATATGCAAAAAAGATTATAGTGTACAGTGGTTCTTATTTAAGGAGCTTCAGGGATAAGGACAAAAATTATGGCAATTGAGGTTCTCAGAAATGTCATGATATCCTATGATTTAACTGAATATGTGCCTCTAGATGATCAGGTTTTGAAGTAGGATTCTTGCTCAAATTGTTAGAATGCGGTTTCACAAGTTTATACAATGTGCTTTTTGGTTGCTTCTGTATTCGGCTGTCATTATTCTTTTTTAATCCTTTTTCAGGTATGGTTTTTATGACGAATGCTTGAGGAAATATGGAAATGCCAACGTATGGAAATTTTTTACCGACCTCTTTGATTATCTACCCCTTACAGCCCTTATTGAGAGTCAGGTTTGAGTTCTACAAGTTGCATATGTTTGATCTTGATTGATCCCATGACAACCTCTGACAGCTCCTTATTGTTACATCCTAGATATTCTGTTTGCACGGAGGACTTTCACCATCTTTGGATACACTAGATAATATTCGAGCCTTGGACCGTATACAGGAGGTATGTGTTTAACTGTTTTCTTCATTTATATTTTCTAAAATGTCATGCCTGAATCCTGATTGTTTAGAAAGTTGCAATTATTTGTCATTGTTGGTTCATTATGTTGCAATAGGGTTTTTCTTTTTGCAATCTTATTCTTCTGATTATTTGAAGTTGTGCGGTTGGTTTGGATTAGTTCCATATGGGAAATAAAATTTCTTTCAAGTTGTGTTAACTCACTAATTTTTGGCTTTTGCCATCTATTGATATCTTTGTCATGGTTCAGTTATTATGTTGCAAAAAGGTTTTCCTTTTGATATTTTTTTTCTTTTATTTTATGCAATGAAGTTATGATTTGGTTCTCCAGTTTAATTTCATATGAGCAACTGAATTTTGTGTGTGTGTGTTTTTATATCCCTAATTTTTTGCCATGTCTTGACCTGATATTCTAATCTGATGAAAAAGTTAGCAATTGCTAGCACTGTTAGGTTTATTGGCAGTTGTATTCAGCTACAGATTAATTTATATACTGATGCTGTGTTCAGATTTTCAAAATTATCCTGATTGTGGAATTACAGCTGCTAAACCATTGTATTTGCCATAAGTTTGTACTAGTTGAAATATAGACCTGCTTATCAAATGACCTTTGTTTATTTTTTCCTTCTGTCAGATTCAATTGAATCGTTCTAATTCTTCAAAATTTTCCCTGTTGAATCGGAATTGGTTACATTCTGCCATTCCCCTTTCCCATCGAATTATTTGAATTAAATGTACATGTTTGACTTGCTTCCTTCATTTAAGTTTCCATAATATTCAAGTTTTCCATTCCACAATTTTTATTTTTATTTTTGGGCCAAACTATAGGAGAACACATGCACCCATGTGATGTCAAAACTAAGACCTCTACAAACCCCATGTCCTTATCAAGGCAGGACATGTCATTAGGCCCAAGGACCATTGGCCATTCCACAAATTTCTAAGAATTGTAATTATTTCAGCTATTCTGCATAATATGGGTGCAATGTTGAAACCAAGACCTCTGTAAATGCCACATCCTTATCAATGCGGGACATGTTATTAAGCCCAAGGACCAGTGGCCATTCCACACAAAATTCTAACACTTGTAATTATTTAAGCCATTCTGCATATTATAATGTCCTCTTTTTTTCTTTTCTTTCCTTTTTTTTTTTGTGGGTTGTGTAGGTTCCGCACGAAGGACCAATGTGTGATCTCTTGTGGTCTGATCCAGACGATCGATGCGGGTGGGGAATATCTCCGCGGGGTGCCGGCTATACTTTTGGACAGGATATAGCTGCTCAGTTCAACCACACCAATGGGCTCACACTTATTTCAAGGGCCCACCAGCTTGTCATGGAAGGTTACAATTGGTGTCAGGTGTGAATGTAAAACTGAATGAATATTTTATTTTATGTTATTATTATTATTTTACTTAAGTGTATTGTATTTTCCTATATACTTTTTATTTTTTTTTTTTAATCATTGCAAAATTGTTTTACAGGAAAAGAACGTGGTGACCGTATTTAGTGCTCCGAATTACTGTTACCGATGTGGAAATATGGCTGCAATACTGGAGATTGGGGAGAATATGGACCAGAATTTCCTTCAGTTTGATCCAGCACCTCGGCAAATCGAGCCTGACACAACACGGAAGACTCCCGACTATTTTTTATGATCTCTATATTTCTCCCGGCCGTTTGTAATCCCTGTTTGTCTCCTTCTCATTGTAGATTTGTCTTAAGAAAGAGGAGTTTTGTTGTTTTTAAGTTGCGGGTTATCGTCAACATCATTCTTTTGTTTGGAGTTTGTCCTGCTGCTGCTGCTTTGTTCTTGTGCTCAAAAACCTTAACAGGAAAGCTGACTGAAGGTGTCAATGGCCTTTTGTCTTGTATATTTTAAAATTAAGGACAGCAGCAATAACGTGGTATATCGTGTTCTGTAATTTTACAATTTTATGGTAGGAAGCAGATTTTGAAACAGGCGTTTTCTCATTTTGTTTCCAACTCCCAAATCAAAGTGGCAAATGAACTGCATGCGATGGATACAATCTGCAGCATTGAATCATGCTTTAAATTGCCACAAGTTCTTTTCAGTTTTTGTGTGAATGGATATAGGTGAAGGTTTGTAATCGTATTATTGTGTTCTCAAGAGTAGTGTATCAACAGCAACCTTTGCCATCCTGAGATTATCTTACCTACCATACTTTTCCAGTCTGCCTTGTGCCATGTCAACCTCCGTTTTTCAGCAGCATTGCAAATGGCGTATTTTTATCTGCTGCTATCGATTCCCACATTCTTGGGGGTTGGTTACATGAATAGAACAGCCTTTTTTAGCGTGCGATGAAAGCTTGTATTACCATTAATATGTAGGAAAACTAGATGGGGGAAATGGCATCAGCAGTATGACACCACCATCTTGTCTTGGGCATACTTTGTTGCAGACATGGCTTTTCGCTCACAATTCTTGCCTTCAGGGCTTCAAAACCCCTTTCCTCTTTACGCTGGAGCCTGGGAGATTGCTTTCCAGCAAATAGGCAAGCTGTGCATGTGTTTCACTCTTCGGTATGATGCACAAATAATTCAATAGCATGCCCATTGCACCTGGTAGAGATTAATCGCCTCTCTTCCCTCCTAAACAGAATTACTGCCTCCCAGACATCAAGCATTGGCTTGGAGAAGAAATACTTCGTCGAGGATTCATTCATAGTTCCACTGAAAAAGAATCAATTTTCAGCGGAAAAAATAAGAGAAATGATAAGCACCAATGGCCATAATGAGGATGAAGATGAAGCATACAACCAATACCATGATGGGCTTAGACACCTTTTAGCCGTTACTTGCAAATGAAAGAGCATCATTACATGTATGAGTTGTGGCTTCCTTGAAGCAGTCACTTGAATAAAAAAAAAATACAAGGAAAGAATATACGAAAGAGAAAAAGGAAAAGGAATCGGTTTCACTACAGTAGACAGAATATACGAGGAAAGAGAAATGAACTAGATGCTGAATCCAGTGAACATTGGACTCTAAACTCTATACTAAAATTGAATACAACAATTATCCTTGGTGGGTGAGAATTGGCTTCGCAAGAATAGATCTTGAAATACCATGGGCTTCTGCATTAAAACCTAGAATGGGTCGGGATTCTCACTCCTCCAACTCCAGACATGGCAACAGTCTGCTTTCTTCTGAAGTATATAACTGAGCCGCTAAGGAGCAATAAACACAATATAATACCCTGTGCCCAGAGTATCAGAATAAACAACATGTATTTTCAGATCTAACAAAGAGATAATCAGATCTCATAGTAAAGATATCCGGCAAAAGATATTAACATACCTCAAAATCAAGTACTGACAACTTCTCCTCGATAACTGCTGGTAAACAGCTTCTGTAAGTAATGTAAGCCTGTGACCCACCCTTTGATGTGGATGAATCAACCAGTAAACTTCTATGTTTCAAGGAAGTAGTGATTTCTTCTGTATCATCAAGTGGTTTTACTTTGTCGTGAGGGATCTCCAGAGCAGACCGACTATTAAGAGATTTTTTGGCATTTGCTTCCTTTGAACTACCTTCAATTTCTACACATCTAAAAGGAATGCGGTAGCCAGTCTCACTGCAGCGATATTTTTCATCGGTCTGCAAGAGGACATATAAAACTGCAAATAAGTACGGGAAAAGGCATGTAACAAAGATGATGGAAGAAACACAAAGACAATAGGATATCCAAATATGAGTTATGAGGAAGATGAACCAAATACAGCGACTATATTAAAGAATTTAATGATCATGTAACATCTGAAATTGTACGCATTAATTTTGATTCAATGTTGATAGCTGTGGTACATAAAACAACAGCAGGCAGAGTGTACTACTCATTCCAGTGAAGGAAGATTTTTTGGGGGAAGAAACATTACCTTTACAAACAATTTTGTTCACTCTCAAAAGCTTGTTAGATAAGAATCAACTGCATAAGACTGTAACAGCATCCACTACTTATTTCCTGTTTGAGTTAGTCTCTTAATGTGGTATGGTCATCTCTCTATATTTTGCCCCAACGCTCTGTATTCTATCAGATTTCAATTTAGTAGTTTTGACATTCGTTAAAAATAGGAAGTGCAAGAGCATAAATTAAAAGAAAGTTTCTACATCACTATTTTCAGTGAATTGGCCATACATATTCAGCATTAAGTCCTTATTTTTCTGCTTTAGATATGGATGAACAGACTAACCAGAAATATTTAGTAAGATGTCTGATGGTGCATGTTGTTTACTGACAATATAGTATTAATTGATGAAACTAGAGTAGGGGTTAATTTAGTTAAAATTATAAGAAACGCCTTATAATCTAAAGATTTTAACTAAGACTAAAAACGAAACATATGAAGTGTAAGTTTAGTTAATCTGGGAGTAGAAATGAGAGCATAATGCCAACTGAGGGATACCTAACAGTGACCATTTTTGATATCTTAAATCAAACATCCAAAAATATGAAGAGATAGGGGAAAGCAATGTTTATATATATCAACAGGATGGATGTAGTGAAGTGCATCTAGAGTGTTGTGTGAGAATAGAAATACCAATCAAGTTAAAAGGGAAATTTTATAAGACAATTATAAGACCAGCTATGCCTTAGGACAACGAATATCGAACAATTTTGCATTATCTTCAGAAAATGCGTTTAGCAGAAATGATGATGTAAAGATAAAACAAGTTGTAATATCAGAAAAGATAAAACAAAAAATAATGCATTCGTGAGAAGGTAGGAGAGGTATCAATTGAGGAAAAGATGAGGAAAAATAGTCAAGATGGTTTGGTCATGTGCATTGAAGGCCTAAAAATGTACTTGTACAGAATTGTGACTTAATTCAAGCCAAAGGCCTCAAAAGGACAAGGAAACCCAAAATAATGTGATTAGAGCATCTCCAGCGGTGAGCTATAACCTGTGCTATTGCTATATTATAGCATTTAGCACAAGTTGGGCTACTCCAATAGTGTGCTAAAAATAGCAATAGCTCACCCTTGTACCAAATATAGCACAAGGGTGAGCTATTGCTATATTTGCCATATCAGCTCTCCCTCCATTTCTCAACAACCAAACACACTAACAACTGTTAAAAATACAATATCTCTTTCAAAATTTTCTCACTAATCAAATAGCCCATAAATAAATACAATATTTTCAAAAATAATATTGAAATCTTATATATATATATATATATATATATATATATATAAATAAAAAAGGGATCGCACACGGGCAAATCTAGTTGGCATCATAACTAGATTTTTTTTTAAAAAAGTCGCACATGGGCAAATCTAGTTAGCATCATAATTTTGTGGTTGGAATAATGGGGGTTGGAAGATGGTAGTTTATAAAAAAAATGAAAGGAATGGAGGTAGTGGCAAAAAATAGCACACTATGTCATTTGCACCATTAAAGCACCTTGTGCCAAATTATAGCATTTGGCATTGTAGCATGTGCTAAAATAGCACTAGCATAGATAATTTAGCTCACATCATTGGAGATGCTCTTAGAGGTGGTGAGAAAGGATGTGTTAGGGATTGTTGATATCCCAAAATTTCCTTGCCACGTCAGACCAATCGCGTCTCGCCACGTGGGGAGTTGACCATAATGGTTGACCCATGTCACCATCATTAATGCCTAGCTGGCACCATTGAGTCGACCTCACTCAGGTGGCCTTGTCGCCCACATCTTGCACTTGCCTTCGAAGGGAGCGTCCACCCCTTCGAGGATGCCCCCCAGAGGGAAGCCCTTACTTATCAAGGATGCCCGGGACATCTTGAGGAGGGAGATCGGACCCTCATCGAGTCGGATGTCTATCGCATCGCGCGATGGGAGTCGAGGTCGGCGATCTACCTGATCTCCCTCGAAGTACCCCCAAGGTACGGTCCTAGTTTAACACTAGCTTGGGTCGAGGCAGGGCCCGGGGGGCTCGATCGCGAGCTTGACCCTCAAGCAAGGTCGCTCGACCTTAGCTTTCTTAACTATGGGACATTTGGAGGATCTTGGCTTGGTGGATGAAAAGAAGGCTTTCTAAGGAGGTCGCACCCTTGGCATCGGGAATTGCACCTCTATAGTCGATCTGGGGAATGGCTGGGAAGTGACGTGACATGCCAACAACCTCAAAAGGCGATGGGACAGTTAACAGGTCAAACCCATACCTCGTACAGGCATAAAGCCTGACTGGTATGGGTGCCAGCTCAAGAACAGGGTAAGGTAGCCGACCTACTTGGAAGAGCATAGGTCTGCTACCCATCACCCTAGGTCTGACTGTCACCTGCAACCAACGACTGTCCCAGACCTCTTTGGCCCTATAAAAAGGTCTTGTTTGGCCTCATTTAAGGTCAATTCAATCCCCTCACCAACAGCACTAACAACCAAGGAATCTCTGCCTTGATTGAAGGGATTTTCCAAAAAGGCTTCATTTGGACTGCAGCCTCTCCAAATATGAGTCACGCCCTACTAGGTCGACTCTCTACCTGCCTATCTCCCACTTCATAAGCTACCTCAGATCGCTTCTCTTTCTCCTCCACCTGGATCTCCCCATCTGTCCCACCATCATACGTGGCTGACCTCCTCGAATACGACCCACGTGGATTCCGTTGACTCCACGTCGCAGCGACCCACAAACAATTTGGCGACTCTGCTGGGGAGGCAGCGTACATGATGGTGACGACTCGAGGAAGCACGCAAGCCGGAACTTCAAGGGCTCGAGCTGCTAACTTAAGAGCAGATAGCAATCAGGAGGAATCTAGTGAGTCGGGACATGTAGCCCGATCCCGTCAAAGCCGCCAAAGTCGACGGTCTCGCCAGTCTCGAGGATCTCAATATCCTCCATTAGATGATCTCATTAATATCCTAACTCCTACGCTCACAGCGATCAATGACACCCAAAACCGGATTCTGGAGGAGTTGCGCTCTCAAAGAGAAAACCCACCAACAGGCGAACCTCGCCTTGAGGGCGAAAATCCTCCTCATGGGGTCAACCCTCAGGGAGGACCGTCTATGGGAGCATCGGCCCAGGATGAAGCGGCCCAGAATGGTAGGCGAGCCCCACCAGGACCTACGCCGCCAGTACCTCCACCAGTTCAGAAGTTTGTTACTGTCGAAGAAATGGAGAAAAGAATGGCGATGGAGCGAGCGAGGCTTGCTTTGCCAGCAGCGCCGGAGCTTGACATGAGACCCCCATATCCGCTCGAGTTGGCAAGTGCACCATACCCCCCGGGGTATACGCCGCCTCTGAAATTTCCCTTATTCAATGGGATAGATGGAAATGCACGAGAACATGTAATGCGATTTCTTGATGCATTAGGACCCTATCAATCTGATGAGAACTTGCGACTTCGTGAGTTTTCAAAATCGCTCACCGTCGATGCTTACTCTTGGTACTCCAATCTTGCCCCAGAATCCATAGCAATTTGGGACGCAATGGTTCTCGCCTTCCATGGCAAGTTCTTTTATGTGGAGGAGCGGCTCACTATCATCACCTTGAGCCAAGAAAGACAAAAGAAAAACGAGGATCCCGTCGAGTTCATCAAAAGATTCAGGAAAAAGGCGATGCGGTGCCACGACCCAATCACCGAAGAAAATTTGGTAAAGGTATGCCTAAATGGTTTGCTTCCATTGTACAGATTGCATCTTGAGAACTCAAACCTTGGGTCATTCTCCCGCCTCTGTGAGGCAGCCAAAAATACTCACCGCAGCAAACAGGAAGAACTTGCCAGAAGTGCTCCTAGGTCAGACTGGAGAAATTCCAAAACAAAGTTCAGCACCAGCTGCAGCGGCTGCTAAGATGAAGCGCCCTAAGAAGGATGAATCCTCCGAGAAGGCGAAGGAGGTCGAGGAACCCCCACCTTTTCCTTGTCCCATGGACGAGGTACTGACAGTACTTGACGGATGGGTCAGAGACCACATTATTCGTCTTCCTCCGGTTGCGGTTCGACCTACTGCAGTTGACAGAGCTCGACCTAACTACTGTGCCTATCATCGATTCAACAAGTATGCTATTGCAGATTGCTGGGCTCTCCGTAAATTCTTTGACAAAAAGCTTTAAAATGGCGACTTGGAGGTTGCTCCACCTCGAGATGTCGACGCAGATCCGTTTCCCACACATAACAGGGTAGGGCAAACCATGACAGCTGCCTATCTTGACCTTTGTAATAATGAAGAAGCGAGCCAAGGCGAGTACGACTCCATGGCTGAGAAGCTCCAGGATCATGCAAAGTTCAAAACTTTCTACGATCAAATGGGTTTTTCACAACCCTTACGTTTCGAGGCCACTAAGGCCATGGTCTACCTCGCCCATAAAACAAATGAAGAAGCTTTATCCAATGAAGGGTCGATCAAACGTTCCATCAAGAATCACGATACCACCCTTACTTTCAGTGATGCTGATCTCGAAACACCATACATAAATCACAACCGACCCTTGTATGTCACAGCATTCATCAATGGGGTCGAGCTGAGGCGGGCCTTACTCGATCCAGGGTCTTCAGTAAATATCATATCAACCAACACTTTAATCTCTGCAAGCATACCCCTAAACAAGGTTACCAGGCAGACCATTGAGATCTCTGGGTTCGCAGCAAAAGGAGAAAAGACTATGGGACATGTCACCCTTGATCTAGAAGTCGGCCCCACCAAGTCGGCCACAAGATTCCATGTCATTGAAAGCTCGACCTCGTACCATGTATTATTGGATCGACCTTGGATTCACAGGTTCAAGGCCATCCCATCTACATTCCATCAATGCCTGAAACTTAGGCTTAAAGGAAAAATGGTGGTTGTGCTAGCATCCGCATCGCTCTTCGAAAGGCATGAGACCCACATCACTGAGGCGTCCTTCTTTGATGAGATATCCCTGGAAGGAGAGGCGACTCCTTCCAAGGTCCAGTCCTTGCCACTGCCAAAATGGGAAGACGCTAAGAGAGGGTGTTTTGCCCCTGAACCAAGAGATAAAGGAAAGCGACTTCGCTTGAGTCTCCCACCAGAGAATCACCAAAAGCCACCAGAATTCTTCACCCCGATGGGAAGATCGTGTACAGAGTCAATGGTTTATGACGGTCAACGGGGGTGAACTCTAGGCCAACAGGGTTAAACCCCCACCCAAAGGAATGTCTGAGTACAACCATCGACCCTCCTGAGATATTAGCTACACCAGAATGCCTGCAGGACGAGCCCAGACCGCAAGAGGAGGAACTCGAGAAAATCGACCTCGCCGATCCAGACGACTCACCACGGCCGATCTTCCTCAGTAAGCGACTCCCTTTGGAACAGAAGCAATCCATAATTGCGTTGATTAAAGATTACACCGATGTCTTTGCTTGGAGTTATAAAGAGATGCCTGGCCTCGACCCTAGGGTCACAGTACATCGTCTTAATGCTGCGATAACCTCACGGCATGTAAAGCAACCCGCTCAGGTGTTTCGACCTGAACTTGAGCTCCAAATCAAAGCGGAAATAGAAAAGCTTCTTGAAACTGGTTTTATCAAGCCTATACAGCACCCTGAGTGGCTCGCCAACATTGTACCAGTCAAGAAGAAGAATGGGCAAATTCGATGCTGTGTCGACTTCAGAGATCTCAACAAAGCTTGTCCCAAGGATGAATGGTCGACGCAACAGCGGGGCATAAGCTGTTTTCTTTTATGGATGGTTTTAGCGGGTACAACCAGATCAAAATGGCTCGAGAAGATGCCCCAAAAACTGCTTTTCGAACGCCAATGGGCAACTTTTACTATGATGTTATGCCTTTTGGGCTGAAAAATGCTGGGCAACGTATCAGCGGGCTATGACTGCCATATTTCATGATATGCTCCACAAAACGGTGGAGGACTATGTCGATGACATAGTGGTCAAATCAAAGGTGCAAGCGAGTCATGTCGCCGATTTGAAGGCCGTTTTTGAAAGATGTCGCCATTACCAATTCCGCATGAACCCCCTCAAGTGTGCATTTGGGGTCTCTTCAGGAAAATTTCTTGGTTTTCTAGTGCATCGACATGGTATCGACATGGATCCCTCTAAAGCTCGAGCCATACAAGAAATGCCACCTCCAATCTCTCAAAAACAACTCAAAAGTTTCCTCGGCAAGGTTTCCTATGTAAGGCGCTTCATCCCAGCTTTGTCAGAGGTAATGAGACCATTTGGTCATTTGATAAAAAAGAAGGCAGCCCTTCAAATGGGAGGAAGAGCACCAGGTCGCCTTCGAGAAAATCAAGGCAGCACTTACCTCTACCTCCACCATGATTCCACCTCGATCAGGAAAGCCTCTCAGAATGTACCTCACGTCGACGGAGAACTCTGTAGGCGCCCTACTAGCACAAGAAGTCGATGGGCAGGAAAAGCCTGTTTACTACATAAGTCGAGTCGTTCGCGGTCCGGAAGTGCGATACACCCCAGTTAAGCGACACTGCCTGGCTTTGGTCTTTGCTTGTCAAAAGTTCAGACATTATCTTCTGGCTCATGAGTTACACCTCATGACGAAGTGCGACCCACTCAAATATCTCCTCACTTGACCTGCTTTGTCAAGGAGGGCGGCTCGATGGCTTTTACTCATGGCAGAATTCGATATCCGTTGCAAAGTGCCCACGGCAATCAAAAGTCAAGCATTGGCCGACCTGCTAGCCCACTTCCCTAGTGGCAAACACGAGTCATTAGCAGAGGATATCCCCGGAGACTTGGTCAAGGCAGTCTGGGCTAATGTAGGTGGAGAATACCATATGAGTTTTGATGGGTCGGTAGCAGGAGGAGAAGGTGGTGTTGGAATTGTTTTCACGACCCCAGATGAGGGAAACAGTATCCTAGTCTTATAGACTCGCCTTCCCTTGTACCAACAATGAAGCTGAGTACGAGGCACTCGTGATCGGCCTCCTCACTGCCCTTCAGATTGGGGCAATTCGCCTTTGTATACAGGGGGATTCCAACCTTGTGATCAAGCAAACATCAGGAGAATTCGCCGTAAAGGAAATCGCCTTAACACCATACAGAACCATAGTACAGAAGTTGCTGGACAGGTTTGAAATGGTCAGAGTCGAGCACCAACCTCCATCTGGTAATCGACATGCAGATGCCCTTGCAACTTTAGCTTCCAAGGTCACCATGCATAGAGAGGAACTCGACATCAAGGTCACCAAGCGACCTATGCCTTGCACTATGCTCGACCTGATCCATGAAGATAAGATGGCCAAAGATGATTGGAGGAAGCCAATAATTGACCAGCTGTCCAGTAAACAAAGTCGCCTAAACGCAATCAAAGGGTTAGAAAAGCATGTGGTTCTTGAAGGCGAACTGTACCACAGGAGACCAGATCATGTCCTAGCTCGATGTATCAATGAAGAGGTGGCTCGTAAAATTTTAAACACCATGCACTCGCAGTACTGTGATCAAAATGAAGTCCCTCTATATCGACACATCCAGCGGCAAGGATATTATTGGCCATCCATGTCGCAAGACGCAGCTAGCATCCAGAAAACTTGTATCAAGTGCCACGAGCTAGCCGACCCAGCAGAGTGTAACTTCGTGGAGGAAAGGGACTGGCGGCAACCCTACATTGACTTCCTCACAGAGGGCGCCTTACCTCTCGAAAAGAAAGATGCAATTGTCATTCAGAGAAAGGCTCCCAGATATTTCGTCAAGAACGGAGAGTTGTTCAGAAAAGAAATTGAGGGTGCACCATTGCGATGTCTCTCCAACCTTGAAGCACAGAGAGTTTTGGAGGAAGTCCATGGAGGAGCATGTGGAGAACACCAGGGCGGCACCAAGCTGTACCTACAGCTGCTCCGCATTGGCTATTCCTGGCCGACCATGGAAACCGATGCAGCGCAACATGTTAAGAGGTGCCAACCTTGCGAAATGCATGCTAATCGTATCCATGCGCCTGCAGTTGAACTACAGAGCATTTCGACTCGATGGCCTTTTCCACACTTGGGCGATGGATCTTATAGGACCCATATTACCAGGGGGGAGGAGAAACATATGGATCCTTGCAGCAATAGAATGTTACACCAAATAGGGTCGAAGCTGTATCGCTCAGAAAAGCAACAGGAAAAGCAGTAGCCAATTTTATCAAAGAAAACATTATCTGTCGATTTGGCATCCCTAATAGGATCTGGTCTAATAACGGGACCCTTTTTATAAATCGATATGTCAGGAACCTCCTTGATAGGTACCAAGTCGCGCATGTGAAGTCGACCTCTTACTATCCCAAAAGGAACGGGCAAGCAGAAGCAACCAACAAAACCCTCCTGAAAATCCTAAGTAGGATGGTAGATGAGTCGCCTCGATCATGGTCCGACCAACTTCCTATGGCTCTGTGGGCATATAGGACTTCGAAGAAGGAAGCTACTGGGATTACTCCTTTCGCCCTAGTTTATGGGATTGAAGCTGTCCTTCCTGTGGAAATCGCCATACCCTCAGCTCGCATGGCTCTGGCTAGTGAGGTCGACCCAGACACGAGGCGAGCTGAGCTCGAGGCATTGGAAGAAAGAAGGGATAAAGCCTTGGAAAAATCTCAAGTCTACCAACAGAGGGTAGCTCGATCCTACAACAGAATGGTGCGACCCAGGGTGTTCCAGGAGGGCGACCTAGTTTTAAAGACTAAGGACTTTGTGAGGCGAGGTCTTTCAGCTCCTAACAAGTTCGCTCCTAAATGGGAAGGTCCCTACGTTGTAAGGGAAGCGAGTAGGAAGTGGGTACTATCGCATATCGCCGATGGACTCTGACAATTTACTTCCACCTATCAATGCGATGTGGATCAAAGCGTACTGTCCCTGATGAGTCGACTTAACCTTATTTTGTTATTTTTGTAAGATCTTTTGATTCCTTTTGAATTATCGATATCAGAAGAATTCACAGGGAATGAATAGATTAAAAAAAACTAATATTTGATCTCATGCAAAAAAGGGTGCATTTTCATTCATAATGCAGAGAAGATTACAACTTTGTTGAAGGGCATCGCCCTGACAAAATCAATATTGTCTAAGTGAGAAAATGGTTGCAATAGAACGCAACATCCTTACATGTGTTCAAAAAAAAAAAAAACAAACACTAGATTTTAAAAAAAAAGGGGGGGGGGGGGGGGGGGAACACTTCAAACGATGTCAGAAGCCATGACACTATCGATGTCAAGATCGGAACCAACTTCAGCCTGGGCTGCCACCATTCTAGCCTTTGGAAGCCCTTCCTGCTTCTCCAAGTCAGCTATACGAGTATCTAGTGTTGCGCGCTGCTCGCGAAGAGTTTTTAGGTCGATTTCCACATCTTGAAGATCCATGTGCGCATCGATAAACTTGAATAAGGGGCGAAAGGGAGCCACTCGGGCATCTAGCCAATCCACACGAAAACCACTGCGAGCCAAATCTTTCAGGCCATCCTCAATAGTCTCGATGTCCTCCCCAGTAAGCGACTCTGGCTTCTCACTTTGGAGGGTCTCGACTATGAAGATTAGGTAACTCATGCACTGACTCTTCATGCTGAAGGATAAGAACTCACAACCTTGAGCGATGTTTCCATACTTCGCAAAAATTGCTCGCACCAATGGAGCCTTTTCAGACTTTACCCAAAAACCCTCGACCTGTTCCATGCCTTCCAACTTCAGGTCCCTTCGACGCCTACCTCTTGGGTGTGATCTCAAGGCGCTAAGACCGACTGGGATGGCAGTATGTCGAGCTACAAAAAAATTAGGATCAATAATAGCGATGTACATAGGCAAGTGAGCAAGTGAATCAGTAAAGATTGTACCGATAGGAGGGTCTGAGTTGCTTGAGTTTCTTCAGCATTAGCGACTTGCTCCGGGATCAACGGGGTCTTGCCTTTGTCCACAATTGAGATAGATGCCTCGCTTTTACTTTTAGCCCCCTGTTGGATGGCAGCAAGGGCGGCATCGTCTCTGTCATCATCAGTATCGGAGGAAACCTGTAAGACATCACGGCTTCCCCCTGGGATGACCTCGAGAGCCCCACCTCCCGGAGCATCTACCTCTCCTCCCTCGTCTTCTACGTCGTCCTCTTCACCAGCGAGCTCTTCACCTTCATCTTCTCCTTCACCCAAGTGGCGAGGTACGGTTAGATCAGCATCGGTACTAATTTCTCTCTCAATCTCTTTTTCCACTTCACGGATAGGAGTATGAATTGGAGTACCCTGGCCTTCGCCTGCCAATACGTCGCCTTCCATATCGCCCTCACCTTCATCCACGGGCTCCAAAAGCTCCTGAAAATAAGGGACAGGGAGCATCGCATTAGAGATTAACACTTCAGCAAAGAGGCTCATCACTTTGCCTCTACCATGACGTACCTCGCCTAGAGGGCCAACATCAGCAGTGTCCCCTTGTCCCTCCTCACTCGCCTCAACACCACGAGGCCTTCTCACTAAGCCTGTCTCGTCGACTTCCTCCTCCTCTTCATCGACCGCAGCTTGGTGAGACGACTCCTGCGGATGAAATACGTTAGAAAAGGATAGTTTACAAAATAATAAAAAAAAATAATAATAAACATATATACCTCGCCAGCCTTCTTCCTTTTCGGCCTGGTGGGCTTTGGTGGAGCAGGGTCAACGGCCTTTCTCTTGGTAAGAGTCGACTTGGCACAGATTCTGAGGGAATAATCCCCCTTGTAAATATCTTGAATCAGACACTTCTGTGGCTTTGATTTCACAAAAGACCTAAGAATCTGCAGAGAGCGGGTCCAGAACTTTAACCCCTCCTCGCTGTATAGCCCTATACGATCCACGCTGGGAAAGTCGACCACCGCAGCGGTACAGAGACGGGTAAAGTTGACCAGCAGAAAAAGTTCAGAAACCTCATCAGGACTGGGATCGCCAATGGGGAGAGTGGAGACGCCCTGGTCGTACCCAAACTGGCGAAGTACTCTATGAGGACTATACAGGGCGACCTGTTTAACCCCATCGTGAAAGGCTGGAAGATGTGTGGCATTCGCGGCAGCATAGATCCTGCAATTTATCTCTGTGAATTCATCTTGATTTAAGTCCCATGACATCCCTTTATCTACAAAGAATTCCCTATAATTTACAGCGGTGGGTCGATCAGTGTAAGCCCGAAACTCAAAGATGGATTCATTATCCACAAAGTTGCAGAAGCGACGTGGAGATGCTTTCCTTCATCTCCAAGCACGGGGCATCTCCTGGGGAACCTTGACTACAACTTTCTTCCCTCCTACAATCCTGGTTTCATCCCTCACTGCATTAAACTTGACGGGTAGTGGGCCAAATCTCCTAAATCGCTCGTATAGGAACATCTGCAGGAATGAGGCAGACACGAAAGTGTTGACGTTGTATTGCCCCATCGACCTCTCGAAGTCGACTTTCAAAAGGTCAAGTCGACGGTACAGCGACCCCAGAAAAATAGGAGCCAGTGCAAATTGCTCCCCCTTAGCAATTTTGATTGCAATAGGAAAAATGGCAGCGTTGATTCCGTCTTCAGGAGCGCCCTCAAAAACATACCGACTTAACCAATAACTCAGGAAAGCATCCAAACTATAAGGATGATTAAAGTTGGATCCATTTACGGGAGGACCACTAGGGGTGCAACTTGGTTCGGGAATTCCGGGGACCGGACCGTTCCAAGCAATTCGGTCCGGGACGGGACGGGACAAACAGTGTTCGGGACGGGACTCGGGACAAATTTTTAAAAACCGAATTTTTTCGGGACGGGACTCGGTTTAGGGGTGTTCAGTACCGTCCCGTACCGAATTCCCGTCCCGAATTCCCGTACCGAGTACCGAATAAATATAATATTATATATATATTTATATATATATAATATATAATATATAATTATATATTACTAATATTTTGAAATGTTTTTACCTTTCAGCCGAATCAGCCCTTCCCTTTACGACACCGTTTCTTTCCTCAATAAAAGTTAAAACTCATTTTGATTTTTGCCTTTTTGGCATTTTGAATTTTTTCCTTTTTTGCCTAAAAACAAAACCCTACCTGTTCACTTTATCCCTAATCCCTAATTCCCTATCTCATTCTCATCTCTTTCTCGGTTTGACTGGGGAGCTCCCTCAGCGCCGTCGCCTCCCACTTCTCCAGTCACCACTCACCAGCCAATCAGCCACAATCACAAGTTCACAACTCGTCAACTCCGATTCTCCGACCACAAGTCCACGTCTCCACTCTCCATTAGCCACTCAAGCAGCCACCGCTCCACCTCTCCTTCAGCGCCGTCGCCTATCCACTTCTCCAGTCACCAGCCACACGCCGGCAAGCCCACAAGCATAACTCCGACCACGAGTCCACGTCTCCACTCTCCACGAGCCACTCAAGCAGCCATCGCTCCATCGTCTCCATTCTCCACGACTCCACGTCTCCACCAGGCACACGAGGGTCTGTTCACAACTCCACCTCGCACTCGCACCGTTTCGGCAGGCACACCGCACACCGTCGCGGCGTCACCACCATTCACCAAGGTACGAAATCCCCTAATTTTTTTCCCTTATTTTTTTCTCTTATTTTTTCCCCTAAATTTCTAGTACCTTATGTTCAAATTGGTTGATTTTTTTGCAGATCTGACTTCTGCTCTTTGTTTACCGATCATCATCTCCGGCAATCTCCATCTGTAGGTTGTATTTTTTCACTCAAACTTGTTTTTTTTTTTTTATTATTATTATTTTCTGCTGAATTTGTATTTTGTAATATGGATTTTTGTGTTTTTTTTTTTTAATCTATTCTTTTTCTCTTGTTAGATGTCAAGCATGGGAGACAGTGACCCAAATCCTCAAAGTGTTCCTCCACGGGCTCCATCTACAACCGCAGCTTCTTCTGGTTCTGCTGCAGCAGCAACTTCTACTCCTGCAGCTGCTACTTCTTCAGCAAATGTAAGTCCACCTCGCAAGAAACCTTACAAAAAAAAGTCTATAGCTTGGGAAAATTTTGTTGAGCTTATGGGACCAGATGGAAAGTCTCTTGGAAAAGCCAAATGTAGGTGGTGTGACAAAGAATGTGGGTGTTCTAGTGTTAATGGGACTACTGGCATGCTGAAATATATAGCCAGGTGTGCCAAATATCCCTACAATGAAGATAAGAAACAAAAACTCTTATCATTCAAATCAGTGGGGCAATTCCATCCCTCAGATAGTCATAGCAGTAGCCTATCAAGTTGGAAATTTGACCAGGAGTTGTGTAGGCAGGCCCTTACTAGAATGATCATCATTGATGAATTGCCATTCAAGTTTGTAGAGCGTGAAGGTTTTAAACAATTTGTGAGCGTATTGCAACCTAGGTTTCAATTACTTTCACGCTCCACAGTGGCAAAAGATTGCTTAAACCTCTATAAAAATGAGAAGATAAAGTTGAAGAATCAGTTGAAACATTGTGTTCAAAGAGTCTCTCTCACTACTGATTTGTGGACTTCTTTGCAAAACATTTCATACATGTGCCTCACTGCCCATTTTATTGATATGGATTGGAAACTACATAAAAGGATACTAAACTTTTGTGTAGTTACCAGCCATAAAGGGGATGTAATTGGTCATGCTATTGAATCATGCTTGCTTGAGTGGGGTTTAGAGAATGTGTGCACAATCACAGTTGATAATGCTAGTAGTAATGATACTGCTGTTGCTTACTTGAAGAAAAAGTTTGGTAGAAAGTCTGGTGGCATTTTAAATGGTGAGTTCATGCACATGAGGTGTTGTGCACATATATTGAATTTGATTGTAAAAGATGGGTTAAGTGATGTGCATGATTCCATTGCTAAAATCCGTGGGGCTGTAAAATATATAAGGAGTTCACCTTCAAGGGCTGAAATTTTTAAGAAATGTGTTGAACAAGAGAGAATAACAAGCAAGAGGTCTTTATGTCTTGATGTTCCAACTAGGTGGAATTCAACATATCTTATGTTGGATACCGCTATAAAATTTCAAAAAGCATTTGAAAGGTTGGAAGAACAAGACTTGACATATAAGTGGGAACTTAAAGAAGGGGTTCCGGTGGAGGATGATTGGAATAATGCACGGGTATTTACCCAATTTTTGGAAACTTTCTATGAGACTTCTAATCGTATGTCGGGGTCTTTGTATGTTACTTCCAATTCTTATTTTGAGGAAATTTGCACTATTGAAAATACTATTGCTGATTGGTCTAGAAGCCTTGATCCTTATTTGAGTTCCATGGCAATAAAGATAAAGTTAAAGTTTGATAAGTATTGGGGGGATATTGATAAAGTCAACTTGATGGTTGTTATTGCTGTGGTGTTGGATCCTCGTTGTAAGTTGGAGTATGTGAACTTTTGTTACTCAATGGTTTATCAACCTTCAAAGGTTGATGCATTGTGTAAAAGGGTGAGGGAGACACTTGATCGATTGTTTGAGCAATATAAATTGTTTAACTCAAACTCTAGTGCTTCTCATTCTCAATTTGCTCAAACTTCAAGTGAGGTGGAGGTTGATAAACCAAGTGATTTTCAAATGCCAAAAAAGAATCTAAAAAATGCCTTTCTAAAGCATAGGCAAGAAAAAGAATGTGGTGTTCCCAAATCAGAAGTGGATAAATACTTGGAGGAGAGTGTTGAGAATGAGGACTCAAATTTTGACATTTTGGGTTGGTGGAAAATGAATTATAAGAAATATCCTACACTTGCCATGGTGGCTCGAGAAGTGTTAGCTATTCCTGTGTCTACAGTTGCTTCAGAGTGTGCATTTAGCACTGGGGGTCGTGTGCTAGATCAATTTCGTAGCTCACTAACCCCAATGGTGGTGGAGTGCTTAATTTGTGCACAAGATTGGTTACGGGCATCCCCAAATCCAATTGAAATTGAAGAAACACTTGAAGAGCTTGAAGAATTGGAGTCAGGTATCTTACTTTAGTTCTTGGTTAAATACTTGGAGTCAAGTGATTTTTATTTATTTTTATCATTTTTTAGTTCTTGGTTACATGCCTACATAGTTTTTTCATTATTAGTTACTTATAAAGATTATAAGTTACATTCTCACTATTTTATTGTATGTACAGTCATTACAGAGGATTATATAATTGTTGGTTGAATCAAAGATGCCTTCTCAATTGATGCTTTTAGGTAAATTAGTCTTTATTTATAAGAAATACATTTCAGCTTTGCTATGAAAGTATGAATCTTTAATAAGTAATAATAATAATGTTTATTCTTCTTTTTTTTTATAGGTCTTTTGGAATATGGACTGGAAGATGAAAAGGAGGAGACCAGGCCTACATTAATTGTTTGGGCAATAATGGCATATGCATGGTTCTAGAACTGTATTTGTGTTTATTTTTATAATTATGTTTGGTTGGTTGTAAACTAATGCTTATGGACATGTTAGACAATTAAGTTGGCAGCTTGGCTTGTTGCCTTGTTGCAATGTTGCTAGCTAGTAGCTGCTGTTAGTCAGTTAGTCTGCTAGTGCCTTGTTGCCTTTTTGCTACTACTGGACTGCTGGGTGCTGGTTGCCTTGTTGCCTTTTTGCTACTGCTGGACTGCTGGTTGCCTTGTTGCTTTGTGCCTTGTTGCTTTGTGCCCTTGTTGCCTTGTTGGCATGTTGCTACTGTTATAGTGCTATGGCTTGTTGCCCTATTATTGCTACTGTTAGTTTGCTAGTTTTTGGTTTTGAATTATGACTTTCTTGAGTATAAATGTATAATTATGTTTGGTTGTAAAATAATGCTAATGGACAAGTGGACTTATTAGTTTATTGTGCTATCACTAGTTCACTACTATGAATGAAATCATGAATGGATGAATTATAATTAATGATTATGTATTTATGATTTTATGTAGCCTATTTTGTGGAAAAGCAGGTATATTTAGCTCATTTTGTGGCTAATCAGGTTGACAATTTTTAATTGGAAGTAGTTATTTTTAATTTTTAATTCAGGGAAAACAAACTGATAAATACCGAGAACCGTCCCGTCCCGTCCCGGTATTTTTCGGGACGGGACGGGACGGGACAATAGTAAATTCGGTTCGGTTCCGGTATTGATTTTCAAGTCCCGAATTACTTCGGGACGGGACAGATATACCCCTGTCCCGGACCGTCCCGGACCGAGTTGCACCCCTAAGGACCACTATCAGGTTTTTTCAGGTAATCCTTCCACCAGAGGCGAATCTAACTCGCAAAATTTGTTTTGCGAGCTGGTCCCCTCCTTTCTTACCATGAACGGACTTGAGTTTTGCTGAAGTTGCTAAGGCATCTTTTAAAAAGTCCTCAATTTGCTTATCCTCCGGGTCGAGCTGGATCTGAAAGACATCGGCCTCACCAAAGGGTTCTAACCGAGTTAGGACCACTACATCCTCCAAGGTCGGGGTGAATTCCCCCCAGGCCGCCATGAAGGTATGGGTCGTGACACACCATTGGGAGATCAAGGTCGCAAGTCCTTTTTTATCTCGAGCTAGTACGTTACTTCCACTCATACGGATGGCATTCGCCACTCCAGCATCGGCAAGCTTCTTCTTCACCGAGGAAACAGAAAGAATTTGGATGACCCAATCTTGCCAGCCAGTCCCTACTTGGGAATGAGACGCATAAAGGATGTCTGATTCGGGACAATCACCTCGCTCGAGGCGAAACCGCAGAATCGCCTCGCCAGAAATGGGGACTCCATCATCGACGTTAATTTCCCCTTGTGGCGTCAGGAGGAGGTGATGACCAACCGGAGCGACAAGACTCGACTCGCCCTTATCGGCCATCCTCCAGAAAACATCGTCCAGCAAAGGTGTCTTTTTCCACTCCTTTTTAGGAGGAAGCTGGGGAATCGACCCGTCCTTGTAGCTCAGTAGAGAAGGCATAGTCACCAAGTGTTTAGGGAAATGATTCAAGGGTTTGAGGAGAGAAGAAAGAGAGCAATGAAATTCTCTCTCGGGACTAAGGAGCCTATTTATATATGAGAGGTAGTCATCATTGCCTCGAAGGTGAAGAGACGCCCCCCTGCCGTTATGTCGATTCAGCATCGCATCGCATCGCATTAAATGCGACGCTCCATCTCGACGTACCAATGATCGACACGTCAGTACACATTAATCAAAGCATCATATCGGTCAGAAGCATTGAATGCAAATGACAAGCACCAAATCGATGCGATGGTACAACTTCTGCAAAGAAATTGTACTTGGTCTGACGATATTCTTTTCACCTGCATGTGCATGCTCACACGCGATCCGCGCATGCAGCTCGCGTGCAAGCATGGGGCAAAATGTTGATACCCCAAAATTTCCTTGCCACGTCAGACCAATCGCGTCTCGCCACGTGGGGAGTTGACCATAATGGTTGACCCATGTCACCATCATTAATGCCTAGCTGGCACCATTGAGTCGACCTCACTCAGGTGGCCTTGTCGCCCACATCTTGCACTTGCCTTCGAAGGGAGCGTCCACCCCTTCGAGGATGCCCCCCAGAGGGAAGCCCTTACTTATCAAGGATGCCCGGGACATCTCGAGGAGGGAGATCGTACCCTCATCGAGTCGAACGCCTATCGCATCGCGCGATGGGAGTCGAGGTCGGCGATCTCGGCAATCTACCTGATCCCCCTCGAAGTACCCCCAAGGTACGGTCCTAGTTTAACACTAGCCTGGGTCGAGGCAGGGCCCGGGGGGCTCGATCGCGAGCTTGACCCTCAAGCAAGGTCGCTCGACCTTAGCTTCTCTTAACTATGGGACATTTGGAGGATCTTGGCTTGGTGGATGGAAAGAAGGCTCTCTAAGGAAGTCGCACCCTTGGCATCAGGAATTGCACCTCTATAGTCGATCTGGGGAATGGCTGGGAAGTGACGTGACATGCCAACAACCTCAAAAGGCGATGGGACAGTTAACAGGTCAAACCCATACCTCGTACAAACATAAAGCCTGACTGGTATGGGTGCCAGCTCAGGAACAGGGTAAGGATAGCCGACCTACTTGGAAGAGCATAGGTCTACTACCCATCACCCTAGGTCTGATTGTCACCTGCAACCAACGACTGTCCCAGACCCCTTTGGCCCTATAAAAAGGTCCTGTTTGGCCTCATTTAAGGTCAATTCAATTCCCTCACCAATAACACTAACAACCAAGGAATCACTGCCTTGATTGAGGGGATTTTCCAAAAAGGCTTCATTTGGACTGCAGCCTCTCCAAATACGGGTCGCGCCCTACTAGGTCGACTCTCTCCCTGCCTATCTCCCACTTCAGAAGCTACCCCAGATCGCTTCTCTCTCTCCTCCAACTGGATCTCCCCATCTGTCCCACCATCATACGTGGCTGACCTCCTCGAATACGACCCACGTGGGCTCCATTGACTCCACGTCACAACGACCCACACACAGGGATTTAACAGATGATACCACCTTTTGATAGAACTGAATGGAAAAATAAAAAATGATTCACGTAGCCAACCCCATGTAGTTGGTTCAAAGCCTAGTTGATTTTGTTTTTATTTTTATTTTTTCTATTTTTGTTGTCAAAAAAGCTCAGTTGATTTGAGTTAGTGTTTCAAAACAAAATTGTACCATGTTTTGGATGGTGTGATCTAGACCATAGATCCCTAGGGCACTAGTGATTTGAGCTAACACTTGTTTCATTTTATCTTCTTAAATTAGAATTTTTGCTGTTTTCAGCAACCAAATTATTCTTAGATAATACCCTAACGATGCATCATAGGCTGTTCCTAATGATAGACGAGAAATGGAACCCTTTTTTCCTTGGAATATAATCAAATGGAATAGAGTATTATTTTGAATACTATTCTAAAGAAACAATGTCTCTAAGGTATCATTCAGCTATAGAACTTACAGTGAACATTACAAGTCTCAAATCAAACCATAAAGAAAATTTTCATTTGTCCCAATCCGCACATACGTTCTTCGGCTAAAAACCAACGTCAGTGATACACAAGCTAAGAAGAACAAATCTCTGTTGGAAACACCAAACTTACGATAATTTCAAGCTTACAATTCACGATGCCATCAAGTGTTTACTGAACTCTTAAAAAGAAAAAAAACCCTAACCCTAATTGATTTTATAAGACAGCTCTAATGCAGTACACCATTCATATGTTCAATCACAGAATCTAAAAGTCGATCAAATCTAAAACTCAATTTCAAGGATTCACATGTGACTCTACATATATATTAATATATACATATATAAAGAAGAACTGAGATACCTTTTCGGAGTAGAGGCAGGGAATGCAGGGACCCGAAGGAGAGCAGTCAAACGTAACGTTACCGCCCCCTGGGGTTTCTCTGAAACTCAGCAGCATTCGACGCCCAACGCCTTCATCTCTTCTTCTTCCTCCTTCGCTACTTTTCAACGAAATTCAAATCAATTATCAAAAATTCAACCACGTTAGATCAGAACTGTTATACAGGCTATATATATATATATATATAGAGAGAGAGAGAGAGAGAGAAACAGACAGACAGAGAGTGGGGAATTGCTTACGTTTCGTGCCCCAGAGTGAGATGAGAAGAGGCTGAGACCAAAACGATAGACAAAAGGAGGGCTGGGAACGAGAGGAGGAGAAAACATAGTGGTGAATTTGAAGACGCCATCGCTCTCTCCCTCCCTTGCGTTCTCCTTCTTTCACAGTATAATATAATTTGGGGGTTTTTCGATTCAGACACTATCTCTATTCTATTTGTATGTAGATCCCTGTATTATGTCGATTTTATGTCATTACCTTTTTTCTTGACAACATTTTGTAAAAAGACGCTCTTGTTCCTGAAAGTTTTCTTAATTTCATTTAACCGCACCCAATCTTTATTTATCCGCTGTTTATACCCCGAAATGTTCGCATTCTGAAATGGGTTGAAAATAATTATTTTTTGCTTTTTCGAGTACTTCTACTCTAGCCCTTCGGCGGGGTCCTTCTAAAAAAAATTTTAAAAAAAAAAAAAAAAAAAAAAAAACCTTTTCGGACATAAAGTTGTGCATCTTGTACCCCGTAGTAATCACAATTAATCAAAAAATGCTAAAATAACTGGTGATTAGTTGAAATAAAAACACACAATTGCCATGGGAAAAATCAGACATGGATTTAGCAAAGTCATTAAAAATTGGAGTATATGATAGAGTCACCATAAGCTATAATGTTTTTTTAACAACATCTGGATATAAATCTAACTTGGTCTACATTATAAGATATCGGACTTGGTCTACATTATAAGAATGCTTCAAAATGGAGTTGAAATCAAGAACTACTCTTAGGCGGAATTGGATTTTCAACTTTCAATTCAAGTCATTCAATCTCTTATTTAAGGGTGTGGATTACCTTGACATAATCTAATTCCCTTTTAAACCTTCGCCCATTTAAAGAGTTCCATGTCATTTACTCGAAAGGCCTTTCATTTTTACAGTGTTTTTTATTTTTTATTTATTTTTAAATAAGAGATAAGAACATCAACTAATATCAAACTACTATTACAATGATTTGAAATGAAGATCTTCCTTTTCAAAAGGGAGAAAGGTGTGTCATTTCGCCGATGGCAAACTACTATTACAATGACTTGAAACGAAAACCTCTCCCTTCAAGAGGGGGAGAGGTGCCATTAGGCCAACATGCCATTGGCTGTTGTGTCTATTTGAAGTCCTTCAAAGTGGTCGACATGCCATTCGATGTTTCCTATGAGTTATTGCGTTCTAGCATCATAAAAGGTATTTTTCTCACTTTTGAAAGCATAATACCAAGCTTGCACCCTCACACAAAAAATAACTGCACATCACAGCACAGCACCATCATTTTTTTTTTTTTTTGGGGGCGGGGTGGGGGATTGCTTAGTGCTTACCCCTCCCATTTACCACACCACATGAGCAAAGCCCATGGCTCTGTACCAGAAGAAGAAACGAAAACAGAAAAGGCCCATGGCCAGCAAAGCACCATCCCATCTGTGCAAAAACAAATACCAAAAACCAAAAGTAGCTGATATCTGCACTCAATAGCAGAAGCCAAGTGGTTTTCTCTCTTCTGTCTCATTCGGAGATTTTACTTTGTCCCACTGATTTGACAGTATCCTGCACAAGCAATTACTTAGATGCATCATGCAGTAAATTTATCAGGTATATATATATATATAACAGCAAATGCATACTTGCTATCTTGGAATTCTCAAATCTCAATACATTGATTACATTCACGCAAATTCACAAGCTCTAGGGGATTACGTTCAACTGGATCCAAACCAGGGAGATCTCTCAGAGGTGTCCTGGAAAGTGGGGTCAGCAGCATGTGCTCATGCATTCTAAGGACGCTAGCACTGCCCCACTCAATAGGTACAGAAAAGCCATACATAGAGGGATATGTAACACACTTAGCTCACCTTCACATGCGGGGTTTGGTTGAGAAACTACCATATTCTGTGGTCCTGCTGGGAAGACAGGTCAAAAGCAACACGATCTAGATAATGTTGAATGCCCATCTAACTTTTTCTCCAGACATTTGTTAATTAATAATTATCACGAGAATTCTGTGATGCAGAGCAGTTCATACATTTATTTCATTTATTTCTAGATGTAAGAGTACTTGAATTGCATTCTTTAAGCTTCACTATATCTACAGAGTATAACACTAATGAATTCACACAGCCAAGCCTGTCAACAATTGAATATAGGTACATATCAATTTGTGGATGCCTTTGTGTGTGTGTGTGTGGGTGGGTGGGTGGGTGGGTGGGTGGGTGGGGGTGGGGATGTGGGTTGAAGGGACACTGTAATGTGCCATGGCTGGAGGCAAACATAGAGGATCAGAACAATTGCATTATACAGAGTTACACCTACAACATATTTATGGAGTTCATAATTTAAAGGACAAAATGCCTTTATTCTTAGTATCACGACACCAAAGCTGACGTTTTGTTTGAACATAAAAACCTGTACACGAATTACTAACTATGAGACAATTTATAAGTAAAGAAAAGAGATTAAAGAGAATCATTAGTTTTATAAATAGTATCTTAACTGCTTAACAATGCCTAACATGACATCAGGTCAACTGCTGTCACAGATCAATTTTCCTATTGCCTACACACTAAAAGAAGAACCCGACAAGTGATTTAGCAGTATAAATTTGAAGCATCTCTTTGCTAGTATTTGCTATGGTGAAACTACTCAAATTTAGTGTCTGCAAGTTTTTAACCTTTAATGGAAGTTTGTTACTTCTCAATATCAATTTTAGTATAAAAAAATGCTACAAATTGCAAAAGGCCAATAATCAGATGTTCTTAATGAATTTGACCCTCTATCGTAATGCTTTCATTCAAGTTGTCCTAAGGTTTTGCATTTTCAGAAAGCCGTTTAGAATATCTTACTTTTTTTTTTATAAGGAATATCTTTCCACTAATTGTCTATACCAAGTTTAAAAGTTATCATGCAAGTAGCATTTTGCTTTATTTAAAAGTTCAACAAAGTCTTTCAAGCAGGCAACCCAAGTTTAGGAGGTATAAAAATTTGAGCCCACAGGTAATAAAATAATTTGCCACCACACACAACACAAATAAATTACTAAATGAAGAAGACAGAGAAACAAAAGCCCAGCAAGAGAGACAGACAGACAGACAGACGCAGAATATCACAAAATCGATCACCACCAAAATAAACCACTTTTAGAACGAACCCTAGATAAAGTTCAAATCAAATTGATAGCCACTGTAAGTAGCTCAGTTCTCCCACACTGGCTTCCGAATAGCCTCTAAAATTACTATTACAATCTAACACTACCTATCTCAGTGTAATATTTCCATCTAATTTACACAAAAATACATACTAACTGATTCATAATTTCATATCTATGGTCCTATAGAGGCAATAGAACTCCATCCACGTTGGAAGTGGAAAAATACTCAAGAATCTAAAGTTTATATTCATACAAATCTTGGGCATTAAAAATAGTGGTTTTGATGATAAATTAACTCTTTAAGTTTCACTGGTCAAGGGACTATTGTGCATGCAAACAAAACCAGATTACCGAGTTCCTTTGCTGATATCAACATGGCACTGCATTACAAGTTTATGGCATAATCTTGAACATAGATTGATAAAGCGTTCTAGACAAAGAGCATGTTACAGACATCAAGGAATATGAGAGGCAGATTATGCCAGATGGAGAAAAGAAGATCTCTAGAAAGCAAAAGGCTACAGAGCATAACGCATTTCATATGTATTACACAGAGTTATCCAACAAATGAGCACTGGGTCAGGGAAACCTGCAGAAGCCGAAACCATACCATCAAAAGGCCTTCCAGAACATAGCAAAAGATGCAAGGGCGCCCAAATGCTACAATCCTCAAAGTGGGTAATAGTTTGTTGTGCCTCTTATATTTTCCACTTCACAAAGCTACTCTTTATAGTCAGGATCTTGTTTGCCAAATACCAATGGAAAGTCATCATAATGTTCGGCAAAACCATGTTCCTCAGCCATGCCTTTTAATGGCTGGTAAATCTGGTACATAGAAGGCCGGTCCTTGGGCCTAGAAACCACACAAGCACAAGCAATCTTCATGAACTGCAAAATTTCATCATCATGACCTTTCCCACATAGAGACTTATCTATGGCATCCTTGCTTCGTCCAGATCCTACGTGCTGATTAACCCAATCCACCAAATTTCCTTTAAATCCTTCCTCTGCATTATTGACTTCAAGAGGTTTCTGCCCAGTCACCAACTCTAGAAGCACTACTCCAAAACCATAAACATCCCCTTTCAGAGATGGAACCATAGTGCTCGAGTATTCAGGTGCCACATAACCCAATTCTCCAAAATCCCCATTGACAAAAGAACTGTCATTGGAGTCAGCAGAGCTCAGAAGCCTGGCTAACCCAAAATCCGTTATCCGAACGTCAAAATCATCATCGAGAAGAATCACATTCGAGCAGATATTCTGATGCATATAAGGAGGTTGACATCCATGGTGAAGCCAAGCAAGCCCCCTAGCTGCACCCACACCAATCTTAAGCCTAGTTGGCCAGTCCAATGAACAATACTGACCATTAGTATTAGCATTACCACTTCCATGTAAAAGAGAATATAAAGTCCCATTGGGCATATGCTTATACACCAAAAGCTTCTCATCTTCCACAACACAAAACCCCAAAAGGGGGACCAAATTGGGATGCCTAACCTGCCCTAGCCTATTCATCTCAGACCGAAACTGCTTCTCGCCAAGCTTACAACCGCTGAGCCGCTTGATCGCAAGCCCCGACCCATCCGGCAACACTGCTGTGTAAGAAACTCCAGTCCTTGTAGCAATGACAATGCTTTTGGAATCAAAATTATTCGTGGCCGCCATTAAGTCGGCCAATTTGATCTTAACAATGGGTTTCTGAAACAGAGACACCTGAACAAGCCTATACGCCCTCAACCGCTCAACCCAACTGCTATCATCTTTGCCGCCACCGCCGTATCCTCTCTTTTTCTGACTCGAACGGACGAAAAACCACCACCAGAGTGCAAAACCCAAGATCAAAGAAGCAGCGGCGCCGAAAACGCCCGCCGAAATGATAATGGCGAGACTCTTGTTACTCAAACTACCGCACTTCGACCCAAGAGGGTTGCCGCATAGTCTGCCGTTCCCATCAAAGCTGGCTTCACCGAATTTCGACAAATCGGACGGTATCGAACCGGATAGATCATTGTTGGCAACGGATAACTTCTTCAACCTATCGAGTCCGCCGAGTTGATACGGAATCGGACCGGACAACCGGTTCTCACTCAGCAAAAGGTTGTTCAAAAACTTACAGTTGACAATCTCCGGCGGGATCGAACCGGAGAGATCGTTGCTAGACAGATCTAGGCTTACTAAATAAGGCAACCAGGTACAGATTTGGGGAGGGATGGGACCGGAGAGGTTGTTACCGGAGAGATCTAAGGTTTGGAGGCTCCGACAGTACTGGAGAGAGTCCGGCAACTTTCCGGCGAGGCTCATCGAGATGAGGTTGAGGTCGAGGAGGCGTTTCTCCTTCTCGTTCCAGCAGGTGACGCCGACGAGATGGCAGATGAAGGCGACAGAGGTGTTGGTGAAGGTCCAGGAGGCGAGTTTGCCTTGTGAGTCGACGAGCGAGCTCTTTATGCCTTCAAGGCACGTCACGTCGTCTTCGATGGCCATGGAGATGGCTATAAAGAAGTAGAAGACGAGAAATGCTGTGGGTTTCATGGTGGTGGGTTTTTGGTTAGGGCTTTAGGGGGTCTGTGAGGTGAGAATGGAGGAATCAAGATGGTGGAGGAAGAAGATGGGCGGCCATCTGACTGTGCTGGAGAGAGAGTAGAGGAGAAGAAATGCAGCTTTTGACTACAGGTGATTGGCTGTTCGTTTGTTTTGTTTGTTACTTGTTGGGCATTTTTCCTAAGACGACGTCGTCGTCACAGTGGTTGTAATTTCAAACGCCGTCGGTTTTCTGTGACTATTTATGTCGTGTTAGGGGTACTATTTTGGAATTAACTACTTACGGAGTATAATTCCGTTTTGTGGAGAGAGTTTAGACAAGTTGATTAAGTGAAGTGAAGTTCCCACCCTCATGATTTGTGGAACCGCTATCTGATAATCATTCAGACGAACACGTGGCCTTGTGCATTTGACAGTGCGGTCCTAACATGGATCCGGATTCCCTTCCCATTTTGGAAAAACGTCAAAAAGGTAAATTACACTAAGGTCAGTTTGGTAATTTGCCATTAAATTGTGATGCATATTTTAATGAAATTTTCTTTTTTTTAATAAAAAAATTTATGATTTTTTTTCCATCAAATTTTGATAATGTTGATTAATTATGAAAAACTAATTTAAGCATGAAATTAACATAATGGCATCACATGATGCTCACATTATATATTTATATCAAATCGTCTAACAAAAAAGCATTTGAAAATTTTCCAATTCTACAACAAAATTAGAGGCTTTTTATTAAGCCACTAGGATTAGTCTAATAATGAGAAAGGGTGAGGTACTGGGTAGAATTAGAATAGAGTAAGGGTTTAAAGTTTAAACCCCTACCCATAACAAAAAAAAAAAAAAAAAAAAAACCTTTTCTTTTAACCAAATCTTATATAGCCTATGTTGTTGACATCTTTTCAGTCCTATGACCACTGGCGGAGCTAAGGGGGTCTTTGGGGGCACGTGCCCCCATTGGCTCAACCAAGTTTGTTTTTGTTTTTTTTGTTGAGAGATATTACTATTTAATAACTATTTTTGAACATAATGCCAAAAGAAGGAAGATCGTAGTCATTTTAAAACATATTTCCAGTTAATTTGTAATAAGTTGACAACAATATCTTTTTTTTGGTATTAAATTGGAAAATGATTACTACAAAGTAAGTTTTTCAAAAAAATGCTTTCCAAAGCTTTTAGTTTCTAATTCCCACTTCACAGAATAACACAGTGTCTCCATTGGAGATAAATCTTGACTCTGCCCCTGCCGACCATAACCAAACCTTGCAAAGGTTTTCAAAGAAAGATTTATTTAATGAGAGTTATTATGCAAGTGCACTAAGCTCATAATAAAAAATGAAGAACCCCACAAGTGTGACAAGTTAAGAACTGCTTCTCTCAATCTTTTCTTTTTTCTTTTTTCAGTGTCTTCTGTTTCCTGTCCGAAATGAGTTTATATAGAGAGGGGATTTGCTTCATAAAACCAGTAGAAAAATAAATCAAAGGAGGGGTAGACAATCACGCATACCAACCATTTGAAAAGTAATATGTAACAGAATGTGGGGACTTTTGACATAAGGATTAAACATGTTATAGGGCAAATTCATGATGAGAAATAGCCAAGTCCGCAATCCATGCATAATAATTATCAGAAGGCCTACAATATGGAAACTTTCAATTCCTTCGACCACCTTTAGAGCCCCGGGTATTGCTCTAACATGTCACATTCTTCACGATTTCAACAACCAAAAAGGAGAAAATTAAGGAATTGAAAAAAATTTGGGTCCTACAATCATTATTACATCACCACTACTCTTCAAAATAATATATTTGAAAGTTTTCAAAACCGTCCTAGCATAATAGTAAAGGTATCCAAAAAAGTGGATGCCGAGTGACATTTTATTGTTGGAAAAAACAGTATAGATGCTTCTGTGTAAATGAAAAAGCATTGTCTTGCACTCCCTCGTGCGCAGGTCATATGTTCATGACGCACCTGACTAAATCAATTTTTGAATCTTAATCTCGCAAATCATTGGATTGGGTTTCGTCTCATGCGCATATGGAGACTTTTTACATCCTACCACATGATACCACATACAATAAGTGGAATATTATATAAGTTCATTAAGAACCTTTTACTTTTTCAATGTGGGATAAGGTGATTTCACAATATAAAAAGACAATAAGAAAACTCTTTAAGAAAAGCTTTTGGATTTTTGAAATACTTATTTTATATATTTAAAATACAACACTTATAATTTCAATTTTCTATCGGATCAAGAATTCCTTATTGTATAAATTATTTATGAGAAATTTTCTTTTGGGTTTGCTTGTGCGAATAGGATTGGTAATCGATCCTTTTTCCAACAAGGAAATTGGTTTAGTACTTTATGAAATGGATTAATTGTAAGAATTTGAATGTGCCTGAGGAACAGAGGAACAGAGGGGAGCTACATGGTACCAGTTGGTATCAAATCTTAGGAAAAATTTGACAACAATGAGGGCTGTAGTTTAATTCTTACTTTAACCATGAAAAGAGAGGGAGATAAGAAAAAATCAAGAGTGATGATTAGTGGACAGAATCTAAATGAGTTGATAATAAACTGGAAGTGGAAGTGCTACATCACACTACAGATTGGAAGCACTTTTGGGACCCTGCCCTAGAGAGAGAGAGAGAGAGAGAGAGAGAGAGAGAGAGAGAGAGAAGGTTGTTGGAAAGACGATTCTAATTAGAAGGTGTGCTCATAATGGTTGTCTTTACGTAGGAAAGAAAGAAATGATAATCGGTGGAGAGAAAAGAACTAAGAAAGCAAAAGCCAAGGAAAGAGAGAAGCACTGGGGAAGAATCTTGTCCAAAGTCACTTTTTTTATCTGGCATGTTCAAGTAGAAGTAAAATGCAATCCGAACTCATTAAGCAAGTGATTTATTGATTGGCAACAATGACAGCTAAAGAAGCTTGGAAGTCATGATAGAATCAGTTCTCTGCTTCTTTGTCTGCATATTCAAAAAAGGAGTGGCATAAAGTTGAAATGGAAAGCCACCTTTTTATCATCATTTTACTTTTAGGGTGCAAACGTTTGACCACCCATAGGCTTCCTATCATAATTAATTCTCAACACTATATTCAGAAAGTGTAGTAGCCTAGATAATGAGCTAGGATCGTCTGAGTGGATCAATTTTTTTTTTTTTGGTTTTTTGTTTTTTGTTTTTTTAGTAAATGGGAATCTCCAACTTGGGGCAGTTGCATTGCATTAGACCTAAACTACGTCTAATCATTTCCTATATAGTGAGTTGTTGCTGATGGGGAAACAATGGACTAATGGAAAAAACCAAAATTATACAGAGACATATCATTTATCCTTTCAGCATTAATGTGACTACGGTTATGGAAGGGTCAATGCTAAAGATCCCGGTCTCTCTTCCCGCTCTCTCACATGGTATGACCTGTACTCATCTGGGTCTCACCCCTTGTGAAAGTACGAAAATGGGGTGATGGGATGTTAAAATAGGGTTAGGGTGCTTTGTCACACATCTATATATATATATATATATATATATGAAACTCATAGTTAACTATTTCCAATCAGTCTAAGTAACTCTTAAACAATATAAATCAAATCAAAGTAAGACAATGCAAAATTCCCTGTCAAAATTGTGATTTCTCTAAGAGGGAGTGGGTTGTCTCTTGGACTAAGTCCACAAAACCCCTGGCAGGCAGATTGATCAGGTCCTAGGTCTGCACTTTGTATGAGGGGGTATGGATACCAATTCAACCCAACACCGGTGGAAGCAACCAAATTGTCAGACTATATCATTGCCCCATTTGCCCATAACCTGGTAAAAGATAACATTCAGTGATCCCATGCTGATCTCACTGCACGCCGCGTGTATGCCATAGATACATAGGCGAGGGTGGATTCTTCATAGTCCTTTTCACAACCAGTATGCCTCCAAAAAATGTGCCTGGACCATGATGGGTGAACATGATCGAATATATGAACAGCCAAATGTGTATTGAATTGTCTAGTTCGATGGAGAGAATCTTGATCAGTGCTTCATCATTTGGAAAGAAAATGGAATTATATAAGGACCCTACCCAATAGCTGTTACCTTGTCTTGATGTAATCAAGCGCTTAGCCCACTAACCCCTGACTAACCCCACGGAACAATTTGACCCCTAAAACCCCCCACTTCAAAAGCAAGGATCATAACCCATTTAAATTCTCACTTCATTGTTTTAATTTCTGCTATCAGCTCATCTCTTCCTGAAAACATTTGAAGCTATCTTGCCATGACAAACAAGGCCAGAGGCAAGAAGAAGTCCCTTTGTCAGAAATCCATTGAACTGGTGGTAAACATTTTTAAACTGTCATCTCTCTCTTTTGCAAACAAGAGTTTTGAAACCCCAGCCAGACTGCAGGTGGCTGATGAAAACCATGTGTCCAAAACTAGAACAGGATCCATGCCTCAAATTCTCGATAGTTTGTCACAGGAGCCAGAGAGAAGCTTGAAGCTGTATCCTTACCCGATTCCAGTAGAAGATGGCTCATCATCCATGATCCCTAAAATCAACGATGTAGATGGGAGGGCCTCAGACTACATTAGAAGGTTTTATGAGAAGTACCAAAATGATTCAAGCGCTGCATCAAAAGGATTTACATCTATGTTGCCTTCCCCAACTACTCTAGCCAAGCAGCCTTCCTAGTGTGTGGTTTCCTCATTACCAACAACTGTTTACTAATATTTTAGATTCTGTGTTGTTTGCTGAGAAAACTTGATATCCCATTAATGTTTGGGATAGAAATGGTGCTATGAGATTCCATCATATATGTTATTCTATTTTCCTTTTTGGCAACCATTTAAATTGTAATACTTAAAACCAAAATGTTCTATTTATGTTAGGCCACAGATGTCAGCTAAATTATGGGTGTCTTCAGATGAAAAGTGAGAATCCAGAAGTGGACATAAATAGTACTGGTGTTAGCCTGCAAAGTTAGCAAGCATGATTCTAGTATACAAGCTTTGGAAGAATAATAGTGATAAATAGGTGCCTTCTCCCACTATATGAGACTAGGTTCTAGCATCTTGAATGTCATGCCTTCCCCTTTAGATTGTGAGAATCTAATTGTTTTCTCCTTTATTTTTGGCCGCCCACTAAGCAAGAAGAACTAACCAATGAAAATGTAGAAAAGTGCCATGTTTTAGTGGATGTGTCAGGTCTTACAGCATCCACTTTGATGCGAACCTATTGGGTGGTATCACCGTTACAAGCAACTTTTTTTCCTGTGCGAGCATATCACGAAATTCATCTAGGTTTTCCTGTCAACATTATGGATGTCATTTGTGGAAAAACCATGATCAGTGTGCTTAATGGATATATCATACAACAATAATCCCCTGTTCAACTTTTCTTTTTCTTTTTTCCTATTATATGAATGAGTGCCAAGAGTAAGATTTGATGTAGGCCAGTCCAATGTCGGTCTCCTGTCCTTGCCAAGGAAGAAGAGCAACACAAAAGGAGGAATGACTGTGATGCCTATAATAATTGGTTACTCTTAAACCTCCTGAGGTTCCCTTTGTTTCAAGTAGTGGTCATTTCCAAATGAAAGCTCCCCTGTTCAACCAGTTTCACTTTCAAACAAGCTGTGTATAAATGTGTGATGGTAGCTAAAACTAGTTCATTTGAAAGTTTCTCCAACATAGATGAAGCAACTCCACATGGAATTAATGACCCTACCATATTGCGTGCACTTCTAAAAGACAGATGACCTTGTTATAATCCATGGTTCTCTCTTTTAAGGGGATTGACTCCTCTGTAGTAAGCCATTATCAACTGGAGCAAGATGTGCTATAGGGAGAAGTTGTCCATTTAAACCGGTTTAATTAATTAAGGCAAAAGGAAGAAATGCGGAAAATGCCCTCTTCACCCAGCTTTTCTTTACTGCACAACTGACTTTAAAAGCTTTTACATTAGGGGTTCTCATTGGCCTCGGAAGTATGTGATGCATTGTAGAATTTTTTACGCCATCAAGAGGAATTCCAGAGGCTTGGTCTACCATATCTCCTTGATTAAGAAGTTACTTGCAACTGGTGGAGAAATTGGATTGATTTCCAGAGGAAAAAAATGGGACAAAGAAAGGCGGCCTACCAGGCTTTTTCGCCAACTGATGGCCTGTTTGTGCTGGATTTTCGGAAGCAGATGAGAACATATTCCAAACATACAAGCCTAAAGCTAGCATGGCCTGTTAATAATCATTAAATGTGATCATGAAGCAAATGTCAACAATTTTGTTTGTTTGTTTTTTTTTTTCTCTTTGGGAGACCAGGGGTGTAGGCCTGATGCCAGAACATTTACTTCAATTTTTGTGTGTGCTAATAGTGTCCTCACCTACAGGAGAGACTAAATCCCTTGGAAACTTGCATGCCAGATATATGCAGGAAAATCCATAAGATTCACTAGCGTTATTATTTAGGCCATGTTTGGATGTCCTAACTGAAGAGAAAAACAAAAGGAAAATGCCAAAAATTGCTAAGACATGGAATTCCCCCCCCCCCCCCCCCCCCTTCTCTTTTTTCCCTTCCCTTTTTGGTCAATACTATTTTCAAGCTTTTCCCTCCCCTTTCCCTCAAGTTTTCCAAGATCAGAAGGCTTACTTCAATAAAATTCAGCTGATTTACAAAGAAAAAGAAAGGTTCTCAATTTCACGAAGGTCTAGATTAAATGCATACGAAGGGTTTGAAAACTAGTACAAATCTGGTATTGGGCTTAGACTTAGGAAATCTGTTTCTACATTTTTTTTTAATTTTTTATTTTTTTTCCAAATAAAATCTCCATACAGGAAACAGAGCAACAAAATATATAGAAGCCACTTAAACAGAATATCAAACTTCAGATGCAGTTGTCCGAGTTGAATTTCCTGTGTGACCATGGGTGGACCAAATTGTAAGAGGAGCACCTGGTGCGAGCTGTTGATCACTCTTACCACACAAGGAACCAGACAAAATAAACAAGAATCCCCACAGAGAAAACGACACCGCATATTTCTTAAAATGTTTTCTAGCCTGTACAACCAAGGAATTAATCACCTACTTAATCACCTACGCCATAGTTTTGACTAATCTAATCCCAAACTTTCCCATATGGATTTTTTTTTTTTTTTTTTTTTTTTTTTTTACAATACAGAAATTCTCATATTCTTCAAGCAACACTGATGATGCTATCCCCACTACTGCTATTAAAGTTGCCGGACATGCCCTGGAAAGCCGACGAGTGCCTTGCCGTCGGTGACTGCTGATCGGACGACGGAGTGGTGGTGGTGGTGGTGGTGTTGGAGAGCTTCAGCGATAAAGGAAAGGGTTCTGTGTTGGACGTCTGGTTCAAGTTAAGATTAGCCATTTTTGAAGCCGGTGGGACAGGAAGAATAGGTATTGGACGGATGAGCTTGGGGCAATTCTTCGGCGGCTGATTGGCTGGTCCTAGTGAGAGATTCTCCGTCGAGTTCTCGGCGGTGAGGGGTAGCATGACAGGACTGAGCGTCATCGGAAAAGCTGAACCCGGAAATCCTCCAATACTGCAGCTTAGATGTGGTGGTTGCTGCGGTGGAGATAAGGTTTCATGGTGGACTTGATCTTCTTCCATTACCGAACCCATAAACTGTCAATCGTTGAGAGAGAAAATTACTTCCCAAATAGCTTGAAAAATATATAGACATACCACAACATATAACAAAGAAAGTCTTTTTCCTTTTTCGTTTTTGGCCAACAGAGTGATGTTCGGCTCGACTACCCACTTCGTGCACATCAGTTAACGCCCACATCAACTTGCTCGGTAGCTGACACTAAGCCTCTGTTTGGATCTCGAAAAGTAACAGGGAAATTAAATGAAAGGAAAATGCTTCAATTTGTTTAAAAATTGTTGCTTGCCTAAGCATTTTTTAACGTTTTCCTTCTTGCTTTCCGATATCCAAATAGAGCACATAAGAAAAAAGGGAAATTAAATCTCAGACCTTGTCTTTGACGAGGCATAAGTCCCGAAATCACTTGGGTTGAAAAGACCCATTTATATAACTGCTACAATTCCTAGTTCTGTAGTTACCGTATCGGTGGTGATGTCAAAGAGACTAGATCGGCGGCGCCTCCTGTTGTGGTTGTTACGACGGAGAAAGTACTTCTGAGCATGGCTTGCAACCTGAGTAGGCGTTCGTGTCTTTACAAAGTTTCTAGAAATTCCTCTCCAGTCTCCTTTCCCGACTTTCTGCAAACCCAATAAGAATAGCCTGTGCTCTTCCTCCGTCCATGGAACTCCTACATAAAATCCACCATACAAATTAAATCATCAATACATATATACAATGAAGAAAGTTGAATTTATGAGAAAAATCGGATCAGATATCTCAGGAGTACCTCTCTTGCGCTCGCGACTCCTATCAGAAGCATGAACCACATCGTCGGAGGCATAGCCGGCGGCTACATCGGCGTTGGAATCCTGAGGCTGCTCATACTGGGAAAGATTGGTCATACTAGCACTCTTCCTGAAGGAACCCTCCGTGACTCGGACCCCAAAAAGCATGATACCATTCTCACCCGAGGCGGCGGCGGCGCCACCACTTCCACTGCCAGCTTCGATGCAGGTGCGTGAGTTGTGGCCGTTATTCCCACACTGCGAGCACGTGCGAGACATCATCGTCGCCCTCGTCGTCTCAATCGATTTTTTTTTTCCTTTCTCTTTCTTAATCGATTCAAGAATATGATCGAAAATCTGAGAATGTAATATATACGGTCAGCCCATACAAGAAAGAGAAAGGGGAGGAGAGAGGAGACTTCCTTTTCGGAAACGAGGAAATGATACACAAAGAAATGAGTGAGGGCTGCTTTGGTTGGTTGATATATTGAGCATCTAGGGTTCGCCTGTGCTGGTGCATTGTGCATTAAAGTATGGAATTTGGATTACAAGGGAAATGTTACACTGCTTCTCAAGAGCATGGGATTAATCGTTGATCATCAATCAGGGCCCTTCAATCTGGAAGTCATCTCTTCCGATATTAACATAGCCAAATGTTGTACTTTTCCATTTTGGGTATATACTATTAGGATCCTTAGTTATCGTATATGACAAGCAAAACAAGTTAATCGTAGTCTAATATTTAGTATGGTCCACCTATCTCTATGAGTAGTACTATATCCATCAAATTTATTCATAGTTGATGTGGTATTTATTTTTTCAAAATAGAAGCAACGCAAATTTTTTATTTTTTATATTTATTAGTTACTAATTTATCATTAATATATCAAGAATCAAGGTGGGTGGATGAAACCAATCGATAGTTTTACTATATTTTTATCTATATAATTTTTATTTTTTATATTTATTAGTTATTAACTTATCATTAAAATGTCGTTAAACAAGGTGGGTGATGAAACCGACCAATAGTTTTATATATATATATATATAAGTTGCGCAAGTCTCTACCAATCACTAGCAATGATCATATGGCTTGTATTTAGATGACTTGCATAGACCTCAGATGCTTATTAAACTTCAAATTATATTTAAAAATGATTAGAGATATTCCATGTTTTGATGCAAAAAAGAAATTCCTAATGCAAGTTTTAGAAGAAATTTTAATCTCAATCTTTTATTTACGTTTTATCAAACGGTCAAAGATGTTTTCACTTAACCCGATTTTTACATTAGGAATCTCTTATAAGATCGAGACTATGTACATTTTATTCATTTAATTACTACGTACTAAACTTTGTGGATGAATTTTTAATCATGTGCGATCATACCTACTTGATCAACGATTGTTACTTATATGGGTGAAGGAATTTTTAATTACAACATGGCACAGGTGATTATTTATGTGTATAAACAAAGGGATGGTGGAGGTGCAGAGTGTGTCTGGACCGTCAACTTGGCATATTCGGTGCTTCCTTGAGAAAGATTTGGTTGTCTCTAGTATCCGTCCCTTCCTTATTTAATCACCTTTGGTGGTGGGTGTGGTTGTGAGGATGAGGAGACGTGGACCCTCATCATCCTGCCCTTCACCACCTTACCTTCTTCCCCTCTACACCCTCAACCTTTCTATGTGGCTGTGGTGCTGGTGGTGGATCCGGGTTGCCTTTTTCTTCTTTCACTTTGATAGTTTGATGGGTGCTTTTTCTTTCTTTAATCTCTCACCTTTTTTTTTTAATAACACCCATAAGATCACCAACCCTTGAAAACCCAATTGGTTTAGACCATGTGGAGGGCAATAATCGGTTCATCATTCTCTCTCTCCTAAGTGGGATTTTGGGATTGGGTTGTTTTTTGTTGGGTCTTTGAGACAGGCTTGTTAGATTAGGATTGCTCTTTGGGAGCACGTGTTCCTCACTTGCTATGGTGACTTTGAGAACATTTTTGTCCATTTACATTGAACTTTATTTTCTAGAAGAGGGGTTTTGGGTCCCCACCTTGCATTTGTTTTTGTGCCCTTGTCTTGTCACATGGCCTTTGATCGATACTTACATGGCTAGGCCACTTTGAATCACACGAAGTTGTGGCGGCTAATGTTTCTCCATTAATACTTTCTCCCACTCGTTGTGTTGCGTCTTGTTTAATCAATCCTTTTTTGCTCCAAAATCTAGACGATCATTGGATCATTTTTGATCCATCACATCATAGATGGTGTCATCAAAGTTAACCTGGCTTTTACATTTTTTATTTCACATGCAGTGGGGAGAGTTATAATACCTTACGGAAAGCAGCTAAAAATAAAAGGGTTGGGGATGGAGCAATAATACAAAGGAAACATGTTATTATGAGTTCTATTTGCTCAGCCTCCCATCAGGGCTCTTTATTTTCATATGAGTTCACCTATTCTCATGACTTCTCCCATGAAATATATTAACATGGATTTACACCTAGTGAAAGTTGATAGAAAATTTTGATCAAATGTTATTGGGTAAGAAAGAATGCCAAATTAACTTTGATTAGCATGTGAAATCAAATAATGTTATACTTTATGATGAAATTTTATGGATGAAACCCTTGAGTATTAGAAAATTCTATAATATCTTTAGGGGTGCGCATCCCAATGACAAGTGGTTAAATTTTATAGTAAGTGATCACATTTGTCGCAACTAGAATTACCATAACTTACCACAAATGTGATAAGATTATTACAAAATGTGACCACTTAACACTCGGAGATACAAAATCTTTTTCTTTTCTCCTCTTCATTATTATTATTATTATTATTTTTTTTTTTTGCGTACCCCAAAAGTATTACAATATTTTGATCTCAAAATAAGTTTGGCAGGAGTCCAATGAATTTATCCATTAAATGTAGGCTTTGAGATAAAATTAAAAATAAAAATGAAAAATGACAGTTGATGCATTAGGCAGGATATGGAGCTGCCCATCTGCTGATTGGGGTAAGTTGACTACGTCATCCGAAAATCGTTAGCATCCATTCCGATTGGTGTATGCAGCAATCAAGTGAAAGGATCTTTTATCTTATAGCAAGCTTTCTAGGGATTGGTGAACACAAGTGACCAAATATATGAATATGGTGGGGTTAATGCCCATCCAAGTGGACGGGAATAATTAGTTGATTGGAAGAGAGATTGGGTCCATTCTTTAAATTTTCGGTTAATTAATATTAACCGGGTGATTGAATCAGGTGATCATGCTTACGTAAAAACCAATGACATGTGATCAAATATAATTTGAAGAATTTATTGGTTAGCAAAATGAATAAAAAAATTATAAATCTCATTTGCCGTATAAGTGATCTTAAGAAGCAAAAGGTTCCAGCAAATTGAACGCCCCCTAAAGCCACTGGGGCTAGCCCAGTTACAAGAGAGGGTGGGGGCAAAGGGTTAAGATTATGATAGGTTAGGGGTTCAAATCCTTCCAATTGTTCAAAAAAAAAAAAAATTTTGAACTCCCCTAATAAGGCTCGCCACTAATCAAATATTCAAATATTTAACTGGTGTGAAATGAGTAGTAAACATATTCGTATTAACATATTAATCTGATACCTCATTAGGAAAAAAAAAAAACACAAAACAAAATACATTCCAAAAACAAAAAGATTTTTTTAATTTTATATTTCTTTTCAACTACCCATCAAAGTAATATATATTACAGTACATCGGATAGTCTTTTGAATGCGTAAAATTTTCAAAATTAGGAGTCAAATGGTTTCTGCTAATCTGATCCAACTGGTCTTAAACCACAATTTAAAGCAATAATCAAAGTTTATATGAGGAAAAAAAAAATTCACGAATATTATCAAATATTCCATATTACTTTCGCTATTTTTAGTCAAGCTACTAAAAAAAAATATATTAAGTCCAATTCCTTGGTTTTAGTTATATTCCTGAATTTGCACTCAAAATTTTGTCCAAATATAACCATGACTCAATTTGGGCACACTGCCTGAATCCAAATTCGAGACTAGCTCGACATCATATTTGACAAACCATGGCTAGCTTGGAAGAGTATAAATGACTTTTATTAAATTTGAGTTAGCTTTGATGATCCAAAAAATGCCACAAGTTGTCCTACATTTAGAGTCTCCATCCATGCATATATCATACTCAGGATCACCATTAAAACCCTACAAAATCGTGGACATGCACACTGTTTGGCCAGAGCCCACTCGGCCACTCCTTGTACTATCCTCGACAATCTCGCAAACAATTCTTGATAACAAAATGAGAAAATGATGTGTAAAGCATCACTAATTTTCTCAGTGCAGTGAAGCATAGGAAAGTGATTTTGCGACATAGACATGTTGCCCTAAGAGAAAAATGCTAAAAATACCATATAAGTCCACCAATTATTACTCCTCCTATATGCTTGCTGGCAATGGAAAATTAGAAATTTATAAATAAACAAAAAAATAAATAAAAATGGGGAAACAAAAGCTGGGACTTCCAGCATTTGTCCCAAAATATTATGAATACACGTCAACAAACCAAACCCCATTGTAAAAAGTGGAGATGCTGAATTGGACCAATAAGAAATCCAAAAGCTATTCTTTTCTTAAGTCCATTCTTTCCCATTAAAAGCTATTCTCTCTTTACTTGTTTGAAGTAGCGTAGTAGCCTTGTTTTTTTATCCCCTTGGATTATTGCTCTGCTTATCTCAACTGCATGGCTTTCTTCCTTCCGATTAAATTGGCTTTAAAAAGTCAAAATATCCTGTGACTTAACCAGTAACAAGCTTCCTTTCAATCAAAGTGATGTCGATGTTTCCATAGAAAACGGAGATTGAAAAAACATATATAAATCATAAAGCACATAAATCCTAAAGCTAGAGTCCAGGGGAGATAATGAGTTGCGTGCCGAAAAACATGTTAGGCACATCCGCGTATAGTTTGAAGACTGTGCTCCTCCATGATTGGATCTCTAGATTGTAGATGCCATCTGTTTCTTACTTGTAGAAACATTGACAAAACTGAGAAGGACAACAACAATTCATAGACTTAAGGATAAATTAATGTATGGAAATCAAGATTTGCGTTAAAATGTCAACGTTAATATGATGAACTATGAAAATTTTACTTGGATTGATTGAAGAGGGGATATAACGTTATCTATACAGCTATACCATGCGTTGTACCACGTTCATTAAGTCATCTCTTGTTTTTTTGAAACGCTTTGAATGCGTGTCACCACGTCAGCATATTATTTGGCCGATAGGTGAAAATGAAGAAGGCATATACCTAGAAATACTAGGGGGAATTATAGATAGGTCCTATGACGGGTAAACAATTATAGTTCAATACAAATGATTATTAACTTACTAGTAAATGACTACTAAGTTAACTAATAATGACTACTAACAATAATTAACTGCAATTGTTTGCCCCTATCTGTGATTCCCCTTATGTTGCAGCCATCAAAATTGAGAATAAGTGTGTGGTGTGACAATACCTCAGCACACAAAAAAATTTGAGAGACATTAGTAGACCTAAATTACGGAGGTATTTTAGTGGTCATTCACATTATTGTATGAACAAAATTGAGTTTATTTGTTTTGCATTTAATTTTAAAATTTTGCAAACAGAATATCCCAAAATCTTTCGCCCCATTTATCTCATGGATATAGCTAAAACCGTCAATAATATCATGAATACATATAAAATTATTGTCCCATTATATTAGTTGACATTCAAAATAAACTCGATTAGTAACTCAATCCAAGATAAGCTGAAATTGAAATCAAATTCTTATACTTCGTTGGGCATAATCGGTTCACTTACAATACCCTAACACCAAATCATAAAATTAATAAATAATATAAAAAGTGCAAAAGAATAAGAAAATTGAATTTAGGAATTTCAAACGGATCCTGCTTAAAGTTTTGATTAATTGGCACCATTTCAAGTTTCAACAATGCAAATCTCTCTCTCCCCACCAAGCCTCGAACCTTTATACTCAAGGTTTGCAAATCACATTCAAAGCCAATAAGACACAAGGAGGCCTGGTTTCAACAATGCAATCTTCTTCACTCAAAACGGTGATGTTTTCATCATTCAATCAAACGACACCGTTTCCAACAATCAGATCTGCGGAAAATTCATTCGAAACAAGAAACAAGAAGTGAAACGCAACGTTCCAAGTGTATGTATGGTAGGGCATCAGTTGATAACGTGACTCTAGTCTTGAATCTTAATATTTCAGCCGGATAAGTACAATGATGCATGACCGATTGATCGAACGGTCTGCATTGATTAAAAAGAAAAAGAAAAAATGCAGATCAACGGAGCTCAAGAACCCCGTCACATTTAACTACTTAAGCTATCTAAGCTATAATAGTACGCAGGGTATTTTATCCCTGCCATCCACTCGCAAGTGATTTTTATCCGGCAAAGAGCTTGAAAAAGGAAAGAAATAGTGGAACCTTATATATATTTCAATATTTGTCAATGGAAGCGGGAAGTCTTCTCCGTACTCCCATTCCATGGAACCCCAAACGCCTCGCCTCTCTCCCCGCTTTCCCGCGCTTCATTAGGGCTTCTTCCAATTTACAGGTACACACCACAATTTCTCCTCTCTCTCTGTCTCTCTTTCTCTCTCTCGTATATCTTCTGCCTGTGTTTGGAATTGGAAATGTGGCATCAAACACATGAGCTGTTTTGAACAAAAAGGAGGGACGTTACAGAGGACCCAAGCCAAAGAGGGACTGGGTTGCCGATTGGGTCTCCAACAATGACGACACCGTTCGAAGCTTGCCGATTTACGTTGGAGGGGTCTCTCTATTGGCTGTTCTCGTTAATCGCTCCGTTTCGGGTATAGCTCCGGTTGCCGATGCCAGCAGGTGAACCCCCCTCCCTTTTTCTCTCTACGTTATTATTGCATTCTTTAGGTTTCGATTGGTTCTCGGGAAAATTTGAGGGAAAGGAAGGGAAATTACGCAAATATGGGTTCATTTTTTAAAAGCGTTTTTCCCCGTCTTCTTTCCTTGATTTCTTACAAGACTGAACATAGGGTTGGGAATTTTAAATTGTGTATTGATTTGATCTATTAGACGTCCTTTAGAAATTGAATTGCCGCATTGTGTTTTATATGCAAATTCATATTCATAAAATGGGGCCATTCCATAGAATGGCAATTATCCTCACAAATGATGGTAAAAATTTGATATGGTCGCGTTTCGAGAAATCCCGAAATTAAACTTATACTGTCCCATGTGGTAAGATTGTTGTGTGTAATCAAATTCATATTCATAAATCAGTTAAACCTGTGTGTGTGGCATGAAGACAGCTCCATAGAAAATAATGGAATGTTTTTTTCCACAAAAATTAGTTAGCCAAGAGATTTCCTACAATATCTGAATCTTAAATTACGCAGTGACCTGAGAAATTTGCAGTTGACCATTATTTCCCCTCCACAAATCATGAGTAAATCAGTTAAACCTGTGTGTGGCATGAAGACAGCTCCATAGAAAATAATGGAAAAAAATTCGATATGGTTGCATTTCGAGAATTCCTGAAATTAAACTTATACTGTCCCGTGTGGTAAGATTGTCGTGCGCAAACAAATTCATATTCATAAATCAGTTAAACCTGTGTGTGGCATGAAGACAGCTCCATAGAAAATAATGGAATGGTTTTTTCCACAAGAATTAGTTAGCCAAGAGATTTTCTACAATATCTGAATCTTAAATTACGCAGTGACCTGAGAAATTTGCAGTTGACCATTATTTCCCGTCGACAAATCATGAGCAAATCAGTTAAACCTGTGCGTGGCATGAAGACAGCTCCACAGAAAATAATGGAAAAAAATTTGATATGGTCGCATTTCAAGAATTCCTGAAATTAAACTTATACTGTCCCATATGGTAAGGTTGTCATGCACAAACAAATTCATATTCATAAATCAGTTAAACCTGTGTGTGTCATGAAGACAGCTCCATAGAAAATAATGGAATGTTTTTTTCCACAAAAATTAGTTAGCCAAGAGATTTCCTTCAATATTTGAATCTTAAATTACGCAGTGACCTGAGAAATTTTCAGCTTACCATTATATCCCCTTGGACAAATCATGAGACTTGACATACGCTAGGCCTAAGATGTGATTCATGAGATGTTGAACATTTGGGGTCATGCAAGCTAAAAGGGATTGCTTTGTTGTGTAGGAATTAAAATGTAGAATTATTTTATGCTTTTTATAGTTCCAAATAGTTTATAATATGTTTGCTTCTTGTAAAAAGGATCTAATCAGATCCTTTGCACTGAAGTTATCTTGTTGCTGACATACATTTGTATTAAAAGTTGTTTGAGATTATTACCATTGATTTGCTTTACTGTTGAATGCTTACTTATATGTGAATTTTTCTATTTTCTATATCTCGCAGTTCACAGTCAAGAGCAGATCTATTGACCCTTGGTTTGGCTGTTACCAATATTCTAACAGGTCTGGTATGGCTATCAATCCGGCCAAAGTCCATATCTGTTGTAAGGGCTCCACATCTTATAATCTCTCTCTCTGCCTCTCTCTCTCTCTCTCTCTCTCTCTCACACACACACACACACACCCCCACCCCACCCACACATTTTCAGCTGATTAGAGCAGTAAATTTGTCTCCATTTCTTCTATCTAGAGAACATTTTTAAAACATAAATAAATAAAATTCCTGTTTCTGATTTCAGGTAAACCCTCAAGGTGTGGAATGTCAGAGGATATACTCTCAACTCCCTGATTCTGTAGTTTCTGAATTACTATGGTACTACATGTATAAAACTGTCACAACAATGTAGAAGGGTTTTATTCCTTACTCATCTCCTTCATTTTTCATTCATAGACAGTATTTTGGATTATAAATTGCAGAAATGTTCTCAAAGCAATGATTACCATACTTAGATTAGCCCAGAACTGAATCATGTCAACTGGACTGTCCATATTCGCCATTGTTTTAGTTTTTCAATTTGATTTTTTTTCTTTTTATACTGAAATTAGTCTGAATTGCTTAATTCATTGGCGAATTTCAACATTAATTTTCTGACATCTTTTACAATTGGTCCAAGTTTCTTGATTTTTTTTTAAAAAATTAATAATTTTCCCATCAAATTTTATTTTTCCAAATAATAATAATAACTCAAACTACTTAATTTCTTAAATTTTTTCTTTTTTCAGCAAAAAAGTTTCATCAGAGTTTATCCTCAATATTATGAGGGCAAACGTGCTCAAATCTGAATTCAGATTCAGCCAACTAACTGTGAGTTCACTGAATCTGAAAACCATAACATTCACATGCCTATTAATATGAGCATTTAGGGTTTAAAGTCAATTAAAATTGTTAGGAAGATTTCCTGCATGTTCAAGTTAATCCGGAATCGGCAGATGCTTCAGAAGGATTTGCTGTTGGGTATAATTGCTTTATACTCCCAATTAGTGCACTATTGAGCATACTCCCTTTTTTATTATTATTATTAATTTGTTCTCATGCAGAAAATGTGCATTAGGGATGTAATGGTGGTATCTGAAGGATATTGGCCCACAAACCTGGGTCATTCACTGGTATCATTTTAGTGAGGCTTCAAAAACAAACATGTAGTGAAGAATATGCATTAGGTAAAAGGGAAAATGGGATGTAAAAATAGTTAGATGTTCTCTATTCATGAAATTATAAAGAATTGGAAAATTTCTGTTTGGGTTGACAGGTCAGGAAACTATCGATTTATTTCATCTGCATTTGCTGGTCAGTCATTGCTTCTTATGCCTATTCTCAGGGTATGGGAATCTCTGTCAGCTGTGACATGCTGCAGCTCTCTAGTTATTGCTTATGATGGCAGTTGTTTCCTCCAAATTGGGATTGCAGCAGAATCTTCCACTGAAGATGGTGAAGCAGAGGCTGTAGATGCCACCAAATTGATGCAAGGGTCACTCTGTCAAGGTGTCATGAAATCTGGAGCACGTAAGAATGTGATGATATATGTATTATTTCATATTTTTAAACTTACTGTCATATTTTTGACAAGATGTGCACTAAAGATATAAATTTTTAACAAGAGAAACATGTATGCTTCCCTACCAATGCAGAGAGCTACTTGGCCAACTTATCTCTTTATCCTGGGAAGTCTGAGCTGCCTTTTCTGCCTTCAAACACACAGGTAGTTTACTTTTCTCAAATTAGTACTGTTTTACTCAGTAGTTTTGGGTTGAGATTTGTGTATTAAGTTTTTTTTTTTTTTTTTTTTTTTTTTTTGGGGGGGGGGGGGGGGGGGGGGGAGGGGATTTCTGTTGGTTCATTTGCTTTTATGCATATTCTTACTGTAAGCCTGTAAGTTTACATTTAGGAGCAACTTACAAGTTACAACCATATGTATTCTCTAAATCCTGCAAGTTGAAAATTAATCTGTACATGTCATTTTTAAACATCATCAGAAACTTTAAAAGGAAAAAAACAAAGTAAATTTACAAAAAAAAAAAAAAAACAGTTGAGTGCGAAGTATGATATTAATTTGTTTTCTAATTGCTGATATCACGAATTTGTTTTATCCCGCTGCCCCGCAGAGGTGGGGGGTGATTTGAAATTATGGACTTCTTGAAAATTTCTGTTTTAATTATATGGCTTTCTTTGAGAAAATCATGGGGTTTGTCAAAGATTTTGGAGCTATTATGAACTGTGAAAGAATTGCAGGTTCCTCAAAGCAAATACTGAACTCACAAAGCCTTGTCCCAAGCACTTGGGCCAGGCTGTCAGAATCCTCTAAACGAATATGGATGGAATTACTTGTTCTTATTTTTGGTGGATCTGTCCTGCTAGGAATTAAAATTTGTACATTCAGCTGATTTCATGCATTGTTACTAGTTCTATAATCTGGACTGAATTCCCATGTGAGGTGTAATTCTCTGGTCAAAAGTTATAGCAATTTCTTGCTTTAGACAATCTTTTTCTGAATTTTCTGATGTTATAATGGAAGCCTGTGGAAAAGGTCATTTATTTTCTGGTAAAATGTCTTCTATAGAGATACATCATTTTAGAGTTCTTTCCGATTGGAAATATTATCTTTCAGAAATGGAAATTGTGCGACTAGTGTTTTTTACTATTTGTAATGTCCAAATATGCCCTTAAAGGTTTTTCTGGTTTGTCTTTCTCATTTCTGTTACCCCATGGATGTAAACGTTTCTGTTTATGAAAATCATTCTTTTACAATTTCTCAAAATCTAAGGAATTGCTGATATCAATTCACTTCTCTAGGCAGTCATCTTGCAGCCACTTGGAGACAAAGGAATTGCAATAATTGGTGGTGACACAATTAGGGGCTTCACGACGTCTGACCAGGTGCTTTTTCCTTAGCTCTGTGATTATCTATAAACTGAAAGGAGTTTTGTGTGGCTTTGTTCTACAACATATCATATATCACTGCTGGCAGTATTCTAATCATTATATCATGAGATGTGAAATTAATCCCTATAGTTAATTACATCACACATAGGTTCTTAAGTTTCTATATCTTACTATTGAAGATTGGGTTGGATAGTTTCTAATTTCTAAATAATAATTTAAAGTATTATATCTTCAAGTTTTCTTGACTTCAAATCTTGCATCCTTTTTTGTTGCGTTCAGTATTGCTTTAAGCCAATTCTTCATGTTTCATTGCTCAATTGCATATAATATATTTATATTCCTGAATGCCTTTTTTTTTCCTCTCTTCTGGAAACTTGAAAGGTGGAACAGGTAATATATTTTTTATGCACAGGATAATTATTTTCCACTAGAATCTGTATCCGTAGTGAATGAAAACTATTCATTACTTACATGCAGTTGATCAACTGTGAATTCATAAACAACTTAGGAGGATTAAATGGTCTTATCTGTTTTTTCCCCCTCCTTTGCAGGCGTGGATTACATTAATTGGAGAGAAGTTAGATGCTACACTCACAAAATTTGTAAATAACCTCCCACTGGCGGTACAAGATAAAATTTGAAACTAAGCAAACTGTGAATTTCCTTGTTCTACGTGTGCATGGCACTTGTTGAAGCCCTTAATCAAGGTAACTTTTTATTTTAGCATTCTTTTCAGAAAAATTATATTTTTATAATTAAGTTAGTTACTCTTAAGAGAGTAGATGCAAATTCATAGTCTGTTGGATTTTATGGTCTGATAACAGTTGATGATAGCACCTTTTTTTAGTTGTTGTGGGGATTGATAGTGATAACAAGAAGGATGGTTATGCTGTAGCTTTCCAATGAAGTATGCTAAAGGCACACCTTCTCCATCCTCACTTTATTCATTTATATGTGGACAGATTATCCTCTTCCAACTACTTGAAGATTCCTTTCATCATCTTTAAAACAACACCTTCTCCATCCTCACTGGACAGATTATCCTCTCCCAACTAATTGGTTTATATTCCCACTTTCATCGTCTTTTTCCTTGTGCTCCTCTTGATTGCCAATGAGGATTAAAAGATAAGTATGGAATTTTTTTTACATTTTCTGTTGTTTGGTTACTAAGGATAGAAATCATGACTCTATTAGGCCATATTTTCTACATGTGGGATTGTCCACATGGATCTTTTCCACTAATCTGCTTTATACAGGGCCATATCAGATAAACATAATAATGTGATAAAAAAAAAAGGAACCGAATATATTAGAGCAATGTCAAAGAGAGGAAAAACAGGCTGTGATTCTAGCAATACCTTGGAACAACTCATGGGTACCAGCCGAGTCAGGCACGGTGACTTTCAAAATTCAAGGGTAGGGACACAGGCATATTAAAATATTAAATTCCATTATTAGTACAAAGAATACAATAAAATAAGGAAATATTGCTAGAAACCTCTATATAAACCAAAACTGAAGTGTTGACACCGCAGTATATTGTCCTTTATCCTGGCATTTTCTCTTTTTCTTAAAGGGATGACACTTTATGTTAGACCTCATGTTGTACTAAATGTTAGATTTTGTTATATTAGTTTGAAACAGCATTAGCACTTACAGGACTTTGGTTCCAACTGTACAAAGTGTTGACATAGTTTGAACTTTAAATTTTGAACATTGGTTGCAAATTATTAAGCCATGCTTGTCTTCACAGCTACTTCATAATTTATTTCACTGCTGATGATGGAATTAAGTATGGCATTCAAACAAACAATTGGGTAACTAAATAAATAAAGAGAAACTAAATGAGGAACTTAGGTTATTTGCTCATTTCCCCTGATGGTTTAGTTCACCGGCAGGAATCCTGTTCCATGATTCCAGTAGTTGGGCCTGAGATATTAATTCATACTGTTTTTTGCCTCCCCCGCCTTGTAAACACCTTCAACATGCATTAGATCACAGGGAGACCATCATTGATCTAAGTGGCATAAGCATTTTACATCTGGTTTGGCCACCTATTTTCTGTTTTTTGGGATTTTTAATTCATAAATTATGGTCCATGTTTCTTCTAACACATGCTTATCCATGATTTTATGGTTTTGTGCTTTACACATTCCTTTTTAGGTCTTTCTGGTGGGCGATAGCGGACTGTAGCAAACTGATAACAAGAATTCTCAAGACCATATCCAGTGCCATTTCATGAGTTTCTGCTAAATGTGTTATACACAGGGTTTCTGATTGATACTTCTTGAGAGTTCCATGCACACACTGTTTTAACATGAGTGTATATTTTCTGATTATTAATGTTATTTCATTCTGAATCTACTCACTTTTGCTTAAATAGAACCCAACCTTGTTTTGAAGTTGGTTTCATTGGATACTTTCTTTTCTTTTTTTTTTCATTTTTCTATATTTTCCCCTCAAAATCCTTAGTTTATATATGTGAATTGATAATAACTTCAAGTTCATACCATCGTTACAACCCATAAACATGCTACAGCTAGTTGCAGGGTTAACAGAAAACAAAGAAAAAGGATAAACGAATCAAAATATCATTCAATAAGCATAAGAACAAAAAAAATCTTGTCAGAGCCGTCGTAAAATTACAACAATGTGAAAACCCTGTAGCTAAATCTATTCCTCTGGTCGCATGTCTATGAACAAAAATAGAAATAGAAAAATGGCAAAACAATGTAAAAGAAAGAATGGGTGTTCGTATGATTGATTTGTTGTACATGGGCAGGCAAATTGCAGGCACGCCAGTCTGAGTTGTTAGAGAAGAGACCTCTCCCAGGGCAGCGATCCAGTTGCAGGATCAGCCAAGTTGGCCAAAACAAAGTCCCTTAGGCCAGTATCCCAAACCTCACAGAACTGTTGTGGCCAATTGGGTGGTTCAATGGCCTCTGTTCCCAGCCCAGGTGCTCTATCCTTTGACCCTTCATTTTGGTTCTCCTGCCAGTCAGCAACATAGGTAGCAACCCTCCTGTAGAACTTGGCTCTAAAAGCCTCCCACACCTGGTACTTATAGTGGTTTATTATAGCGATGCTCTGGCGCACATTTAAGTACCTGAATCCCTTCCTCGTCCGAAAGTGGTGCACGACATTGAGAAGGGTACTATCGAGAGCATCTGGACGAATAATTGATTTGTGCCGCTCGGGGCTTTGGAGCCGGCAAGTGTAGCCTACAGTTACTCCCTGTAAAGGAGGTGAGCTCAACCCAGATGGCCCAAAGCTGTGGCAAGTTGTTCTTATCTCTCCAATGGTTTTAGAAGTTGAGAACTTTGCAACCAATGACCGCAGCGAGTTTGGACCTGGGAAACTCAATTCACTGATTCCCCGGCGCTGATGGGTGGGAAAAGGAAAGTAGAAGAATTCATCAACATCCATGAATGCCACCCAATTGCATTCATCTCTTGCTCTGAGCGCGCAGTGCGAAAAACCAGCTTCTTGGGTTTTAATCCATGGCCAGGTATGCCTGCTGACATTGTAGTTCCCTAGCTCAAGCTCTTCAATCACCTCTTTAATTCCATCATCACTGTTATTGTCATAGATGAACCAGCGCTCAATTCCAAGCCAGGCATGGTATATGATCCATTCGCGAAGCGAGGAAGCTTGGTTCCACACCATACTACACGCACAAAGCTCATACTTCCCCTGATTTTTCTTCTGCTTGTACGACTTAGGATTGGAAATCTTAGCAACAGAAGGCATAGGTATATGATCAACTGCGGGAGCTCTTATATTTCTGTGGAAATAGACATGGGGGGTCACACCGATGGTTACCCGAATTCCCTCGGCCTTATTTGGATTCTTCCGTATGCTCCGCGGCAAAGAGCACCGAACGACTTCCTGTGCAGCGGCGACGGCTTTCGAAGTTAGCACAAAATTCCCATCTTTCTCCCAATTCCCCAATCCGAAATGGCAACTGAATTGGGAATGATCCGATATCCTATCAGGCCGGAGATTCAATCCTTTCACAAATACCACCGCCGTATCTCCATCCAAAGCCGCCGCGTAAGCCACCTTCTCCCACGAATGAACCGTCTGATTATTCAGCAATAACCCATCATCATCCGCCAGATTCATCTCTAATTTCCCCCTCCTCTGCAAATTAACGGCAGCGGAGTAATTCAGAGGCGGCAGCGGACACCTGACGATGGATCGATGCTCGTCGAACTCATCCTCCGACAACACCGGCCGGGTAATCACCTCATCGGAAGAAGCAGTACTATTCAATAATTCACGGTAAACGCAGTCCAATTCTTCGTTCCTATCCTTCCTACTGTCCACCACCATCAACAACAAATGGTCAGGAAACAAGACACGATCTTCGACTTTCAGAGCCGGCGATATTTTACTCCGATAATCCTGGATAGAATTGCTCGCGGACGAAGACAACGAAGACAAACTGGACACAGTAATGACCGGCCGAAACGCGGCGGAACCGATGGTAAAGCGATCGGACGATATGAACAATAGGAAGACGAAGAAGGATAAGCACAAGACTAGAGATCTCATTGAGAAGAAGTGCGTGGACGGAGAGGATAAGGAGGGCGGCGGGCGGAGGATACGCCTTCGCTTCCGCTCGGAATTCATAGTTTGTTTAGTTTTTGGTTGTAGATCTGCAGAAAAAGAAGAAGTTGCAGATCTGGTGGTGGTGCCGACAGTGGTAATGACTGTAGAGCTAGCAGTGGGGAGAATCTGTAGCTTCTGTCGGGGAGAGAAAGCACGCGTTTGTGGCTGCCGGCCTTCGGAATTGTTTAATTGCTTTAGTCCACACTCTATTTGGTGTAGCAGCTGAGGGAGGCTTCATCTACGCTCCTTCGTGTCGCGTGCATAAAATCTCTCTGCGCCCCTCAAACTCGCTGCGACGAGGTATATTTTATACCGCTCATAATTTCCCTTCCCTTTCCATTTTCATATGATATGAGAGTGGCAATTTATATTCGGTGTGGTAGGGCGTATATATGCTCACTACAAACGGACTTCCTAGTTACTGTCACGTGATAGGGATGGGACTGGGAGGTTTGTGCAGAGGAAGGGCGTATGTGTCTATCAAAACATAGTAATTTTTTTTTTAAAAAAAAAAAATGAAAAATATACGCTTTATTTGGTGTGATGGGTATCTACGCCCTCGTAATCACAATGCTCTCTCAATCATTTAATAGTGACACGAGGTCTGTGTGTTTAGGGAGACATATACGCCACTCGTAATTTATGAATTTATTTTGAAATGTTTTACAGAGTATTTGCCTTGATGGGTATGGCCATATGGGTATTAAATGCCTTCTTAAAATTTCTCGTGTGTGAAAGTGATGTTTTTATTTGATGTGATGACTGTGCACACCTCTTTAGACATAGAACCTCACTGATTTGTGAATAGTGACGGAAGGTTTTTGGGGGTATATAGGCTAGTCATGCCTTATTATTCTTTTCCTATAACATATTTTTATTTGGTGTGATGGGTATATATATACTGATATTTTTATTTGGTTTTATAAGTACGTACTCCGCATTTCGATTTTGCGTTTGGAAGTGGCATATTTGTCTAGTGTAATGGGTGTATAAACCATCTTGATATAGACTATCCATCACGTGATAGTAAAACGCAATTCACACTCAAATTTTTTTAGAAAGCTGTTTTTATTCAATGTGACAGATATATGATTGATTTTATAGTTTAGGTGATATTTCGCTCTTCTTACAAAGAAGAGATTTGTGGTTTAAATCTCAATCTCATTTGGTGTAATAGAAATTAAAGGTTAGGAAGAACTATCTCTATTTAAGCGTGGTAGAGGAGGGGAGTTTGGCACCTAAAAAGAAAAGGGAAAGAAAGATTGGAAGAAGAAAGTGAAAGGTTGTGAAGAGGAGACTTCATTGTCTTGTTAAGAACCCTTATTTTTAATCTCAACACTTGTTTTCCTTGATGCCATTATGTTGGAGCCACAAAGTCCACAATAATCGCAATTTTATATTTTGCTACACTTGGGTATCCCAAATTTGTAATTTGAGCTCTAAAGTTTATAAGATTTATTGGATGTGCCAATCAAAGTTGAGTTAACAAATCTTAAAAGAGGGTAGATGAAATTTTGAGAGTGCATGTGGATTATGGACTCCTTCTAATGAGTTTGGTTTTGAAATGTTGGTGGTAAAAATCACATTGTCCCTCACAACAAAATAGTGTGCATCCTTGAATATTTGCCAAAGATTGAAGAACAAAGAGAGATCATGAGAGCTCAGATCACAAGGAGGATTCCTCTTTACATCACTTTATGGGTATCAAGCAAGAACTCATAAAATCTTATTAAGTTAAAAGTACTGTTAAGTAAATCAAGTCTCCTTACCGCTTTTATCTGTGAATTGCATCATCTAAAAGGGATTTTAATTTTCCATTAATTTGTTAATTTACCACTATCATATTAGTTAGTGAATAAAGAGGGTTGATAATTTGTTTTTAAAATTAGGTACCATTGTTTGAAGATGTATTTTTAAAAGAGTTTTCAAAATTCCCCCCTACCCTCTCATATAAGGGAGCACGGATTCAAAGCTGAGCTCATTAGCACTGTTGGATTATGTTTTGGACGGCTTGAATTGAAAGTTGAAAAAGTTGTTTATTGAAATAATTTTGGTCATTTTAGTAATAACTTTTAATTCAAACCATCCAAAACATGATTCAATGCTATTAAAGTTAGCTTCATGTTAAGTTTAAACATTGAATCTGTGCTTTATGTAAAGTTATCCAAACGTGAAACTTTTTAAAGAAAAATAGTATACAAACGGATATGAAATTTTTGACAATGAGTCTATCTTATAACTACAACATAGGTGTCACGGATTAATAAAAATATATATATATATATATAATCATAGGATTAAAATATATTTGAATAATTCTATTTTATTTTACTCTGGTTAAGTTGTAGCATTAAACCGTATCACACTAACAAATAAGTTATTCGATAACTTTTGAAATTCCATAATACTGGAGAAATAACGACCATCGCTTTTCTCTTCGATCGAGGGAGGTATACTTTTAAGAGTAGAAAGGCAGGCGGTTGAATGGGTGAGGTGGATTGCCTTTTCTAAAGGGGAAAGAAAAGTGACCCTGCCCTACAAACGTAGGAGGGGCCTCAGTCGAGGACACATGTCACTACGTCAGTGTCTTTTGCTTTAACGGTTGGTCCTTGGGAATTTGTTTGGCCACGCGCTGCAGGCCAGCTGGGGTCTGCTGCTCCCCTAATCTAGTGCTGCCTATAATCCCCTGGTTTTTTATTATGTAGAGTGGGAGGTTTTTGCCTTTTTTGGCATAATTTCTTTCTCGTGCTTGACACGCCAGGGGCTAGACCTCTAGGGTTGGTGGTGAAAGCTCTCTCCATCGTAGGTAAAGATGATTCGAGTTTATCATAAAGTTGGTGTATTCGGATTTGGCTTCAATTTATGTTTAAATCTTAACTAGGGTAATTCGTCTAACCTCAATAATAATGAGTGGGTTGTGCTTACGTCTATAAAGAAATTATATAGAAAAATGCTATATAAGTCAATTTTATATTTTAACATTTTTGTTCAATTCTCTCGCAACCGGTAAGACTTATATTTACATATGGGGAAGGGAGGGTAAAGGGATTACATTGAAGGGAGGTCGATTTTCAAACCTAACATTACTCAAATTACATCTACATATTTGTAAATTTTGTTGTTACTGTAAAATTATTTTTATGCATTTGAGGTCTATCGACTTGAATTCAATTCCCAATTCATGTACACTTTTTCTATTAAGCTCATTCTTTTCTTGGGGTGTAAATTTCTATTTTTAAAAAGGATATATGTAACACACATATATTGACAAAGGTGTCAAATTTAAACCATAAGTTTGCCAAAACATCACCATTCCCATGACCGTTAGAGTCCACTACCCATCCAAAACCATCTCCACAGGACCACACAAAGGGTAGATAATTGGCCCATAAAAGAATAACTAAAGGGTAACAATGGTAGGGATCCAGTGGGGCAAGGAGCACACGCAAGTAGATATGGAGTATACTTTTACAATTTTACGGAGGAATATCCACACCTTCGACCCAAATATATATAAAATGAAACAACTACATTATATATGCATTTGGAATTGGAGTGTCATTTCAATTCCATTTCCAAGAGTGCAATTCCATACCATTTAAAATTTTATGCACGACATTCTTGTATGCTCATCTACATAAGCAATGGCGGAGCCGAGGAGGGTGGGGGGGGGGGGGGGGGGGGGAGGGGGCTTTGGGGGCACGTGCCCCACTAGCCTCAACAAATTTTTTCTTTTCTTTTTTGGGATAAGTTACCATTTGATAATCATTTAGCAAGATAATGCCAAAAAAAAAAGAAAAAGATAGTAGTTATTTTTAAGCCTATATATAATCCATTTGTAATAAGTTGAGACAAAAATCATTTTTTTGGTATTACATTAGAAAATGATTACCAAAAAGTTATTTGTTTAAAAAAAATCTAGAGTTTTCAGTTTCTACTTTGCAGAATTATAGCATGGTACCCTCATTGAAGATGACTCTCGACTCCGCCCCTATACAAAAGAGTTTCACATACTAAATTTCAATTTTAAATGCCACTAAAACAAAGAAACATGAAAGAAATGTTCGTCAATCAAATAAAGACATGTCGAACATAAACATTTGATGAAACACGTCAAATTTTAGAAAAAGACTCCAATTCCCATTCAAAAAAAACACTTTAAACACTAATTTTGCATCGCCCTCCACGTGTTTGGAAAAAATTCCCGTTAAAATTCCAAGAAGTTTCAACCCGCATTTTTGGGCACCGAATATTAGATTCCACAGCTCCTAATTAAAGTTGATAGGTTCGTACCTTTAGCCAGTTCACCATTGGCAGTTTGAGCGGGTGGAATTCTACAGTAGAATGGCTGGCAAAAGTTGCATTATTGTTGGGGAAAAATTCGATCCAGTTGGATAAATGAATGGTGGCCACAAGGCAACAGAGAAAGGGTTGGAGGGGTTGGTGAGAGTCAACATTCAGCCCTATTATTGTACTGTTGGAAAGTGTCGTATAAGGCCGGGTTGCCTCACCACGACCATGTGCGGTCGTCTCCGCAATAATGAACCCACCATCGCTAAACCTTCGTTTGTGCCTAATAAAATACCGGCTTACTCACTTGGGACAAGCGAGGGAACTGGGAAAGGTCCCTTTGTCAATTGGGTCCTGTCCACTTTGCATTTGTAGAAATGTACACTGTTGTTAAATAGTTGGGATCCATATATAATTACATGGGTCCCTCTTAATAATTGGTGCCCTGAAAAAACTAGTCTTGTTGGATCATTTTCAAGTCATTTGATTTTTTATTTAATTTGTTGATGTGGTTAGAGAAATTTTGAGCATATCTTTGGAGTTAAATCAGATGGTTAAATTCATTTATTTGAACTAATCTCAAAGAATAGGTCAATGGTTTCTAGAACATTCGTCTAAAAATGCAGAAAATTGACCTCTCATTTTCTTTTGAGACTATTCACCAGTCGAGGTTTTTTTGGACATTGTGTGGGTACTAGCCTTACCTATGTAGCAGGGACTAGTCAAACCGGACAATTGAATACCCTATGACTAATAAATAAATAAATAAATCATTCGATTTGAACTGATTTTTCATATATTTATTAAGGCCTATAAGGTGATTTATTTATTTTTTATTTTTATTTTTTTCATATGCTTCATTTCTTAATTAAGGCTTTTAAGGCGGTGGGTCCTAGTCCTTAATTCATATTGACATCATGATATATTTATACAAAATGGAGCAAACATTATAAGTGAGGGGGAGAGAGAGAGAGATGTGCAGCCCTCTTTAATTAGTTCTTAATTAAGTACCTAGTATTTCTTAATACTAAATATAGTCCTAAATATAGTCCGGTCATTACAAGTAAGAGCTGACACTTTTCAATGACTTCAACAACACGGAAGGGGACATTGTGGGAACAATCCACTAATGATTGAGGAAATATTACACCACCAACTCCAACAAACATAAGATTAGCTACGCGTAGATAGTCAAGAAGAATAAATGTGATATCTGAACATAATATATTCAATAACGTAGCTTGTAACCCAAATTTGTCTTGGGGATGTCATGAATTATTACATAAATCATATATATATATATATATATATATATATACATACAGTCCCGATCAGGTCAGCACGTGTTGATATAAGTTATATCAACACCATGAATTCGGGGTTGTACCCTTTGCATTAGACCAATGTACTTCATAATCTACTAATGCACAAGGTACAACTTCCAATGCGGGTGTTGACGTAAGTTACGTCAACACGTATTTACCTGATCATCATCCTATATATATATATATACATATATATATAGTTTGAATCACTCGAATGGTGTCACGCAATGATCCGAATCGTTCATTATAATCACACGTCAATGTGAATCACACATCAGTGCGTGAAATCCATACAAAATCACAAAAGACTCGGTTCATTTATGATGTCACTTGGGATAACTGAATCCTATGTATTATATTATTATATAAAAAGTCAATTTTCGTTCACTGGAAATAATTATTTGGAGTCTCCGGAGCAAGTGCATGAAGATGAGCCTGCCCGGTATCTCCATAGCCTAGTCTCGAATAGGGCCTTTCCACAGACTTGAAGGTGTATAAGGGCCAACTTCCATTTTTCTATTATTTCCCTCTTTTCCCTTTCTTATGAGTTATGACTTATAAGGCTCAAACCCCACCACCCCCCCTCTTTTTTCTCCTGGGAGGTCACTTAGGCGAGGGACCAGCACTTCTTACTGGATCCAGATTTTGTTATTCTATGGGTGTGGTCCACCCATGCCAATGTTGCTCAATTAATTTATAGTATATACTAGGGGAGAGTACCGTGCAAACCTTAAGTATGAGTTTTTTTTTTTTTTAAGGAGCTCATCAGAGTTTATTTTTTATTCTTTTGTTTTAGGAGCTCATTAGATGTAGTGTGTAAATGGTGTCGTCGTAGTTTTCTTGGTACTCCCTTTAAAGGTACTCCCTTCCGATAATGAAGGTGGTGTAAAACATCCATGAAGGCTTCATAGTTCTCATGAATTTACCTAGTTCATATGAATTGCAGGATCTTCCTCATCAGAATAAAGTAGGAGTATTAAAAAATAGAAAATTAAAATTTGCTAGCTGGTGGGGCAACTTTCTTTGTGCCTCCATAGCGAAAATGGGTAGATGTAATTTGCTCAGGCAAGAGTTCACATATAAGACTCCATTATATACAGTATCCCCAACATACAAAAATCATGCAGAAGAAAGTAACCGATTTCAAAGTACCAGACTATTCCATCTTTCCTGCTAGAAAGCTTGTGCGCAACATTTTTTAAAACCCTTGCAACTAATAATATAATGTAACAATAATATATGGCTCATACAATCCAAATCCCACAACTCTCAAATTTACACAGCAATTACAAAGGGTAGAAAGCAAATCAATCCAATCTATATTTGCCCTAGCTGGTTGAGAATGATCGAGGCTCTGCTAAGCAATTTCAAAAACGATTTCCCTTCCCCAGGAGATCCAATTAACCAAAAATATTCCAAATACCTTGCCACAATATTCACTATAAAATCAATCGGAAACCCAAATTCCCTCTTCATCTTCTCCAGTGGAGCTACAAAAGAGGTTATTTCAATGCCAAGGTACCAATGTAATGACATTTAACTTGCTGCAAACAAGTTAAAACGTCCAAATAATACATTGAACTACTACATTATTAGCACTCTTTGCATCCCTAATAACTACTTCATTTCCCAGATGCAATGTCCAAGTTGAGGTCCCTAAGACCCTGACCAACCATTATATCAGCTAATGTGTTCGGAGATATAGTAGAGAGTATCTTCCCATGTACATCACCTCAGCTGGTTGACTTCACAGACAATGTGCACATTGGTGTTATTTCCTGCATAACATACACAGATTCGATAATGCATATAAATTATTGCTTCTAATGCTAATATCAAATAATTTATATTTTCCTTATAGCCAAATCAAGGAACTATAGAGACCTTCAAAGCAGCAGTTCAAAAAGAATATATCTCTCACAGTTAGCACCAACATATTTCCAGTTTTATTAGTCAATGGATGAAGGGAGAATTGTGCATACTTAGTCTACATTAATCATGAAATGCATTAACTCTGCAATCCGAAAAGACCAAATTAAACAACAACAAAAAAATAATAATAATAATAAAAATGAAGAGAAGTATGGAATTCCAACCTTCCAAATTTTAGGGACTCCTGATTTCCAGATGAGTAACGATATAATACACCCACTCACTGCAAGATGGTGAACTATAGTACAAGGATGGTGTCCAATGGTGTTGAAATGCATCAATTTTGTTCCATGTATGTAGAAGAAGTCATTATCACTAAGTAAGCCGTGTTTAGGGGTTAGATATATGATACTTATTTAGTCAATTCATTCTATACACAGTGATATCATTAACATTTCATTCGAACACTTTTTTCAAGAAAAAATGCAATTCCTTGCTGCACTTTCCTATGCCTTTTTTTTTTTTTTTTTTTTTTTTGTGCTCTACTTGCACCACCATACTTATTTAGTCAATTGATTTTGGAACCAACACTACAAAATTATTCACATGAATTTATTTAGTCGATTGATTTTGGTAGCTAGCTGCTCATAAAACAAACAAACGAAAAAGAAAAAAGAAAAGATTAAAAACATGAATTCACAACAATCACAGTCCATTTGGTATACGTACAGGCTGATCATAGCCCCCCCGGGGGGGGGGGGGGGGGTGGAGAGAGAGAGAGATAATGGCCTATTATTTATTTCAATTGGTTATAAATCAATGCACCCCCTTCAATGAACATCCAACCACGAGCTTGAATTTGCATACCAGGTTCAATGAAAACCAATAAATATACTCCACTAAAGATCTATTCACAGAAAGCTATACTAAATATGAAAATAGTAAAATTCAATGAAAATGAATATTTTTTAGTGTTGAACTTCATCAAACAAATCTTGAAAATTCAACAACCATCCTGTGTAAGACAGTAAGATCCTCAAATATTGACATGAGGCTGGCCTTCAGATGACATATTTAACAGGTGCAGAAAATTTCCCAAGGTTGGTTAATATTTAATACACACTTACTATACATTTCTAAACAAATTAACATTGACAAACCTGCAAGTTTATTTATTTGTAACCAACCTTGACAACTGCACCTCTTAGAAATCCTACAAAATTAACCAAGTATGGGGCAAACAAACAATTAGAAATGAAGGAGGATAAATATAGCATAAAAATAAAACCTAAAAAATTTTATAATTAAAAAAAAAAACCGAAGAAGAACAGAGGAGAAGAAAAACTCACATGGATTGAGAGAGATGAACCAATGAGAGCCGCTCATCAAACAATGAAACAAAAAGGAAATATGAGAAGAATATAATAAAAAAATTTAATACAGATATTCATTTTGGATATATCCCCAAAAATTCATACCTCCCAAATTCGAAGCTTGGAGTAGTTGATGACGTGATAGGCCATAGAAAATTGGGTCTGGTTCTTGGGTGGGAACACCGGATCAATTTCTCGAACGATGCACCCTTGCTCCACCAGCGTACGACTGTGTTCCTCCAGCACGTCCGGCAACACCGCCACCACAAGTGGGTAAGCAGTCTTCACCTTCCCCAAGCTAGCCCTTGGCTAACCCCACCACGCCCTTCACCGGAGTGAAGCAGATGGAGAAGCAGGTTTGAAGGCGACGCGGTTTGAAGGGATGCGGGGTTCCGTTCGAGGTTGGCAGGGATCCCGCCGGGGCTTACGTGGAGGGCCATAAGCCACGGACCGAAAGCCCACCGCCGAAGAGCCCCAAACAATAAAACAGTGTGGTTCGTATAGCTATGGAGGGGTAAATTCGGTACGATATAAGGAAACGGTGTCGTTTCGATCTATACCTATGAAGGGGTAAAATCAGCATGAAAAGGTGTAAAATTGGCATGAAATAAAGGCCGAATGAAAACCAATTCCTTCCTTCTTATAGTAGTATAGACTAGGAGAGGAAAACCCAGTGGATTGGTCTAGTGGTTGGATACTTGGCCCTAAAGTGGTTGTCTCGAGTGGAGGTGAAAGATCCCAAGTTCGAGTCCCAATATTTTGGAAAAAATCCCTAGGCTAGCGATTTACCATTGTCCACCCATCGCGACAGTGATTAGTCCCTTGGTTGTCAGCTCTGGGGATACAATGGGTCAAAGACCAAAAAAAAAAAGACTAGGAGAGGCCCTAAGGAACTCTTTGTATAAACATGCTGACACTTCATTAATCTGCTCGCAAGAAAAGAAATTAGATGAAATAACACTCCTGAGAGGGGGAAAAAATCCACTATTATTGCTTCAATTCTCATCTTAAAACAGAGTAATATATGAACCCAAGTCTTGCACGACTATTTGGCTTAGTTCAGTTGAGGTCCTTAACTCTCTTCCTTTTCTCAGTTTTCTAAGAAACCAAAATGGAGGATAGGTTCTGATTGACCTGGGAGTTTGGTGTTCATTTTGGTCCTTAAGCTTTTTAGAATTTTTTAATTTTTGTAATGATAACTGTTTTTTTGCAAAGAAATGGGAAAGAGTAATAGAACCATAACAAAATTACTTATAATTCCCACTTAATAACTGATATTAACCATCCATAATTTTCACATACATACCATGACCTCAACTTGAAATGGCATCCATTGTTAGGAAAGAAGGGTTTGATAAAAAAAAAAAAAAAGTGGGGTTGCAATAGCCGTTTCCTGCAGGGAGACCATGTCTTGCAGTTGGCCCGGTCCAAAACCGTGGTAACTCAGCTGGCAAGTAGCTCTTCCGGCTGCTTCCTTTTCACAAGTAAGATCATTTTGTCTTCTCACAATCACCATATCACCAATAAGGACACGAGTTTAACCTGGATAAGTAGAGAGTTTGAAAGGATCTCCAGCCTTTATATCATCTGATAAAGGCTAACACAGAAACAATGCCATGTACACTGGAATAACCATTTTGGTCATCCAAACGAGAATTAAACGATTGTATTGTAATTAATATTTTAGAGGCACTTAAATCATTAGGGTTAGTGTAGTGGTAAGAATTAAAGGATAAGATAGTTGATGTTATATTATCAATTTTAAATATTAGAATATCATGATATGATTTTATTTAAAATTTTTATTATCGTTCAAATTCTCATTTACAGCTTGAACTGTGTTCAGGATAGTCTATGCAAAGAAATATATTTCCAAGCCGCTTGGAGCTACGGCCACCCATTGGCCATTGCAGCAAATGCCCGTCAAAACGGATTTTCTTATTCGGAATTTTAGGTCTTTTTTATTGAAAAAATTCCGCTGCTACAGCATGCATAAGAACCGAAATAGGAGCAGGAACGACACATGAAGGTGGAACGCACCGCGCGGCAAAGTATTTTGAGACTAAAAGGGATTTAAATCCCACTGCATGAAAATTCATTTACAATAAACGAAGTCACGAGAAGTGAACAATAAGCCAAAAGGAAGATGTGTAGAAAATTTTCTGTACAAATTCCTACTTTTTTCCATTCAGCGATTAGGCAAAATGCTAAAACAGAAATCATATGTGGAACAAGTCACTCCCCCGCCGTATTGCAGTTGAAAGACTGAAAGCTACCTCTCAATGGAAAATTTACTTCAGGAAATAACCATGCTATTCGGGATAATGAGTAAGACTGCATTCCATTAGAAATTTCACATTCATGCATCTCTGAATAGCAGGCTTAATCGATACCCACTGAATTAATTGGCTTCATTTTCCTTTCAACTTCAAAGTATTAATGACCCACAGTAATGTCTCAATCTCTCACCCATAATTGATCATCCAAACATAACTTCCACTCCAACTATGCAGATGATCTGATGAACAACCAAGGAAAACAATCATGAGGGTGGCCAGGCCGGAAAACCTATTTTTCTTGCTTTAAAAAATTAAAAACATAAATGGGCAATTCACAAAAGTAGAACAAGGAACATAAATCAAACAGATCTCATCACCACTACGATCCTGAAGCAATAGTGATAGAAAGTGAAGCATAAAATCCAACTACTCAAAAATAAATTTGAGGTTGATCAGGAATTGTGATATTGAGATGCCACCCTCCTACTCTATTGAGCTATATATAAAGATGACACAACATGAGATTGGTGTGGGGGTGTATGTAAGATCTGGCTCCCTTGAGACGGCAGTAATTCTAAATGAGAAAAAAATCTGAAACCAGTATATCCAACAACTGCAGCTCCCACATATATGAACACATGGTCCAGATCCTAGTAAAACTGTGAATGGGTCATAGGTGTCCCCTTAAGGCCTCATGTTCAACAGAATAACAGGTTAAAAAACCAAACTTCTGAGCTTGGTGGACTTCTGTAAAATGGTGTACAATTAAGATGATGGAAACAAAATGGGAAAGCAAAATTGTAATATTTGCAAGCCACAATTAAGGCAGGAGTTAAAATCAGATATCCAATTACCTGCTGCCAAGGTTCACTAGTGTTGTTGAAGAAGACCCAAGAATTTCACCAGCACCGCGAACATTTACCCTCTCAGCACCTTGGTTTATGTTCTTTGGTATTTTTGAGAACTCTAAATTCCCCATTGAGTCATTGTGAATATCTACAAATGGATTCGCAACACATCCACCCCCATTTTGGTGCTGGAATCTTTGGTTGTCTAGCTTATATGTGTCAGTGCTGGCATCTTTATCAGGCACGTTAGGCATGGAATTCACTGATTGAATTCTTCCAGAAGTAGAAAATCTTGAAGTAGAATACCGGCCTTCTGTTCTCCTCCAGAATTTAGAACTCAAGAATTCTGCACCAGGCAACTTGCAACATGTGTTTCCTGCAGAGTCAGTGTTTGAAATTCTTCCAGTTGATATTGCGAAATCATACGACATCTCATCCAGTGCCTTCTCCAGACCATTTACACGAGTCTCCAGAGAGTTCATCCCGCTCTGGGAGCTGCCAATGAACCTCTACATTCAAGTAGGGAAGAGAAGCTTGAAGTCAGCAGAGGCTTCTTTAGAATAAGAGTAGCACACAGAACAATCCTAAAGGCATACTTATGATCAAATTATGCAATTGACATGCAACATACAATGCAGAGAAAGAATCAAGCTTCAGTAACACACCTGGAGGAGATCTAACAGACTGGATTGCTGGTTCTCGATCTGAACAAGTTGTTTGTGGATCAAAGAAAGATCCTCAAAGTCTTTGTGGTTTCCATAAGCTTCTACAATAGCATTGCTGTCTACAACAGCTGACTCAGAGTTATCATTCTCGTGAAACGGAACCACACGAGACCAGGCTCTCAAACCACCAAATTTATGCACTTTTTCATCACAGATCTTTCCAAAGAGGACACGTTTTGTTTCTGGCCTTGCAGTCTTAATGTCTTCATTCTCTCCTGATTTCGAAATTCCAGAGTCTTTCCTTCTACGATCATCTGCACAAGCCACTTCAATATTCCAATCAGATTTGCTGTCCAACTTACAGAACATGGCTGTATTTGATTTCCTATCATCATTCTTTGGAGGACTTCTTTTTTTCACACTGCTCGCCAATGAACTATTAGACGGAGGTGACCTGTTTGTGGGGATTGAATTCTTCGATTGAGAATTTTCACAATCAACATTGTGGGAACTTCTTGATACAAGAGGGGAGCATCCACCACTATTATTGTCTGTTTCCATATGAAAGACATTTGACATTAAATAGGTCAGCCAATGACCGTTTCAGTTGGAGAATTAAACAAGAATGGGGAAAACAGAACATCATAAATGATTGAACCCTTCAAGTCTAACTCTAAAATTGAACAAATTAATATTACTGAGGGGTTTCTAATTTTCTTCCAGAAAGAGTTTTATCCTTTTGGCACTACTTATTTTTATGGAAAACACAATCAGGAAAAGATGTGTCTGTGCCATGGATGACACAACAAATCATAGTTGTTTTGCATAACATGAGTTAATGAGACAAGTTTATAACATATATTTTGAAAGGGATTTGGAAGAGGAATTTCGGATAAGATGGAATTTCAATGGCAAATTATGACGGCAACAACAGCAACAGATGAGTTTGAAATCCCATTTGAGCCCAAATCCCTCATCCAAACGCACCATAAGTGATAAAAAACATAGAAATATTTTGTGCCACCATGTCAAACAATTTAATAATTTTGAAGCACTAATAAACGTACGAACTATAAGGATATATTTCAACCCAAATCGTCTGCTCTGTAGTGTCTACAAATTACCACTAGGCCAAGATGACTAGGGCGAACCATACACAAACTCAAATAGCTTTCAACCAGGGTAATCTTTCTAAACTAGCATATGAGTAATTAATGGGGGGAAAAAACAATAAATGAGAACACATTACCTTTTGAAGAAGCTTTAGATTGAGATGGAGGCAAGACCTCCTCAGAAACACCAGGAACCTCCTTCCACAACTCCAAGGATCGATTCATAGTTTCCCGAACAACCTTGACCTATTACAGTCAAATCCAATTCAATCAAAGCCCATAAATACTCAAAACAAAATCAAACAAACAAACACTACACGGTCACTAATGCCCTATTTGGTACCTGAGAAAACCAACGAAAATAAAATTCTGAATTTTATGGATAATGTATTTATGGTTTCCATAAATTGATAAAACTCAGCCGCACTAAGAGTTATGCAATTTCTGCGGTCCAAGGAAAGAGAAAAAAAAAAAAAAACACTTTTAAATTAAAAATAACTTCTTTTATTTTCCTACGTTTCTCAGCAGCCAAACTGAGGATTAACCAATCTACAACAGGAAATATTCAATATACCTTATCGAATCTCCGACTCTCCAAAGAAGCCAAACACGACGCCTTAGTCTCCACCACCAAATCCCTTTCGGCAACCGCCACCCTCCCCAACACCTCCGCCGCAGCCTTCCTCGCTGCCCAATCCTCACTACTCAAAAACTCAGTTATGCACGGAACCAAGCAATCCAACGCTGCTCGACTCGACGCGCCAGCAGCTCCGACAATACTACCAATCAATGACAATAGTGCCGGCTTCGCCTTGAAGCATTCACTCCTAATCAGCTTCAATAACCTCGGCAAAACCTTCGACAACTGCGCTGGCTCCGGTTCCGGCGCCGCCTCGATCGCCGCCGCGAGGCATAGAGCCGCTCCGATCTGCGAATTGTAATCTTGCTCGACCAAGATTATATCTATAAACGACTTCAAGAACGTGGAAAAAGGAGCTTTTCTAATTTGCGACGACATGGCGGCGACGGAGTCGATGCAGGCCGAACGGACGGCGGAGTCGGGGTCACGTAAGCGGCGAACGACGGTGGAGATCATCTTCGACAGAAAGGGACAGAGGGCGTCGCCGTGGGTTTCGGAGAGAAGCCCTAAGAGGCGAACGCATTGTTTGCGTACCGGCGATTTCTCGGAGGAGTCAGTGGTGTGTATGCAAGTGAGGAAGGGCGAGAAGGAGTCGTGGGTGAGATTCCTGGCGATAGACTCGAGCTCGGTGGTGGCGACGGCGAGGGTGTCGCGGTCGGAGAGCTTGTTGAGGCAAGTGATGACTCGGTGTTTGATGTCACGAGTCGAGGCGAGTGACTGGGGTGGACTCGGTGAGGATCGTTTGGAGAGAGACATTGGTTGAAGAGTGTGGTGTGTGTCTGTCAGGTTTTAGCATTAGTGGGGGTTGGGACGGGAGGGGGTTGCGCCACCGGTTTTTGCCGGTTGCGACGCCGAAACGTTTTCGCTGTTTCGAAGGATAGTGTGTGATGAGAATGGCGGTTCGTGTCTCGTTTATGAAGTTTGGTTGGCAATGTCTGCAAAAACCGTATTTAAACGTTCGGAGGGAAGGGGTCGTGGCCTCGTGGGGAACGACAGTGCAGGAATCATTACTTTAGAAACTCGGGAAAATTTTCTATTATGCTCCGTGTTAAAAACTTGAGAAAAATTAGTTGCCAAAAAAAATAAAAATTAATAATAATATGAGTAGTGATGAATAAGATCACTATTAAAAGATCAAAACATAAGATCATTGACTTTGAATCTAATTAGTCGGTAATATTAACACCGTTAGTAACTAAAAAAGAATTTAATATAAGAAACCCTCAATTCCTGATTCAGATAAATGCTCTCAAAATTCAGATAAACGAGATTATAGGAATTTTCTCAAAATTGCTCTAATCTTTTCATTCCTTTTAGCGATTCTCAAAAGAAGTCATTGACTAAAGCTTCTAGATACCTTCGCATTCAAGTTCGGCGAGATGTTACTCATCGGCGATAGAATCATGAATATTCAGATAATTTGTGATTTTTTTTTTTAGATAACAATAGGAATTCCCCTCTTCCTCCCTCCGCATTGTTTTTCTTTGATTAGTGCTATTAATATTCAGATAAATTAAGATATTTTTCAGATAACAGTGTGATATTTTTAAGGTATAATAATGAATGCAATAAGACACTAAATATGACAAATTAGATAAATTGGGAGTTTTATTATATAACAATGGAGAGTTCCCCACCCCCCCCCCAAAAAAAAAAACTAGGTATGTTTTTAAACCATGATTATTCAGATAATTTGTGATTTTTTTTTAGATAATAGTAGGAATTCCCCCCTTCCCCTGCATTGTTTTCCCCTGATTATTGCCATGAATATTCAGATAAATTGAGATTTTTTTTTTTTCCCAGATAATAGTGTGATGTTTTTAAGATAACACTGAATGCAATATAATACTAAATATTCCAGTGATATGCACACAACATGATCCAACAGATCGAAAGATTTGTTGAACATTCTAAACAAATGCCGCAACAAATCCAGTCGTTACTTGATGGCAAATGCAAATAAATAAAGAAAAAATTAACAAAAATCATAGATTTACCTCAACTAGGTTGATATATGATTGCAATCATCTCACCCAATCTTTTCAATTTTTAAAATACTTGATCTAGAAAATTAAGCAGTAAGTCACGTCAATGGAGATAGAATGAAATAGCTAACAAACTCATGTCTGGAAAGTGAATAAGAATAGTCAATGGGGGGAAGGTTTGGGGGTAAATACCTGAAATTACAGAATGAGTGGTTATGTTCAAAACAAATTCTAAAAACCCAAACAGAAACATTAGTTTAAAGAATCCTCGGCTCACGATTTCGTCCACTATTTCATCCCATTTAGCATTTTCCTAATAATATTTTAAATAATAAAAGAAAAAGGTGGAAGCTTGATCAAATTTGGTATATTAAAAACTGAAAATTCAGACATTATCGCTTTCAAGTTTGATTCGATATCACTTTTCATATCATTTGAAAATAACATTTAATCTATTTTAATTATGAGGGATTTCCTCTTTGAAATAATATTTAATCTATTTTAAATTACAAAAAAAAAAAAAAAATTTGCAATAGAAAAAAGAAAGAGAAATACTCCGTATCAAAATAAGTAAAGTTAAAAAATTTAAAGAGGGTAAAGTATAATTTATTTGAAATAATTGTCAACCCCAATGTTGAAATAATTCTTAAAAATGAAATGTCTTTTTTTTTTTTTCTTTTCCTTTTCTTTTATATTAAGAGGTTTCTTAGGATGTTTATACATCCAATTAATCTTTTGGGCAAATATAATTTTTCTATCTCACATATATTGGACAATTACAAAATTTAGTCTACAAAGATGACCTTGATCTAGAATGGTAAAGTTGAACCCAATCAATTCTTTATTTTTTTTCTTTTTATCAAAATCCAAGGAAGGTACGAGCTCTACTGTTTATGATTCTTCAGACAAGCTTTACATTGACAAATTTGATGTACTGGTAATAATGTCACTTTTAGCAGGGAATCTTCCAATAAGTTTATGATTATCAAAAATGCTATTAATCTTTTTAAATTTATGCTTTTGAAAGGCAACTCTTTTAATAATACTTTAGTACCTCTTTCAATTTTAGACCATTGCATAAGCGAGCTAAATTTGTTCGTTGAATTTCGTCCAATAAGAATTGGATTAAGATTAATTTTGATGGTTTAATAAAAATAAATAAAAAAGGTTATTCAAAAAAATAAAATTAAAAATTAAAAAGAAAACCAATAAAAAGGGGTGCCTTAGGAACCATTCTCGGAAATGATTGTAGTATACTAATTGCTTATCAAAAAAAAAAAAAAAGATTGTAGTAAACTAATTATCATGTAATCTATTTGGATCGGTGATGAAACAATGGATTCTAAAGTTGAAGTTATTGCATTAAGAAATGGTCTTATTCTTTTTAAAAGCAATAATTTAAATAGTATTGTGGTAGAGAGGGATATTAAAATATAGATTGATAGTGTTTGCAAGTTAATAAATGTCCTTGGAATAAACTTTGTATTATAAATAATTGTATTAAGATTATCTCAAGTAGTGGTATGAATGCTAGTAGCACAGATTCAATGGTGACTTCTTTGAACTCAGCAATGGTGCTGAGTTAAGTTAGACCGTTGGATCATGCTTTGGACAGTTCAGATTAAAAGTTAAAAAAATTGCTTTTGAAACAACCAAAATAACATCAATAAACAACTTTTTCAATTTTTAATCTGAACCGTCCAAAACGTGATCCAACAGTATGGTTCACCTCAGCATGATACCGAGTTCTCAAAACTCAACACCAAATACTAAGATTTGGTGTTAATAGAGGACTATCATCACCAATAATAACAATTATGATAATTAATACATAAAAATAGAAGATGTTGGGGCCACATCAAACACTGATGGGAGTCATGTTTTTAGGTCATGAGATAGAGCATCTCTTTTGTTTGCTGGGTGTCCTGCTCAAAGGAAAAGATGGAAAAAGAAAAAGGGTACCCCAAAAAAAAAAAAAAAAAAAAAAAAAAATCAAACTGCCAAAAAAGGGAGATTATTGAATATGATACCCATGGAGTGAATCTAGGACAAAGAGCTAAAAATAATGCAGAGCATGTGAGGGAGATATGGGGAGGCAGGATAGTTAAAAGTACGTGGTCTAAAGAACAGTCCATCACGTGACACTGCAAGTGGATATTCAATGAACTGAAAATGGAGTTTCTAGTAAAAGCACATGAGGTTGGTTTTGGGGATAGTGTGGTAGAAGATGCTTTCGTTTCACATTTATTTGCTTGCTGCTGTAGAGTTAATACTCGGTACCCAATAGTCCAATACGTGATTCATGAAACCCACCAAATCTCAACCTCAATGCCTGAATCAGCCGAATGCCTGAATCAGCCGTTCTCAACACTTTCGTCTCTTATGATCAGCCATCAGCCATCAGCCATCAGCCATCAGCCATCAGCTATATGTACCAAATTGCGATATCTTGCTCTGTTTAGGTTATTTTCTTATAAGATATGGCAAAATTAGACTAGATGAGTGTTCCATGATGCCATTGAAGCAGTTGAATACTTAGCCTGGCATTTTAAAATTGGTTTTAGTTTAGGCATTAAATTTGAAGAAAATAGAATATGAATTTGGCGAAAGTTTGATGAAAATAAGCATTAAATTTGAGCGATGCATGGGATAAAGTATCACAATTAGGTAATGCTATTGGACCCCCTTAATGCGAAATCATGTGGAATTCTTTTTGGAGGTCTAAAAGCATTTTCCATTATAATTTAATAGTCCATAGGATTATTTGTTTAAGGGTTCCATGAAATTGGTCTATAATATAGGGGGTTAGTGTGATTTATTGGGGAAAAAAAAAAAAAAAAAAAAGAAGTCCATCAAAATCTCCACCATCGGATCCATCTACTTAGGTAGAGAGAGCTCGACTTTGAAAATAATGTGATGCATGTGATGAACATGATGAATCTTGAGGATTTTGAAGTGGGACCTACCAAAAAGAGGGTCTCAAAACCCCTATCCATCCACCTACATGCCTAATGTCTGCCATAGCACCCACTGCAGAATCTAGACTTTTTAACTCAAAGATGAAGAAAAAAAAGGCTAATTTGGTGTAAAAGAATAAAGGAACTCCCCCCGTGAATTAAGTTGAAGTTGCAACAATAATTTCAAGCAAGCAAGGAGAGACAAAGATAGAAAGAAACTTGGGTAGAAGTGTGATAATGGCATATCCCCTGATTTCTAGGGCCGATGCATGGTGACGCAGTATCAGTTAAAATCCATGTGACCTCTTCAGATTGATGCCAAAACCGTTTCGCAATTCGGCATTGTGCTGTTGTTTTCAGATTGCGGCCACAGCTGTTTCGATCTAAACAAGCTGGCCAGTTGTTTCCTAGGGTTCCATTTTAGGGGAGGGAAGTAGGGTAGGGTAGCATTATATATTATGGATATCTTTAACTAAAAAATCTTGCAAATACATCTTTGCATTAGGTAAATAAAAATACAGTACCTTCAAAAAGCTTGACTTGGGCTTATTAGCCCGTTTGGGATAGCAGTAGCCTCTGCCGTTAATTAAGTTACTGTTTAGGAACTTCTCAATTTGTATCTGAGAACTATATATTTCAATCTACTTTCAAACCTTGTTAAGCATCCCAAATAAGCAACTCTCAAGCTTAATCTTCAACCCTTGTTGAGATTGAAATAATTTAGATGTGCAGCCGAATGAAATTTTTTAGAATTAACATGTAATATGAAGCGAAATGAGGAATTACAAGGAGTTTACCTGCAGTTCAATTTGAATTATGGTTTTTCCAATGACAAAATTAAACTTGAAGTATTTTAAGCATTACCATAATACATATAGTTAGAGTATTCTTTTTTCCCTTTTTTTTTTCCCCCCTCATATTTTAACTGTATAAAATTCTAAAAAATTTGTGTAATGTAGATAAACTATAATACATGAAAAGCCATAGAGCTTCACATTGGTTTTGGAAAGTCAACTTCTTTTTAAGATCATAAAATATTTTTGAAGCAATGTCAGAGAAGAACAATTTTAGATTGAAATTTCTTATTGCAGTTGCTACATCACAATTTTAGCTCATGACGCATGCTTCTAATCCCCCCTAAAATTAGATAAACCAAACCATAACAACTAATTCACCTGTTCCCCACACGTAAGCCTATCCAATAATTTATTTTTTAATGAATGCTTAATTTTTGAGGCGAGAAGTGTTATGTAGCAAGCACGATTATATTAAAATAAAATAAATTAAAACTAAAAAACACATACCAAAAAAAAACAAAAAGGGGGGGGCGGGGGCGGGGGCGGCTATCAACCCTCCGCCCTCGGAAAAGACTCATTTGTTGAGGTTCTTGGAGTACAGTGATAAAAGAATACAAAACAGTGGATGGTTACTAACAAGACCACATTGGCGGATTGGAGCTCATCTTAATTTGATAATGTCAGAAAGGAATTTTTGAATAAAAATATTTGAATAGGGGAAGTAAAAATATAATAATAAAGATATTTTCTTTATGAGTCTGGGAAAGAGAAAACAAGCGAGATCTGTTTAAAGGTTAAGAACTAACGAACTCACGTGAGAAAGATGACAAACTGATGATGGGCCATATTGAATAAAATGAAGTGAGAGATTTTAAAAAAAAGGGGGTAAAAGAAGAAGCCAAGTGAACACCAAGGAATCTGCATCTTTCTTTTATTTAAAATTACTACAGTATGAGTTGTGTCCAGTTTATTCTACTTTGTTTGGTCTTTCTGACTTGGTGACTTTATTATTCCCGGGCCATGTTTAATTGGATCTCACTCAATTTGGTAGAACAAAAAATCTCAACTAGACAGTTTTTAAAACTTACGTCGCAATAAGCGAAAGGTATTAAATTATATTTGTTAGTCTTATTGGGCCACTCATTATGGGATAATTGAGTGACAACCTTAAGGTTACGTTCGGTTTGAGGGAATAGAATGGAATGGAATAGGAGTGGGAATGTGAATGGAATAAGAATAGACATTCCATCCCAATGTTTAGTAAGCGATGAGAATGGAATGAAAAAGTAAAGATGGGATTCATTTTTAATGATTTTTACTCGAAATAATCATTCCTCTTGATTTGAGAAAGAATGACTACTCTTTCATTAGAAGGAATAAATCCCTACAAGAGAATTGTCATTCCATTCATTTTTACAACCAAACACTCACTTTTTATTAGAAAATGGAATTACTATTTCATTCTCTCTCTTATTCCGTCATAACAAATATAGCGTAAGAGATTAATTAGATTAGAGGTACGGATAGGCAGAAAACGAGAGGAAAGAAAAATGGTAAGTCTAGCTCATTTTGTGGAAATTCGATATGAAAGAAAAACGTACCATGGCTAGGACTCGGTGAGTAACATGTGTAATGGTAAGGATATGGCCGCGGACAAAGGGAGACAGATAAGGAAAAATTGCAAAACTAAAAAATTCTGGATTTTGGGGGCCTATGGTCCACCCTCAATATGTTGCTTGACTAAGAGGCAGACCAAATCTGATAAGCCCCGTCCTTTGGGTGGTGTGCATTCACATGGGACGGCCCTTAAAAATCTGACCAAAACCATCCAATCCCCTTCAATTTTGGTTGTATCTTAAGCCATGTGTCATGTGTGTTCTTCCTTCTCGGGTGGCACCCTCACATGCGGCTTCTGCGTTGGATTGTGAAAGCCACAATAGAGTATGGGCCATCCTTTGGGCATCCTTGCAGAAACATTCTCTGCTTGGTGTCGCAAGTTTTAACACATGACAGTTGGCATTCCCTCCAATCAACTTATGTCATTTGTCCTTTTCTTTTTTTAAATTATAAATTACAATCCTATTGTATGGGCCTAAATAAGTGTGTGTGGGGGTAGACAATTAGACATGGTCCTACGAGGGGTTTTGTGGTCCATGGGTCTTGGATCTTACGTTAAGGTGTCGTTCAATATATGAGGGCCTTCATGATTTGTGAAGGATGATGGAGACTTCACGTAGTTGCGTAAATCTTCATAATATTAATAATAATAATTTCGTTTTATTATTTATTAAACATGATTGAGACTTTACATAGTAACGTAAATCATGTGAGAGAAATTAAAGAAAAATGTTGAAAGTGGATTAGTATAATTTAAAAAAATAGTTGAAGTCTTGAAGAACACACCACATGGGTAGTTCATGAGTTAATGGGATTTAGTTAGAGAGAGATGTATTATATGTGAATTGCTCAACCATCTTAAATTCATTCACTATGTATCCCCATCAAATGTTACATGTCACTGAGTACATGCTTAAGGCATATTTAAATAATTCTAATTATATGTAATTATAATAATGTCGAACATCATTTATTTTCTCCGCACTTGCCTGCTGATCGAAGCCTTGGTGCTTAACTCAGATGCATTTGCCAATATCTTCGAAAATAAATTATTAAACTTGTAGCTAGGTCAAACACCATGGTATTACTTCAAAAATCATTACCCGATACCTTATTAATTAGCTAGATCTTAGGAGAGATTAATTGGATGTCCAGTAGTCTTAATTTCTTTTTCCTTTTTATAAATAAGATAAGGATATGGATGTTCTCAAAACTCGAACTTATGCCTTTGTGCTTAGTTACAAAAGTCTCTAAGAACTAATTCAATCCCCGAACTACCCATGATTGAGCAATTGATAGTAACTTGATTCACTAATATCTCAGCAGTAATGGACACTCTACTCTGGTATATCTAGGTCTAAAGGGGTTATTGCTGATAAGAGAAAACACAGAAATATGCCAAAAACCATAGAGAGTGCCAAATGAAACCGCTAAAAGAAAAGGAATAAGACGTTCTTCTCCCGTATTTGGATAATTGAAGCCTTGAAGGCCATGTGGTGGACCCATCTCATTGTTTAGGGCACAACAACTGGTGGTGGGTCCATCCTTTTTATTTTTTGCTATGTATCGTGCTACACATTTTGTTAGGTGGCATTAAACCTATCATCAGACCTTGATAGCTCCACATGGAAGCAGCAGAAGTGCAGAACATCAAAGGACTGGATTTTGGCTTCATCTCATACGCGGGAAGAAAAAAAAAAATTTTAATTTTTAATTTTAAATAGCTTTCTTTTCTGTCAATTTTCAATAATTTAGTTAAGCAATAATCATCAGTTCTAATGAAACTTAATTGCATGCAGTGCTGGAATGATAGTGGCACTAAATTTTTAAATATTTTTTTATAACTATTTTAAAATTATCGTACCATATTAAAATGATAATTTCGTAAATAAGTTATATTAAATGCAAACCATAAGTATTAAGTAATAATTAAATACAAACCATATTATTGGCTCATCTTAAATTATTAGAAGGATTGTAATAAAGGTGCTTATAGACAAAGCCATGTGTTCTTGGTCTTAGTATGTAGGTGTTTGGGTACGCAAGCTTACCCACTAATCATTTCATGATGTTGGATTTTTTTTTTTTCTCAGGTAGAAATTGATTGGATTAGTACAGGTAGGTGTATAGGAGGAAGGACTCAGGAAAAAAAAAAATATATATATATATATATATATATATATATATATATGTATATATATATATATATATATATATATATATATGTATATATATATATATATATATATATAATTAATAAAAACATTTTAAAATGAAAGATCAAAATTTTCAGTTTTCTAGAGAGAGAGAGAGAGAGAGAACGATCAAATTTGAGCTCAAAATTGATTGCCTTTTAGAGGAAATAAGATGTAGTTATTCAATTAGGGTAGTCATCGAAGTGAAAATTAAATGATTTTAATGTGTTTTACATAGTTCTAGAGGTACAAATTTATCATATTGAATGAAAAATTTAAGAAAATGAGGGACATCACCACACATGGTTAGAAAGGAAATTCAAAATATAAGCATTTCATGAATTATAAAAAATTGATCCATAAAGTCGATCAGTTATAGTAATCACTCCAACCTCTTAAATGATCCCATTCAAATTGTGAATTTGGGCCTTCAAAACTATGTAAAATATAGTATAACCATTTAATTTTTCATTTTAAAAAACCAAACAGACCTTACCGTTTGATTCATTGATTTACTTCAAAACTCAGGAATATCCTTGTGTTCTAACTTCCACCAGCTATGTTCCAAAAATCCAAAGTACTGGACTCAATATTTTTCCTTTTTCTTTTTTTTCTTTCCAAAAACCCTACACCCTATCCTTTCGGATATATATGCATGATCCCTTCAATTTATTTATTTATTTTTTTTAATAGGTGGTTGAAAGCTAAACTCCCAACCTCACACTTACAAGAACAAAGAGTTTAACACATTTACGTTATCGGATTAATGAAGATTTCCACCCTCTAAATGGTTGAGATTAATGATTCCATAATTTGATATCATTAATTTGGTGAACTCAATCTACAGCATGAACTTGTTCCAATTATTTGGTTGCTAGAGACATGGATCATGTTTCATGATCTAGCTTCATCAACTACATGGTGTCTGACTAAGAAAGAATCTTTGCTTTACAAGTGAGACATAATACAACAACTTTATAAAAGACTATTGTCTTTTGGGGAAAAAAAATGAGAAAAAAAGGTTGACAAAATAGGTGCTGCTGAGTACCATTTCAGCTGAAATTTGTCCTTGGATTCTCTCATATGCAACCCATGCAAAAGTTACTCAGTCTCGTGATTCCTTAAAACTTCCTTTTGGATCTCGAAAAAACTTGGGGAAAATGAGAGTGGAAAGGAATTCATTTCTAAATATTTTTTGATATCTTCCTTTTCTTTCGAGATCAAGACGAAGAACCTTTTCATTGATGAAGGAATGAGTGCATCAAATTGTAGGGAGGGGTGACAAAAAATTGGAGAAATAAAAGCATAATGCGATTATTGCTCGCTGTTAAATGACTGCCAACAGTCTGGAAAATGGATGGGGAGTAGGGCCAGTGGTTCGGCTTGATACCGAAAGGTGAACCACAGGGATAGGGATCATTAAGTTTCACCCATTTGAAGCAGTTGCATTTAATCTTCTTGTAATTTTGCAATAATTCCTAGTTATTTTATTCAATATTGTTTCTTTTTTTTATTTGGCCAATCAATAGAGTTTTTACATCTTCGGCTCGACTAATCTCCTGACATACAAATGAGGTTACAGCTCATTCTGCGCTAGTTAACGTCCAAGATAAACTCGGTTAATGATTGACTACAAAGAGGGCTTAAAAATTTAATTCATCGTGAAATCTTTTGCTTCTTGAGACATAATAAGAACTACTAATCCATGATCCACCTATTGAAGTATGTCGAAATAAAATTCCTTTGGCAGACAAAATTTGATCTGCCCTTTAGTGACAGCTTCCAAATTTTCTTTGCTTCTCCTCCTTACAGAAGACATTTTGATGAGAATACGCATGATAAACAAAATTATAACATTAAAATGATTTCTTGGCAATCATAGTATATAAGTATATTATATACTAACATGGTTTATGTCGTCGTTCTATTCTTCCTTTTTTTGGAGGGTTGGCAAGCTAGAACCATGCAACGGACCAAAAATCACAAGGCGCATGACGACAGAAATTAAATGACATGCAGGTCAGAGACACAACTCAACATCTAGCGAAATTGTGAACTGTACCCAGCTTGTATATACATGAACGAGTCTATGTTTCCAAGTTTTTATAAAGGTGTACTGCTCCACACTAACTAGACCAACGAACCTATAGAATTTGAGGAAGAATTAGCTGAGAAATTCGGGGGAGGCACTCCAAGCAAAGAGATTGGTAGCGACATGAAAGAAATTTATAAAGGGGAAGATAATAGTCAGATTGACACTAATTAGACCAACTCATTGATTGCAATAAGCTAATAAGGGTTAGCCTAGTGATGAGGGAGGAGTGAGGTAAAGAATAGGAGTAAGATAGGTTATGGGTTCAATTCGAACCCCTCCCAGTTGGACCCAAAAAAAAAAAAAAAAAAACCCTCAGTGATTACAATTGATCTTTGCATTTTGTCCTACAGAATTGAATTCCAGTTTGGAATTCCCATTCCAATTAAGGAAAAATATTGAAACTTGCCGTGGATTTGAGGATTAATTTTTCTTAAACAATGACTGTGGAAAATGCTTACCTTACCGACCTCCCTTACTAGCTTATTTTTGTAAACAAATAAGTAACACTTCTCATTTTTGTAAAAAATTAAATTTTGTATGCATATTTTAGATTTGCTTCTTTAAGATTTTTTATTTTATTTTATTATTATTATTATTATTTTTGCCTCTGTTATATCCGCCAACTATAAAAGAAGCAAAACTCAAAATGAAAATATGAAATCTTTTGGGTTTGATTTAGTTATATGAGAATTTTTGTTTTGTTTTCATTTTTGTTTTTGTTACCTCTCCTATAATAAAATCCTTACTCCGCCTTGAATCCATGAGTCCCACAAGAGTATGTATAAACTCCACCGCTTGTATCCGAGGTGGTAAGTGAGGCGATATGTCTTAGCACTGCATCCAAGGACTAATTGAATTATGGCCATGTTTGTTTAGATGGAATGGAATTGATGGAATAGATTCACATTCTAATTCATTCCAAACAACGTGTTTGGATGAGATAATTTAAATGAGAATAGAATCAAACAACGTGTTTGGACAGTCATTTCAAATCCTTTACTATTCCAGACAACATCAAATATAAAATCAAATTTCATTCTCATCGCTTCCATTCCAACTAAACAAACATAACCTACGAGTAACCAAGCTTGATATCCATTAAATTGATATCATGGAAGGGAAATTTCAAGATGATAGGGGAGCCCCAATCCTAACATCTTCAGCGACTCAAGCTGAAACCATTGTTATTCGCGAAGCAAAGTGGCGAAGCGCTGCAAAAATCTCTCGAAGCAAGTGAACACCTCCAACGACAACCAAAATGTGACGCAGAGGGAAGATCATTTGGAGGACTGGAATGGTAGACCAATTGTGCAAGATCGAATCTTCCTCGAAGCCCAGTTAGGCCAATGCTCATTGTGCGCATTCATAGTAGGGGGGCCTTTATCGGCACCCCAAAACTTGTTTTTCATCCCCATTAATTTTACATTTTAAAGTTTTATGAAAAATATATAATGTTTTCATAAATACGGGTCACGTTGTCTACTAGAAAACACTATTTTGAACAACTCTATAGTGTTAAATTTTATTGTTTAAGGCTCTATTTGGTTTAAAGATTTTATCAACGAAAAAAAATAAAACATAAGGAATTGTACTTTCTCTTATTTGGTTGCGATGGAAAATTAGAAGAATAAGAAGAATTGAAATAATTTTAACTTGATATGATTTCATCTTTTCCTTTCATTTTCTTTCTTCCTCATTTTTTTCCCTTCTCTTTTTTGTCCTTGGTAGATTCTATGAACCAAATAGAGGGTAAGTGAATTTTTTTAGCCATTTACAATCTCAAACAATTAAATTTTAGAAAAACTTTTTTTTACAAAGTTGTTCACAATAATATTTTCTAGTGAACAGCATAATCGATATTCAAGAAAACCTTTTACATTTCTTATAAAACTTAAAATATAAAATAATTAGGGTATGAAAAGAAAGTCTTGGGGTGCCAATATAGGCCCCCAATTAGGAATTCTGCGGCATATATTTGTGGTGTTTAGTGTTTGCCATCCCATTTCTAGAAGGGAACGGCTATTGCAACCCCCCATTCCTATAAGCCCACCCCCCATCCTTTAGGTTTTTAAGGTTTTATGCCAAAATATAAAAAGTTTTTATGAAAATCGGCCGTGATGTCCATTAGAAAACATCATTTTGAACAATTTTACAGAAAAAAGTTTTTCCAAAATTTATCGTTTAGGTAGACTTTTTGGCAAAAAATGAAATAAAGACTATAAATGGTTAAAAAGTATATTTAAACGATAGATTTTGGAAAAACTTTCTTCTGAAAAGTTGTTCAAAATGATGTTTTCTAGTAGAAAACATGGCCGGTTTTCATAAAAACTTTTTATATTTTGCATAAAACCTTAAAAACTTAAAGGATGGGGGTGGCTTATAGGAATGGGGGGTTGCAATAGCCGTTCCCTTTCTAGAACTTGGAGTAGTCTGGCCCATAATTGGCAGCCCATTTTTTTCCTCTTTTCGGCCCAATTAATCTACTCGTGAACAAGCCCAAGTCAAAACCCATTGAAAGCAGGAAGCTAACCAGAAAGAGTGTACTAAGATTTGGAGCGTCGCCTTCTCCTTATTTTTTGGAAAAAAAAATAGGGGGAATATCCAAAATATCTCTCATAAAAAGAATTATATCTAAAAGTCCCATAAAATAATTTTTTTATCGAAAAAACTCGGAGAGAGTTAAACTATATCTAAAAAATCTTAAAACTTAACTTCCATCCAACTCTATTTGAGTGATGAATTTTCTTGACTAAAATACCTTTATTACAATTTTTATTAAAACATAAAAATAATTATTCAAAATTTGTATTACCATCTTATTTATCTAATAAATGGATTATTTGTCATTTATCACAAAAAAAGAAAAAAAAAAAGAAAAAATACCAAAGAAAAGGAATAAACAAATAATTATAAAAAGAGTATATCAGTCCAAAAGCTGTATAATTTAAACGGCGTTAGATGAAAGTTAGGATGTTGGGTTTTTTGGATATACCAAAACTTTATTTGGGTTTTTTTAGATAGACAAAGTACTTTGTAGGGTTTTTGGATAAAATTCTTCTTTTGAGGGACATTTTAGAAATTTACCCAAAAAAATAAGTGTGTGCTAATCTAATAAAATATAAGTGTACTCGATTATATTAAGAAACGTTTGTGGTTCACAATTGAACAAGAAAAGATTAGAAACCAAAAACAGTCTTGAGCTTTCTTTGTAATCAGCATTCAACGTCGTAAGCATGTTGATATAAGACAACAAATTGCTGGCAAGGAAGTTTCCGAAAAATGTTATTTACCTTTCTTCATCCTCCCGTCTTGGTGAAGCCAGCCTGTTACAATAATGTATTCATTCACATGAGACGCATTATATTAATAATTATATTTGTACACCAGAACTGGGTTAGGGTTTTGGATTGAAGCAAACTTGAATGTCCCGTCGTCACGATCGGCAAGGGAGAACGGAAGAGGAGCTACGGGAGCCATCTGAGTAGTTGACAGAGCATTAGGAAAAGAGGGAGGAGTCGACCGAGCCAAGTCTGAAAGCCGAAACCACCAGAACTGGGTTGCTGAAACTATGGAGTCTGATGTTGTTGAGAGAAGTGGCAGGAACCAAATCCGGTGGCCAACGACGGTGTCGATGGAGTGCCGAAGGCCGGTGAGGACGACGGTGTGCCGAAGGCGGGGGTGGACTGTGGAGGATGGGCTGCCGAAGGGGTGGAGGTCTCAACTCCGAACATTGTTAGACTTGGAAGTTGGAACCCGTGGGCAACAAAAGTCGGATGTTAGGAAAAAATCATAAACACGGTGTTACTAACACCGCTTTTTGAAAGCGGTGTTACTAACACCGCTTTTAAAATCTTTTTTGCCCTTTTCTTTTTTGGGTGCTGCTAGGATAATATTGTATCTTACATATGTCAAAGGTAATTTACCCAAAAGAATAATAAGGGATTAAATATATATCTGTGTGTGTGAAGAAGACAAAAAAAAAAAGAAGAAAGAAAGAAAGAAAGGGAATTTGTCCAAATAACACAAAGATGGGTGATAAGTTTTAAAACAATCTAAATTATTACTCCGTATTATTTTTTATGGTACAAAAAAATGGTATGTAAATAGGTGACTCCATATACCCATGAAGGGGCATTACCCTTAGCAATTCATAGTTAATTCGCAGGAAACTAAATCATATCTATGTCGAGGCCGAAGTTTAGGTCCCACTACAACTTTTGGGACTCTATGCGCTAAAGAGTAGGTTTAATTCCACCAAACGACTGTGAAGACTCGAACTCAAACATTAAGGGAGGAAATCCAAATATTGACTACCTTAACCAACCACTCGATGGTAAAACTATTTAAATTAATTCTATGCAAATAAAGTCATCTTAAAAACCTATGAAAATTCGTTAGCCTTTACACGATCTCATAAAATTTCCCTACTCTTACATAGTTTACTAGCTTTTCACTATAAAGAATTTGTTATATGGTTTCCCCAGTAGCGGGACTTTCATTTAAGCAGTAACATGTGACAAAAATTATGGAAGAATTATAATTTTTATTTATTTTTTTACTTGGAATAATTAGTTTTGAGTAACAGGATTTAATGTCCTTTGCAGTTTTACAACTGCTTTACATGAAACTTGAGGATTTAAATTATCAAAGAAAAAAAAATAACTTGACGTAAGACCGGATAATCTACTATTAGTGCAAATTATTTGGATGTCCAATTTGAAATTAAACAATTCAAGGTACTATCATTGGGGAAATATTTGAGGATCAATGACATAGAAAAAGACCTGCAACATCTCTCTTGACAAAGAGAGCCTCGGGATTTACTATTTTCTAGGTCTGCCAACAAAACATGAGAAAAGAATTTGTGTAACAGTGATATAAATAACTGTAATCTTTATAAAAAGTTATAAAATAGACATGTTAAGTTTGATATATCCATCCAATGTAGAATTACATTACAAAAATATAGCAAGGTCCACTATATCACCCTTATTACTCCTATATTTTTATTGGTTGATGATAGGAAATTAGGAATGATGTGATGTCATACTCTTTTTGTTTTTTTTTAAAAATTTTTTTGACAAATCCCTGGCTTTGGCTTCAAGTTGTATACTTCTCCTTATTATAAAGAGAAGCCTTTAGATTCAAAGTGAACAAAAATGGGTTGGGAGAACCTACCGATGACTGGGGTGAGGATTTTGGTACCAAAGACGAAGTCTCCCTACGCCGGATGCAGCACAGCGCCGTCCAAAGTCTAAACCGTTTGACTAGGTCAGCATGGTCTTCATCTCTCTTCATAACTTTTTTTCTTTTTCCATTTTCCTTTTCTCTCTCTCTCTCTCTCTATCTGTATCATTTGACTTAGATGCCACTTTTGTCCCCTTCCATAAGTAGATTCCATCTCTTCTAAGGCAATTCTGATGGCCCATTCAATAATACCCAGCTTCTAATTGCCCAGCCCATGTTCGTTTTGGATGGGCCTTAACGGCTTAACCTTTACCCTTCATCCCATATCAGTTTTTTTTTCTTTGAAATGATTGGAGAAATGGAGACCTTTTTTTTTTTTTATTTTTTTTTTTGGGAATTTTTGGGTTGCGTCGGATATGGGTGAAATAGCTTGACCACAGATTCTACTTTGCAGGCCAACTGTGGTCCCCTGTGCATATTCATCTGGCCCAATACTTTTCCTTCAGGACCCAATGTTAAACAAGATTGAGCATCTAATCCAACACAGCCCAAACAAATTGTAGCCCTAATCTCAATTGTGATTACTTTGCACACGGTTGTTTATCCTCACTTTCAAGGCTTCTTTTATTTTCCTCTGTCTTTTAAACAGATCATAGAAGAACAATTCCAAGTCTCATTAGTGCCTAAATTTCAAAGAACCCTTCCATGTGGGCAATGGATTTGGTGAGATCTCCGACCCGTTAATGGACAAGGCCTGGGCCTAACTATGAGGCCTCTAGATGAGACTCACAACTCAAACAAGGTATTACACCCCCCCCCACACAAAAAAATAAAAAACATAATCCTCAAACGAGGAAAAGAGAAAAACAGGAAATGGAAAGCATGTCTTAAACTATTAAATTTGGGGGCCATTAGGTTCTCAACAATCACAAGAAGAATTCTAAATTTTGACGCAAGGCCTGCCTTAAAACAGTCAAAATGAGTAGCCTGGGAAAGACCATTGCTGCAAATGGGTTGAAACCCGGCTTACCTGTATGGATTTCATTGACATTATGTCCAAAAATCAATGGAAACACCAGGGGAAAAAATAAAATGGAAATTTAATTATTGCCGTTTGAGTAAATTCTTAAGTAAGCACATTAATTAGTTTCACATTTTATCTCTGCCTCTTAGGTGGTTCTCTCGATAAGCATCTTTTTAGTTTTGCTCCAAGAAGGGGCAGATCTGTAAATTTTCATTGAGGTTTGAAATAGTATATTATTGAAATTTTAACATTTTAAGTAATGTTTGGGAAATAAGAAATGGTTTTTGTGATAGGGAAAATATATGGAAAAGCATTAAACTAAACTACAATTAATTAAATTTTATACATTAAATGAAAATCATCATACATGGGTTCAAAACTTTTTCTATATGTTAAAGATGTCATTATTTTATTGAGTGCTAAATCATTAGTAAAATCTAAATTGCATATAAATGTGGCTCATAAAGTGGGAGAACCAATTTTAAAATGTAAAGATACTAAATGTGGGTTTTATATGTAAATTAAATAGGAAAAGGTAAATACAAGAAATTAAAAGGAAAAACCTTTAACATACAAAATGATGATAGAAAACATTATAGGGGGTGAAGTGAATGCATGCTATGTATTTAAAAAGTATACGCATAGAGTCAAGATCATAGGATAATTTTTGCACTCGAATTTTTTACATGATTCGTAAGCATCATTGGACCTCAGCAATATTTAGTAGTCTCATTATTATGTTAGTTCTTATTTTCACTTAGATTTTTCTAGAAACATTAAAACACAGCGAGATTCAACGAAGTAAGAATTGTGTAAAAATTTAAGCGCAAAAAATTGTGTTCCGTGAGACTGTAATCGATCTTAATCCATATATGTATATTTGGAGGAAGGGGAAGGGGAGAATAGTCTATAAGAGTTTTCATAAGATAGTCGTGGCACACGCGATGTGTGTGGCTGTATAACACGCTAATTATTCTATTATTAGGCAAGAGAGAATTGTAGATTTGTAAATAAGTTGATGCTAATACTTTGCCCATTATAATTTGTATGCATAAATTAATAAAAGGAATATATATATATAAAGAGAGAATCATTGGTTTAAACAAGTTGATATTACTGTTTAGACATTAATTTTCTAACATGAAGTAATGATAAGATATTTTGGAATTTAACGGAAATGAGTGAGAAAGGAATTTTTTATGTTTGGGGAATTGGGGGGGGCCAAAGCCTCTTTAAACCCTACTCCATCCCCCTCAATCCAAACTCAGAGGGAGACAAGAAGTCTGAGGGTTTTCTCATAATAAAGTATGAAGTTATTAAGAAAGCATCAAATCATCAAGCTATACGAATCATAAGATTGCACATTAAGTTGAATTTGCATTATACAAGCCAAAATATCAAGCACAAACCTAATTCATTTTAGGTTTGGTTTAAGGCGGCACTTTACTTTCTTATCAGTCTGATCCCGCCGAATCCAACTCGTACCTTAAACAACCACATTTAACATATAAGTATAGGAGTACCTTTTATTCATAAAAAACACAGTATAAGTATGGGAGTAGAAGTGTAGAACTAACAACAAATTGTAAAAGTTGAATTTCTCTATAATTATTCGATGCATGGGTTTATGATGGACGGTGTATTGGGAAGATTAATCTAGGATTAGTAAAAATATACTTGAGATATTCCCTCATTTAGCCCACTCATCCACACATACACACAAAAAGAAAAAAAAAAAGGCTTTTGTAAAACAAATTTGGTGATACCAAAACAAAGTCCAGCATCATCATAAAGTAAAAACTGTGGGTAGTAGACTTTGTTTCCCAAACCCTAATTACGCAACCCAAATTCAGTTTGGAACAAACCTTTGTAAACGCTCCACCCGTTTAAAAACCCACAATTCAAATGACCCTCAATTTTCCCAATAAATACCCTAGATGTGCCCAGCCACAGAGTCTTTAATTGGACCGCGCCATCCCCAAAGGCAGATTGACTCCTGCCCAAAACCGCACCCTGTGATACGAAACCCGTAGGACTTAATTCAACTCCCTACAGCCGGTGACCCTGCAACCGGCTGACCGGGAAACAAACGTCAAAAACTCATAAACACTATCTCCACGCCTTCCTTCTCCGTCTCTCTTCTTCTCTTCAAAGTGTGTTGTATATATCCCCACACAATATATATATATAACGTTATATGAGCTCTCTATCTCCCTCTTTTTCATTTTTTCTCCTCTGAGAAAAAAGTGTTCCCTCGCTTTCTCAGATATATATAGATAGAGAGAGAACACACAGACAGATATATTTATCCAAACAGCTCTTTTGAAAGCTTGTTTTCGAAGATTTTGCTGTTTGGAAGAGTAACGATCGTTCTCCTTCTCTGTAATTTTCGGTTTTTTGAATTTTTCTAGTTTGTATTTCTCTGCAATTATCCCATCTTCCTTCATCCTGAAGTAATGTAATTTAGTTTATTTTTTCAATTTTTTTATTTTTTTTGGTGTGTAGGATTTGTTGTTTTGGAGGTGATCTGGTTGTGAGATTTGGACTGGAATAGTTAATCGGTTTGTTTAGAATTTTTGTTAGATCTGCTGTGTGTAAATTTTTTGGTTGTGGTTATGGTGAAGAAGATTGTGAATGTTTGTAGGATTTTTTGGATTAAATCAAAAGTTTGGGTTTGAAGAAAAGGCATGATTTGTTGAGGATTAAAGAGGTTAATTTGCAGAGATGAAAAGGTCTAGGGATGATTCATACACGGGCTCTCAACCCAAACGGCCAGTCGTCTCTTCTCGCGGTGAAGCGTAAGCTCGCTCTCTCTGTGTCTCTCTCTCACATATATATATATACACGTACATGTAAAAGAAAAATTGTTCGATGTAATGTTTGTGTGATTATTTGTGGTTGTGGGTATGTGATCATCAAATTTAATCTCTCTTTTTAGCAAAATAAGATTAGTTCCTTAATCGCATGGTTATTATTTTGGTCAATTATTTATTTATTTTTTTGGGAAATTGTGTGAATTTGCAGTGTGCTTGTTTGGTTGCTCACTAGATTTGCCTTTTTGTTAGGCTTCTGATTTGAAGTTCTGGTGTTTTTTTTATTTTTTATTTTTTTAATATTTTTTTTATAATTGTTATTATTATTTTTAAACTTGCTATTTTCTTCATTAAGTGAGGAGAAGTACAGACTTTTGCCAACACTATAGGGGTCAGTACACAAAGATTTAAGGTCGTTTCTTCAATTTGCTCCTTCTAGATTCTGTTAGAAATTTTTTGCTCTTTACAAATAACAAAGAAACTAAAATAGTTATTATTCTTCCTGTATTGGCACATCACAGATCTATTTTTTTCCTTAAAGAACAAATTTGGGGAGAAAATTATTATGCTGTGCGAAAAACAGTTAGCTGGGTATTGATCTATCAGAAAAGTTGAGGCCTGTTTGGATGTCCCATGTAAATTGAATTAGTTTATTGTGTTCTGCATATAATTTTGTGAACAAATCCATCATTTTAAATGGGAAAACTCAAGAGAATGGTAGCCATCATTGAAATTGAGAGTTAATTTTCAAGACAAGAGGCATTTCCTGAATTTCAAAATTTGATCCTATAACATAAACTATGCTGAAACTTTTTAAATGGTGCCATTCAATAGGATGGATCTGTGCCTTCAATACTGTGCAAAGTACACTATAGCTATTTAATTTCCATTTGGATGACCATTAGACCCTTTATGAATTTTACGATTTACATATGTATATTTATTGTCTTGTTGTTTTGGCAATGAAGCTCTGGGCAACCCCAGATGATGGGAGGAGGAGTTACACAGAAACTAACAACAAATGATGCCCTAGCATATCTCAAGGCTGTGAAGGACATATTTCAAGACAATAGGGAGAAATATGAGGACTTTCTTGAAGTCATGAAAGACTTCAAGGCTCAAAGGTTTGATCATTGGATGCATTATGCGAGGTTGTTTGGCAATGTTTATCTGGACTTCTTGTTGAGTTGTCTTAATGTATTGTGTTGATTGTAGAATTGACACTGCCGGTGTTATAGCAAGGGTGAAGGACTTATTTAAAGGGCATCGCGACCTAATTTTAGGTTTCAATACCTTCTTGCCAAAGGGATATGAGATCACCCTCCCACTTGAGGATGAACCACCTCCGCATAAGAAGCCTGTTGAATTTGAGGAAGCTATCAATTTTGTGAACAAAATTAAGGTGAAAATATCATGGCATAGTTGGATTTAAGATTCTAATTTTTCTTTCAAGGTTTTCCATATAATGGATTATTTTCATGCAGACACGTTTTCAAGGTGATGATCATGTGTATAAATCATTTCTAGACATTCTGAATATGTACCGAAAGGAAAACAAGTCCATCACGGAGGTCTACCAAGAGGTGTGTTTGTTGCATCCCTTATTGTTTTTACCTTTTTTCTGTTGATATGGTGCTCTATATTACTTTCTGCAGTTATCCTATTCTGTTAATTGCTTGACAGTATTGGAATTTCTTTTCATATTTTTTGGCGATTAAAGTGCATCCTTTTGCAGGTTGCTGCACTTTTCCAAGACCACCCAGACCTGCTTGTGGAGTTCACTCATTTTCTTCCTGATTCTTCAGCGACAGCCTCTGCTCAATATGCTCCATCCGGTAGGAATTCTCTGCTCCGCGATAGAGGCTCTGCCATGCCCACAATGCGGCAAATGCATGTTGACAAGGTATTTTCCTTCACATCCCTCTTTTTTGCTCTACTGATTTCTTATTGATCGTTAAGCTAACATCTTTTTACATGCATGATTTCCAGAAGGAAAGGACTACTGCATTGCATGCTGTTCGTGACCCAAGTGTTGACCGTCCTGATCCTGACCATGATAAAGCAACGATGAAAGCTGACAAGGAGCAGCAGCGGAGGCGTGGCGAAAAAGAAAGGGAGAGGAGGGAAGACAAAGATCGGAGAGAAAAAGAGCGGGATGATAGAGATTTTGATCATGAAGGCAATAGGGACTTCAACAATATGCAGCGTATTCCCCACAAACGGAAATCTGCTCGTAGTGTCGAAGATTCTGTCGCTGACCAATTACACCAGGGTGGGGAAGGCAGTGAAAACTTTGTAATTCGTCCTGCATCATCCTCTTATGACGATAAAAATGCCTTGAAAAGTGAGTCCTTCATTATGCTACTTGTGAATTCGCACACCTAAGGATCATGAATATTGCACTCTCTCCTTAATTAACAACTTATTAGATTGATTTTAAAATTTACTTGCTTTTATTTTATTTTGCAATTTGAAGTTGATAACAGATACGTATTGGCTGCATCTGCAGAAAGAGTCGCTTTTTGTTTCTAGAATGCAGTTTGGTTTTGTAATTTGTAAGCTTGCATCACTGCGTGCATTTTACACAGTTTATGTTGGTAAGATACATTGGCACTCTGTGGCCCTGTGTATTATAATACTAGTCTAGCTAGGGTGTCTCTGCAGAGTCATCCTACAAATTGGAAAATGATGAGAAATTGTTTCAAGTGTTTGAAAGTAGGCAACGGAATGTGGCTCACTATTTGTAGGTTTTAAATTATTCGAGATTCAGGTCCAAATTAGGAAATGTATAAATTTTGCCTGTATGTACATATATGTCAAATGTTTCATAACTTTTCTTTTAACTGTACATGATTTTATATACCATCTTGTCAGTTCTAATTGCGTTATTACATATATATTACACAAATCTTGAAGTTTCATATCTAATATTGACATCTAACTTAGGTTGATATCTTTTATTTTAGAAACATGCTGCATTGGAAGCAATTTGTGAAATTTAAATTACTAGAGTGTAGAGCGGCAAAATCATGAGAGTGCTGTAGGTTCATGTCTATGTATGTGCATATATGCACATAGGTTCATATTATAAATAACTAAATATAAACGAAATATTGTTTAAGCGTATTGATGATTGATTGGATGGATGTGTCAATAAAAGATATGATAGGATAAGAAAGAAGGCATTCATGAGAAGATAGAGGTGGCACTGATTGACGACAGGATGATGGAAATTCATCTAAGATGGCTTTGATCATGTATGATGGAAGACTGATGAATGCATTAACTAAAAGTTATTTGCTACAAGAGGAAAGAAGAAGAAGAACAACATTCGTTGACGTTGTCAGAGAAGGCGTGATTGCAAATGATTGAATGGAAGATACAACCTTGAGTAGTTTTGAATGTTAAAAAAAGAATTATGTAGCTGATCCCGATTTGTTGAATTTAAGGTTTTGTTGCGCTGACTTTACTTAGAGTTTACTAATTAACAAGCACATGACTTGCACATGAACTATTCGTTATAAATAATATCTGCTGTCATAAAATTAGCATTTGTAATGAATTTAAGGTCACCTTTGCAATAAATGGGATGTTACTTCACAAGGTTCTTTTTAGTTTGTGCATTTGTGAGCACCCGTGTTTAAATACGTTAGTGAGGTTTTCTAGTTTAACGCCATTTTGTTGGCATAAGAACAACTATCCATACCACCATCTATTATCCTAATTTAACTTCATGTTATTGGCATAAGGACAACTATCCATACCACCTTCTATTCTCCTAATTTAGCTCCATGTTATTGGCATAAGGACAATTGGCCGTACCACCTTCTCCTGCTTATCACGTTCCTGTTTGGATAGTATGATAATATTTGTATTATTTTTCCTGAACAGAATTGTTTAATTTTTTTTAGATGAATGCCTACATCATGTTGCGTCAAATTTATTTTAAAGTGCGACATCTCAATCCTAATTTATCATTCAGTAACATTGTTATATATGCGAGTTTTCCCCCTTACTAATTATCTTTTGAGCCGCCTGGCTTTCTTTTTCCAATTGCATGCTTAATTTTGTTTGTGTTGTGGCAGGTGTGTACAACCAAGAGTTTGTTTTCTGTGAGAAAGTGAAGGAGAGATTGCGTAATTCTGATGACTACCAGGAATTTTTGAAGTGCCTTCATATTTATAGCAAGGAAATAATTACTCGAACGGAATTGCAATCTTTGGTATGGCTTATATTATGTCTTTCTTTCTTATTTATTCATTGTTCAAACTCTTTTAAAGTCTTATTCTTTTTTCTTTCTTTTTTTTTTTTTGTTTTTTTGGGGGGGGGGGGGGGGGGGAGGGTGTTTGTTGGGGAAAGGGGGGTTAAATATATCCTAGTATAGTGCTTTTATTTACCCCACCAGCAACCCTCATCTCTCACTCCCTCTGTCTCTCTATATATATTATAAAGAGTTGTTAGATTGATGAATAAACTTGATGTTGCATATTGTATCATCAATACTTCTGATTAAAAAAATGTTAATTCAATTTTCCAAGTGCTAAAACACTCAAATGTTTGACAATGTTTGTTTATGTCTTGAAGAGCAGACTTACCACAATTAGGCAGTCCCCAAATTGTAATGTGGATGATAACAATTTAAAATTATAAATAAAGATATAATTTACTACTGGTTATGATGGAGACTGGAGTTGAAATAATTACACCTTAGTCATGTTTAGAGCCTTAATTTTTCACAAATCTGGTCCCAAGCCCAAGGAAAAGACGTTGCCTTTGGTAGACAGCCAGCATTAGAGCTTTAGGCAAATCCTAATGAATATCAATCTTGAACCTTTTTGTTCTAATCACCAGGCATTTCCTGGAAGTACATATGGCTTTAGATGGAGCAGAATGGCTTTGTTGGATAAGGCTTAGTTGAGTTGGGTAAACTGGATTTGAAATGTGAAGTGCATATGCTGGGGATATGATACTCTGACTGGAGGCAAACAAATATGGCAAGCATGGCATTTTTGTTACCCTTATTTTTAGTTTCCTCTAAACTTCTTTGGATGCATGATCATATTCTTAGTATGGTAATGATATTGGGAAATTATAATTATGATTAATTTATGCCTTCGCATACTTATATGGATGTTATTTTACCTTTGTGGACATGATCATTGGTTTTGTGTACACTATTGCTCTTGTTAGGTGGGTGATTTACTTGGAAAATATCCAGATCTTATGGATGGGTTCAATGAATTTTTGGCGCATTGTGAGAATATTGGTAACCATTGAAACTAATGCTTTTGAGTTATCTGCTCTGAATTGTGCATCTCTAAGATTTTATCTAATTAAGATTTGTCTCGCAGATGGATTTCTTGCTGGTGTTATGAGTAAAAGTAAGTAACTGTTTTATATTCCCTTTTTTAATCTTTAGCTTAGATGCTCCTCTTGGTTTCATCTTTCCAAGAGGTGTTCTGACATTGGTTTCATTTGATTGTCACCCCTCAAGCGGAACTTTCTATAATTTTGACTTATAATATCTTCGCAATTTTAGATGCACTTATATACATTCAAAACGTCACGTGTAGTTTGCAAATTCAAACCAAGCTTTTAATTCATTGCAGAATCCTCGTGGAATGAAGGACATTTACCCAGATCAGTGAAGGTGGAGGATAGGGATAGAGATAGAGATCGGGATCGTGAAAGGGATGATAGGGACAAAGATAGAGATCGTGAAAACAGAGAAAGGGATAGACTTGACAAAACTGTAGCCTTTGGCAATAAAGATGTTGCTGGTCAAAAGATGTCTATATTTTCAAAGGATAAGTATATGGCGAAGCCCATTCAAGAACTTGACCTCTCTAATTGTGAGCGTTGCAGTCCCAGTTATAGGCTTCTGCCAAAGAATGTAAGAGTTCTTTTCTCAGGAATTCTTTCATTTTTTTATTTATTATTTTTCTTTTATCTTTGTGGAGTATACATTTTTGTTTCTAAGTATTGCATGTGGCCTCTATGTTTGCATTATGCAGTATCCAATACCTTCGGCAAGCCAGAGAACAGACATTGGTGCTGAAGTATTGAATGATCATTGGGTATCTGTCACTTCTGGGAGTGAGGATTACTCCTTTAAACACATGCGCAAAAACCAGTATGAAGAAAGCCTGTTTCGATGTGAAGATGACAGGTTTAAAGCTTGATTGAGATTTTTTATAATTATGTTTTTTCGTCCCTTTTTATCATTTTGATTGACGTGATGTATGTGCGACATGAAGTCAAAGTGGCTGTTCCTTATATTTTGTGTTTCCTTATTAGTAGGCTTTAGCTTTAATCTGCTAATGTTAGCTGCCTACCCTAATATCTGATGCTTCTGTATCTGTGTTAAACGAAGCTTTTTTGTTGTAATATTTCATTTATTGGATTATTTTTCTAATGATATTTTCTCTGTTTCCTTATTGTTTACGTCACATTATAAATCACTTGTAATAATTTCCATGAATTTGGCAATTGATGATGTTAATGTGTTGTTGGTGTTAGGTTTGAACTGGACATGTTGTTGGAGTCTGTGAATGTAACAACTAAGCGTGTAGAAGAACTCTTAGACAAGATCAATGGTAATACAATTAAAACAGACAGTCCAATCCGCATCGAAGACCACTTTACAGGTTATTAGCTGGTTGATGACTGATGCAATTTTAGGGCATCCATTAATACGTTGTGATCTTACTCATATAAATGTTGTATGCTTTTTGGTGGTTTGTTCTTGTAGCTTTGAACCTAAGGTGTGTTGAACGTTTATATGGTGACCATGGGCTTGATGTGATGGATGTATTAAGGAAGAATGCAACTCTTGCCTTGCCTGTAATTTTGACTCGCTTGAAGCAGAAACAGGAGGAGTGGGCAAGGTGTCGTTCTGATTTTAATAAAGTTTGGGCTGAAATTTATTCTAAAAACTATCACAAATCGCTTGATCATCGTAGCTTCTATTTCAAGCAACAGGACACCAAGAGCTTAAGTACAAAAGGTACTATACAACTTGATCTTGGTATATCTGAGTACCACAGTACACTATAATTTTTAATGTGATTCAATCTTGTTACGCTCTTGCCTTTTCCATTACTTTTATCTATATTTGCACGATACTTATAGGATTTGGAATTCAGTTGAAATTTTTTATTTTATATGGTTGTGGAAGGCACTTATAAAAGTAAAAGGGAAGACTAGAAATAGGACAAACATTGATGTGAACGGCAGTGAAAGAGAAACGAAAAAAATCATTGGGGCATGTCCATGCTGATGTGTGGGACAAACATTAGTCTCGCTATTCTTGAAATGTCGTATATTATCAAGGCTTTTTTTTGCCCAAATATATACAATCATGGCTCAAAATCTTGGTCACGGTTATCTCATCACATCTTACCCAAGACGCAACTTTATGCATGAAAGAATGTTGAAAATAAACAATAAAAAATATTAGGGCGATTGCAATGGAACCATCAAATAAGAAAAACATATAACTTAGGACACATAATATGTTGAAAAAAAACATCAAAACGAGTGTTAACGAGCTACTATACCATAAAAATATACAATATTTGGGTTTATGTACCTTATACAATTTAGATCTATTCATGTTTACCATACATCTACAGCAAACAACACTAGATCTACCTAATCAAGGGTAGATCTAAACAAACAATGACATAAAGTACTCAATATGTGGGTTTAGGTACTTTATACAATTTGAATCTATGCATGTCTACCATATATCTACCGGAAACAACACTAGATCTACCTCATACAATGGTAGATCTAAAACAAAAGACCTAACTTTATCAAACTATCATAAATCTATAATAAAACAAAGAAAAAAAGAACAAAACATACCTCATGATTTATAAAAGAGAAGGAGATGGAGTTGAAATGGAGAGACTTAGACGTCAAAGGAACGGATTTCGAGTTCAAATGGCATCTTCAAGTTGAATTAGACCTGTTTTCCTGGGAAAATAAATAAATAAATGAAAGGGAGAGTGTGGAGATTTGTTTTAAAGAAGAGTAAGAAAAACCTGGGTTGTGTGGGGGTATTTTCTCGGCTATCTCTGCAGAGATCTCAGTGTTGCATATTGTTTCTGCTGAAATTTTTGCCATCTTCGCCGAGACAAGATTCTACCTCTATTATTTTGATTTCGTGAGATTTTTCGGATCGGTCTTGGCCTAGATTACTAATCATGGATACGGTCGATATCTTGACTGAGATTTCAAGTGTATGCACTTATTGTTGTTGGATCCCATATTTTTAGACAATCGAAACCCTAGTGCTGGGGGTTGAGTGGTGGGGGAGAGGAAGGAGCCTTACATAGTTTGCATCATCATCTTTGTTGGCATAGGTGTCGACTTTGGCGTGGATGGTTCCCTTTCCTTTTCCATCCCTTTACCATCAAAGGGTTATTTTCTTGGAAAGGGTTTTCTTTTAAAGAATTCTGTTTCTTTAGTGGTAAGTTCTCATTTGGTAACAGCTTTACTATTACAATTTGTAACAAACCAATTGTAAAAGCCATCAAACCATTAAAGGATCAATTGGAATATTTTGATTAGCTTAAGTAATATATAAGAATGCCCCTCCACGTTAGGTTTTAACTGAAACCACCTATTTACGATATTGTGAAAAAATCCTAGTCTCTTTTCTACTTTAGCCTCACATGTTGTAAAATATTTGCAAAAATACCCCTAATAAGGTTAATTATATTCATAATCTTTGTATGTTAGCATCTATATATAGTTTATCAATGAAATGACATTATGATTGAAAACATATAGATTAGTTTAATTTAATAATTACTATCTATAAAATTTCTATATAACTACTTGCAATAGTTTAATATATGAGGGAGATGATCGAGTGCAGACCGTCCAGGACAGTTCGCACAGCTCCCAGCTCTGCGTGGCTTTCATGCGCATGTGCATGTTTGTCACACATGGCTCCCAGCTATGCGATCCCGTCTGGATTGTCTGGGATGATCTGCACCTGATCGTTTTCATAATATATGATATATGATAATGATAAAATAATTAATGCTTTTTATTCACTCAGCGCTGCGGACTTTTTGCATTTTAGACACCATAGACTTCAGCTTACAACAGATTTTGATTATTCCAAAAGAGGAAATAATTGGAAAACTTAATGTAACTTTATTGATTTACAGCTGCATCACCCACAATGGGAAAGCAATTGAAAGGGGTAGAAATTTAACTTCATGATTTGCATACGTTATTAGTTCCACACTGAGGTTTTAAATGTCAGCATCAATGGAGATATTAACAGGAAAAAAAAAATTGATATTGTGAATTAAATCTTTTCATGAATTTTAGGAAAAATTAATTGACATAGGAATGCATAATATAGATTCAAAATATTGTAAACATAATGAATGCTTGACAAGTGTGTTAACAAATTTTGTTGATGCTTTGGTTTTAAACTTTCTGAAACTCCAATTACCATAATTTAGTTACATGCTCATATGGATTGAAGGTCAACCATGTGTCAAAGTTTTATAGCTTGAAAGCTCGAATCTAGAATGCGTGATAGAAGTGATTGCATATTTATTAATTGGGGAAAGGTGATTGACATGTGGAGAGCGAGATATTTGCCCTCCTTAGTAATTATATCTGGAGGAGTCAATTGAACCAAATTTTGAGAAATTGTGACTGTGTCTAGCTCACTCCTCCTAGGACCCTGCTTAGTGAGTCCAACACTGGTAATGGCCTTATGGATCCATGGAGGCATTTGGAATCACATTGAAATTGAATCTGTCAGGCTGCCCACACCTTACAAGGTTTTTGTAACACCCCACCCTCGCAATAAAATAAAATAAATAAAACATTTCTTATACCATTTACTTTCCTTCCACTTTTAAATACTATGAAGAGAAAGCAAAATGGATTGATTTCAAATAGTGTTACACTTTCAATTTCTTCTGGACATCCAAATGCTCTCTCTGTTCTTCAGTTCTCATGGCTCAATTTTCATGCTTTTATCTGTACAGCCTTATTGGCAGAGATTAAAGAAATTAGTGAAAAGAAGCGCAAGGAGGATGATGTGCTTCTTGCTATTGCTGCTGGAAATAGACGACCTATCATTCCCAATTTGGAATTTGAGTACCCTGATTCAGACATCCATGAAGATCTATATCAGCTCATCAAATATTCCTGTGGAGAAGTTTGTACAACTGAACAGTTGGATAAAGTTATGAAGATTTGGACTACCTTCTTGGAGCCTATGCTTGGTGTTCCTTCTCGGCCTCAGGGTGCCGAGGACTCCGAAGATGTTGTAAAGGCCAAGAGTCATGCTGTCAAAAGTGTTGCTGCAAGCGTTGGAGAAAGTGATGGGAGTCCTGGTGGTGGTGAAAGTGTCATGAATTCCAAACAATTAAATCCTTCCAAAAATGGAGATGAAAATATTCCACCCGAACAATCAAGTTCTTGCAGGGGTTGGTTGGTGAATGGAGATAATGGGGTTAAGGAAGATGGCCCTCTTGACACAGATCGTATTGCACATAAGAGTGATACTTTTTGTAGTTCTCCTCAACAAGGGAAACCACAGACAAATGCTGCTATGGCTGATGAAATGTCTGGGGTCAGTAAACAAGCAACTTCTAATGAACGAATAGCCCATTCAAATGCATCACTTGCTACTGGAGCAGAGCAGAGTCATGGAAGAATCAGCGTGGAAAATACATCAGGTTCGTTGAACAGTCTCAAATTAGTAATTGTATCCATTTAATCAATTTATTTTTTCATTTTTCATTTCTTTTGGTAGAATGTTCAATTGCTTCTTTCTTATGGACGTGAACAATTCTTTTAATTATTATATTCTCAAAATGACGGCTGGAATACTGAGATAAATTTTTCATTGCAAGGGCTTAGTGCTATTCCTTCCAGACCTGGTAATGCCACTGTTGAGGGTGGGCTCGAGCTAAGGCCAATTAATGAAATTTTACCTTCGTCAGAGGTATGGATAACAATGTGGATAATACCCCCCCCCCTTTTTTTTCTCTCTTGAATTTGCATCATCATTATCTATTTGAAGAATATATTTTCTGCTGGTCATTGCTTTTCCAACCTTTCAATTACAAGATAATGGCATTGGCTCTTAAGTCTTAAGTCTTAACCAAGGAAACTATCTAAAGCCGCCTAAGTTCAGATAATTTTTTTGTACTAACGACACCTAAGCTCAGATAATTGTTTGTACAGAAGAGACTGCTTTTCTATTTTTAAATTATATGATTTTATTGAAAGGCTAAGTTAACCTATAGGTGAACCTTCTGTCTCGGTGATTAGAAAGTATTAGCAATCTGCTGTACCTTGTGGACCCATGTTGACATTTTAAGTGACCATCAGAATTCAGAATGATGGTTTCAGTTAGACGGCCAGAACTTTCTGATTGTGCTTTTTGGAAAAGATTATAGATTGATGAAAAAGGAAACTAATAAATTGATGCAAAATACTCTTAGTGATTGGACAGTCTGGTTTGGTCTGTGCTTGACAGGTCCATTAGAGGCAAAATGTTACTTTTGGGAATTGATGGTTATTATCTTGTATTGAATTGGTTCATACTTCATAGTGTATCTTAAAATGAAAAAGGGGAAAAACTCTTTTTTAGAGTTTCTTGTGTAAGATTTTTGTTTGCTCTTCTTTGATGCTACAGGGTGTTGATGGTAGAAGACCTGTTGTATCCACAAATGGCATTGTGGCAGAAGGCATCAAAGTCCACAGATATCATGAAGACTCTGTTGGGCACTTCAAAGTTGAAAGAGAAGAGGGTGAATTATCTCCAAATGGAGATTTTGAGGAGGACAATTTTGCAGCCTATGGAAATGCTGGAATGGAAGCTGTGCATAAACCGAAGGATAGTGCAAGCAGACAATATCAATCCAGACATGGAGCAGAAGAAACATGTTGTGGGGAGGCAGCAGGAGAAAATGAGGCTGACGCTGATGATGAAGGTGAGGAAAGTGCTCAGAGGTCCTCAGAGGACAGTGAGAATGCTTCTGAGAATGGTGATGTTTCAGGAAGTGAGTCAGGTGACGTTGAGGATTGCTCCCGTGAAGATCATGAGGAAGATGGGGACCATGATGAGCATGATAACAAGGCTGAGAGTGAAGGTGAGGCTGAAGGAATGGCTGATGCTCATGATGGTGAAGGTGATGGAACATTGTTACCATTTTCAGAACGTTTTCTGCTAACCGTGAAGCCTCTTTCAAAGCATGTTCCTCCAGCATTACATGACAAAGAAAAAGATTCTCGGGTTTTTTACGGAAATGATTCCTTCTATGTTCTTTTTAGGCTTCATCAAGTAAGACTTGTTTTGTTTTGCTTTGCTTCATATTCCAGATTAATTTGATCAACATTTTTGAGTAATTTACAGCATTGTTTTCATTGACCTCTTTTTTTTTTCTCTTTTTTTCTTACATTTATTTGACAGACACTGTATGAGAGGATAAGTTCAGCTAAAATTAATTCCTCATCTGCTGAAAAGAGATGGAGGGCTTCCAACGATACAAGCCCTACCGATCTGTATGCCAGGTGGTTTAGCTCCACAAGTTTTGTTTTGCAAAAAAAGTTTAGGGTGACATGTGCATATTAATTTGGAATACCTTTTTGTGGTCCAGATTCATGAATGCGCTTTACAATTTACTTGATGGTTCTTCCGATAATACAAAATTTGAGGATGATTGCCGAGCTATTATTGGAACTCAGTCTTATGTTCTTTTCACATTGGACAAGCTGATATATAAGCTTGTCAAACAGGTAAGATGGTTATGATTTTTATTTGTTTTTTGTTTTTGAACTTCATATTTCTATTTTTCCAATTTCTTCCCCCGGCGTCCCTCCTCATCCTTTTAGCTTTCTAAGCTAAAGTTCATCTTTGTGGTATCTGCTTCAGCTTCAAACAGTTGCAACTGACGAGATGGACAACAAGCTTCTCCAACTCTATGCGTATGAAAAATCAAGAAAACCTGGGAGATTTGTTGATATAGTTTATCACGAAAATGCTCGTGTTCTTCTTCATGATGAAAATATATATCGAATTGAATGTGTAGGTTTTCTGGGGTTTTGCTTCCCTCCAAACCTTTTCTTTTGGATGAAATTTTTATGCAAAATAAAAAGTAAATTTCTTTAATGTGCTCCAGTGTATGAAAACATTTTGTTTTTAATGCAGTCATCCGCACCAACCCATTTGTCTCTTCAGCTTATGGACTATGGGCATGATAAGCCTGAAATGACTGCTGTGTCCATGGACCCTAATTTTGCAGCTTATCTACACAACGACTTCCTCTCTGTTGTTCCTGATAAAAAGGAGAAATCTGGGATTTTCTTGAAGCGGTATGTATACAATGAACAAAGTTGTTTACACTGTTATCGCAGGTGGTTCATTGTGGTTGATTACTGCTTGCTGGTTTTTGCAGAAATAGACGTAAATATGTACGTGGAGATGATTTTTCTGCTACATACCAGGCCATGGAGGGACTTCAACTAGTGAATGGTCTGGAGTGTAAGATTGCTTGCAATTCATCCAAGGTATGTTATATAATGTTGGCTATCGTTGTAGATAGAAAAAATTGTAGTTCAGTGAAACATGATACTATTTATGTACATGTTTATATGACTTTCATAGTTGAATTGCTGCTTAAATTTTTAGAATTTTGTTTGTGGCAGGTCTCCTATGTTTTAGATACAGAAGACTTCTTGTTTAGGGTGAAAAGAAAGAGATCTTTGCATCGGAACAATCCGAGCGATGACCAGGCAAAGTCTTCGCATCGTTATTCAGTTAGAATACAACGGTTTCACAGATTACTTTCCAGCCCATAATGCCTTGCGACACCGAGTAGATATGGTAAGCTGTCACCCTTTTGCATGCATGCTCACACATTTAGGGTCCGCCACCTCTTTTAACTAGCCTTATTCAAGGTGGCAGATTTGTGCCTTTAATACTATGCAAAATACACTTAAAATCGCTTAATTTCCATTTGAACACCCAAATGGGCCCTTAGATAATTCAATTCTTAATGTCATATAGAGCTGGACTTTATGCCCACTTGCCCTATCAAAACAAGCTTAAAGTATTGAATTGCCAAGTACCCATATTATTTTCCATAAAATTGTTTTGCCGATTCCTTCATTAAATAATGAAATAAAATACAGCTGAAAAGCAAGGGCTGATATCTTTGTTTCTGGTGTCCTTGTTCCTCAGTAGTCGACTGCATGCATCAGATATACAGACGCTGGGAATGGAAAACTCAAAGTCGCTGCAAGTGGAAGCTTTCGTGGAATCATATTTCTCTCTGACCAACCAAATAAAGAACCAAGGTGATAAGGCTCGATATATTGTTGTATACATGTTAGTTTTGTGGCAATTTAATCCACAGTCGTGTATATAAAGGTAAATTTGTGGTGTAAAACAGAACATGTATGTCCATTCCATTCATCAACTTTGTAGTTCACCTTTTTTTTTACTTCCAAATGGAGGGCCCTTCTTTATGGCAATTCTTTTTTTTTTTTTTTTTTTATCTTTTTTTTTGGTGGGGGGGGGGGTGGGAAAGGGGATATTCTTTTCGCAAATGATATAACATTTTCTGTTGGTTTCTACTGCCTACCCTGCCTGCCTAGCATGAGGAAAAGAAAGACTTTGTAGCTTGTACCTTGCATCAGAGTAAAATCCCATTTGAAGAATTATATAGAGACTGAAGTTTCGATGTAAAGTAGAGATTCAAGTGTGCGTTATTTTATTTTATTTTGTTCGTTCTAGTGTCATGATAATTAGAGTTTCTCTTTGATAAATGATAAAGGAGATGTCTGGATGCACAAATCTATTCTTTGGAAAAATGATATGATGCTTAAGCATCCAGAAAAAAAATAAAGGAACAAAAAGGAAAAAATGGAGTGAAAAAAGATCGTGATAATCATGCTTAAGCCAAACCAGGAAAAAAAATGAACAAAAGGAAAAAAAAAAAAAAAAACATATACGGAGTATATATATAGTTTTCATTTGAATACTAGATCTGATTATCTTTGGACATTTGGTGCCTCGTGAAACACCCATCTGGATTGAACTTCCACAATACAAAATAAAAATTATATTTAGTTTTTTGTTATATTGAAAGTGTGTTTGCAGATTCCTCGAGATTGCTATATTTCTAAACCACCGTACGAGATCCATAACCACTGCGAAAAATTGCCAACTGCTCTCTACCTATTTAATTGAAACCCAGATGATTCTGCAACTTCAAAATGAGCGTCAGCCGATTTACATAGTCCACGGAAGAGAGCCTGAATCTTCCACTTGGGGGAGCGCTAAACCAGAGAAGATGATATGCTTCAGAGATTCTTCTTCTTCCAAAACTACAGATGGAGCAAGAAGAAATCCAAGTGTGAGAACCAAAAGTTGGAAGATGACTTCTAGTGGCAGAAATTAACCCAGGTAGCTCTCTAAAGTAACAGCCCCATGGTGCTCACAGATTCTGGCAAACCACCGCGTCTTCCATTCTTTTCTATTTAGACCAGCAGGATTAAATGACCACCCTGATCAGAAAGGCTTGACTTTTGCCGACAAGTTTCCTTCTTAAGATGGGCTCAGCGCATAGTGAGGAAGCTGAATTTTTATGATCATAGAACAGCTGCCTCGAAATTGTGATTTTCCCAGTCATTGGACTCTTGGATGATAAGATCAGCCACCAAGTTTGAAGCGAAAAGAGTAGCATTTAGGGTAGGGATTTTGTAGCCAGAAGTGCAGGGTACCCAAGAATCTCTCCATGTGTCCACCTCCCTACCATCTCCAGTCAGAAAGCAAGCATCCTTTGCCAAGAGATCTTTGCAATTACAGATACCATGCCAAATGGGGAGAGGCTGAAGAAGACACATAAGCATCTAAAAATGACCAAAACCTGAAACATTAACCGGTGAGGGCTACAACCCAAACTTTTTCTGATGGGCTGACAACTATGATTCGTGTAGCTGACGGCTGATGCCAAATGTTGGGGGGCAGGGGCTTGCTGAGCAGAGTTCAGTCGGATACAAGATAAAATAGATGGATACATGCTCAGCTATAGAAAAACTTTCACCCTATGGGAAACAACCATATTTTATTTACAAACACCTTTTGGTGGCAATAAAATTCAAATAAGGCACTAGGATTACACTATGTTGCCCTTAGCAAAAAAATTGCACTATGTCGCCTGTTGGATTCATGTAGCCAACCTGTAATGTTTGGGTTTGGGATAGAGCATTGTTGGGTTGCTTCCAGTTGGATACAACATAATAAATAATATATTACTCAGCCCCGTAAATGATTTTTCAAATGGAAAACAACCATACGAAATTTACAAGTACCTTTTTGCGGCAATAAAATTTCAGCCAGCTAATTCACTTATTGGTGGACGGTCCATGACATCGGATGCCGTCATCGCATTGCTTCGCAGTAGTGGGTCTATATCAGGCAATTTAGGAATCTGTAATTAAAGAAAGGGGAGAAAATTTTCTATAAGCTCAGATCCAAAAAGATAAGCTAAAAGACAACAGTTTTCTTGCATATCCAACCTAAGTTTTTGGAACCAAAACTGGTTAGTGTGAGTGTGACATGTCTGTCTCTGTAACCATACCTGAGCCAATAAGTCAATTGTCCGTCGTAAGAGACGAGCTAGATCACCCTCATCCATTGCACAATCCATCATAATTTCCCTCCAACTTAAACCAGAAGCCCAGGCTTCAACCATACCAGAAAATTGGCTATCCAAACAGCAAGATATCTGCACACCAAAATCAAGCTTATCTTTCAACAATAACAGCCATAAAATTAAACTGAATTTATGAGAAGACGTGGCCCTATTACCCAAATTCACTCACCTTTACCCCATGTTTTTCTTGAAGTTGCAATAGGGAGCTTCTTTGTTCATCCAAAAAGTTGATGACATTGATTACGGTAGTGGAAGGTTCATATATATAGCTGCAGGCAATAAGTTAAATTCTCAGGTCACTAACCAATATTCACATCGAATTGATGGATAACAAGGTGAAAATTAATACAATACTCAGGTGAATTTGTTTACGCTGCTATAATTCATGCACTTTGATTCTTGTACTTCAAATGTAACTGCATACAGTGAGGTCCATAATCCATACATAATTAATAAGAGGGTGCTTGATGTTCTATTGAAATTGAACCAGACCATTGTTTTTTAAATTGAAGACAGAAAGCTGGCAGTTGAATACGGAGATATTGATACGACTACCAAAACAAAAATAAAAGTACATCATTCATTGAAAACAAATGTCAACAAAAACAATAGATTCATTAAAACGCTATCAGAAATGCAATGAACTAATTTCATATCCCATGTACAACTAAATCAACTGACTTAATTCCATTGGAAATCCAAACAACACACAATTATACAAATTGTGCAAAGCAAATTTTGATCTGGAAATTAAATTTACCAAATTACAAATAGTTGGAGCATGAAACAGAATTACTTTGAAATTGAGCCCAAGGTTCATTTTGTGGACTAACCATAGCACACACCAAAAAATAAGGATTTAGTAATACTCCCATCTCTAAAAAGAAATTCTATACCTGTTATTTTTCCAAGGACGAACTTTGATCCCTTCAGAAACTAGACCACCACAGACAGCAGCAAGCTGTGCAGGCTTTAGATCTAGCAAGATTTTATTTCGAAGAACCATTGCAAGCCAGAGTTCATTTTCTCCTCGAATTGCAGCCGCAGTTTCACCAAGAGGAAACATTACGTGTGTGTTGATATCCAATGCCCTAGTTTCATGTATTACATTGCTGATCTAAAAACACAAGTAGTGAGATCAGAATATGCATGCGTACAGGTGCTCTTTATTTATTTTATTTTTATTTTTGCTAACCACATGCATGGAGGCGCTCAAGGAATTCATTAATAAGACAGCATGTTTGCAGAGTGAAAAGAATATTAATAAAGGGAAAGGCTGAGAGTTATGCTTAAATTAAATTGAGATAACATTGTCCGATATCCAGTGGGGGAAAAACATTGTTCTTAAACATGTATATTATTCAACAAAGAGAAAAGGGAACAGACACTGGCTCAATGGGTATGGATGAGCATATACAAATAGTATCATATAGCAGAACTTAATTCAAACCATTGTTGCAGGCAAGTTTGCGCAATGACCAAGTGGCCATCTATGCCAGACCATGGCTAGCTTAATATAACACTAAAAAAATTCAGCTATGTTATCAACCAGAAGCAGATTCTCATTAAAATTGTAAAAGCCATTGTGTTGTGGCTGCCAAGACCTGATCAAAGAGAGATGAGTCATAATACAGAAAATGTGTTCTTCAGATTCTGGAAGCAAATGTTAGAGCCTTTCAAGCAACATGATTCCCAGACCCATAAGGCCATAAAGGTAGCTACTCTAAGTTGCATGTATACTGATTATCACAAATGGTACCAGATTTATCTAGAATTTGCTGGATTGAGACATAACACAATCACCTTACAGTGATTCTGTGTAGGTGACCAAAAGAATGCTATTCAACAAAAGGATTAGCAAGAGAAAAGCATTAAGAAAAGAATGCATTGCCCGTTGAGAAAAAAATATATATGATTTGAGAAAATATGTTCCAGAAAAGAATAATATGTTACATACTTCCATACATTTACAGATTGTGATGTAATTACCTACATGCACAATTCATTAGGATGTCTCTATAAAAATAAATTACTACACTAATATTACCTGCAGGAACTCCTTCCAACCAGATGGTTCAATTTGCTCTATCCGACTAATCAAACGATTTGATCTAGTCTTCAGGCGTTTAATCTTTTCCTCTGTAAACTTAGTCATATCTATGATCTTTTTATACTCTTTAAAACCTTCTGTACGTGCTATCCTTTTCTTCAGACGTGAAACTTTGCTTCTTTGTCCCTTGTAACCTTCTACTGCATCATGGTATGCTTGTGACATTTGTAACACCTGACAAGAAAATTAAAAAGGCAACCCTCATTTTTATTTTTTTTAATAAAAAATTCTCTAAATTGCAACAAAATTTTCACTGTGAAAAAATGGCATTTTTCCAGTGTGAAATCACATGTTAAGCAGTTCACAAGGGAACAAAAATGTCACAACTGATGAAAGCCAGACTAATACAAAATTTTGATTGAGATTAATAATAAAAATGTAAAATAATATGCTTCAATGTTGATGACTTCTGACACATGATCTATAGATGTGGACATGAGGAGTGGTGCCACAAATGGCAAATACCAAAATCTATGAACAGAGCCACAGCTACACATATGCATGTTAGTGTGATTGCATTAAACATACTTTATTCTTGAGTTTGGACTATTTGTTTTATCACTCGTATGGAAGAACTACAAGGAGTTGTTTCTGATAGTCAAGGCAATGTACTAGCCTCATTATAAATTAAGCCTCAATACAGCATATATTATAAAATAAGAAAGTAAGCATTAACTACTTTATAGCAGGTCCTGTACTCCACATTTTCTCACATATTTTTAAGATAAATAAAGATGAATTCCAACGCAAGTGTTCAAATGAGTTTGCACACATGGGGTACAAGTATCATCTTGACAAGTATCCCACCCACCAATCCTTGACATGTACAAGTGTCCTAATTCCTAGACATCATAATTTCTGACAGATAGAAGGTATTAGTAATGCAATAAAATTAGGTTACCTCATCCTCTTTAGAAAGACTACTCAAAACTGGTACATTCAAACTCCAAGACCATGTCTCTAGAGATCCTTCCATGCACCACAAACCTCCTAATCCAGAATCAGCAAGCTTCTCCCACTGTATATCCTCCTTATCAAGAAGCATCTTCATAATTTCACGAGGCAATGCATCACCTTGAGCTAAGGCAACATTGGGAAAGCCTGTCCTATAAACCGTTTTGATCCATTTTTCAGTAAATAGATACCAGCAGTTATCCGAGCCAAGAGCCACATAATAAGATGGTCCGGCACCATCTTGCCTTTCTATATCACCAACATTTGATTCTGCTCCTGCCACATTTATTGCAAAAGAATCGTTGGCATAAACCTGTATGAAAGAGAATGATGATTATAAAAAAAACCTGTGCTGTCAATTTAAAAGATGAAGTCTAAAGACATCTAATGGAGGAATAAACCACAATCCCAGTTAATCATAATAGAAACAATGGAAAATATAAAGAAAGTCTACACACACACACACACACACACATATATATACTGATATGCATAATAAATGTCACAACTAAATAACTAAGATTCGAATGCTATAAATGATGATGACATAAATAACCATACTAATAGCAAAACTAAGAACGAAACTAAAAATTATAAAGTGTAATAGTGTGCTCATTTATGAAAGAATCTAACTTAATTAAACAAAGATCCAAATTTTTACAAGAAAAAACAAAATTGAGACTAACCACAGACTAAATTTCATGATGTCTTGGGATTATTATTCGACGAGTAACAGAGATATTGCGATATGCCAATATAAGGTCCATCATGTTTAACATATTGCAATTCCAAGTGAAATTTTAATATAAGATGTAGCAGTTTGAGGAAATCATGTGGGAATATTAATCATTGTGGTGTAAGAAGATGGATAACAATGACGAGTTTCAAAATCAAACACATTTTAGAAATACTAGCCTTCACAACAAGACGCATGTTGCTGATTGCAATATGTGCACAAATATGCTGAAGATAGCAGATTAGCAAAGAGGTGAAAAAGGTGTCAAACAAGCACACACAACACACTTTGAACATGAAGCTTCTCACTGCTAAGCCATCATCAACCTCCAAAACTTATCGCTATTTAAACCAATTTTTATAATTTTTATTATAATCCATATTTTCTAATAATTACACCAAGAGATTACTCTTCACTATGAGAAGCACATTATTGTCTTGCGTGCCCACAATGATATCCATGAAGGTATTCAGATGCAATTATGACATTACAAGGCACTATATCATAATATGAATTGGAAAGATTATTTTTCATTTACATTCCACAACTAAAAGAATAAGACGAAAATAAAACAAAAAGGTTAGCATTCCTTTGATAATGTCTAGTGATGGTGACAAAGCAAGGTGATTGGCATAGGTGATACAAAATGTCTTCTATATCTTGAGATGCTCCATGTTTGAGTGGTTCAGTATCAGCTTAAAATTGATTGCAAGAGAAAAATAAATAAATAACTAGAGCCAAAAAAGAAAAAAAAAATTCAAGTTGTTTTTGTATATCTTGCCACCATGGTGGTTTTCTTGTTGTTTTTGCATAATTCAGCCCCTTGTATTTTCTTTGCTTTTCCTTGTTGAGGAGATCTCCCTCACCCCTTGCTGTAACTTCTTATACTCTTCGATAAAGTTTCATTTCTTATGAAAAAAAGTGTCATACTTAAAATTCGCCTTCTTTTACTATTTTCCTTCCTTTTTTTTTTTTTTTTTCTTGGGAGCTGGGGAGAAGGGAATAATTGATAATCCATTTTTCTTTTTCTATTTTGCTAAGCAAGGTACAAATTGATTTTATTTTAAACCTGATAGCTTTCATTACTAGTACAAAAAATAAAAATAAAAAAGGGCATAGAACTCACCATATTCTGAACTTTTGAACCTTCAAATGAATCAACCATCCCAAAATAAACAGCAGTGACTAGGTGTTGAACTCCTTCAGTATCTTTGTATTCCAAACACACGAAAGGTAACTGTCCATTTTCCAACTCCTTTAATAGAGGTTTTAAAGATGACAGTCTCCTCAATTCCATCCTTCTTCTCATTTCAGTCCGCAGGCGCTTTTCCGCCTGAAAAAAATTGCAACCATTCTCAATATTAGTTGGTGTATGAATATGTACATAAAGAGAATGATTTGGAAACTAATTAAAGGTAACTTACAAATGGAAGAACGGTAGAACTTGAACATAAGGAAAACTATAATAATGTAAAATGCTTTAGCATCCACCATAACCGAGAGAACTTGTTTGCCAGACCTATGACTTAATGAAGCCAGATGAACACTACAGAAATACAGCTCATGTAGAATGAATCCAGTTTAAATGTTTTTAGTTATTTAAAAAGCACATTTTAAATCAATGAAAACCACATTCGAATTTGTTGCAGCAATAAACAATCCAAAAAATATACTAACCAAAATACTCCTATATAGACTACTAAACTCAAAATATAGGACACAACAAACACAGACTAGAAAATTGACCAACTGAAGGAGGGAAAAAATTTAAGACAAGAAGTTGGAAATGAACAATGGATTTACCCTTAATTCTTCCTGAAGATCAGCAATCTCCCTGTATGCCTTCTCTGATAACAGCTTCCGGCTCTTTCTATCAATAGCATCATCACTAACTTCTGAATTCAGCATCTCAATCTCTTTATGTATTTCAGCAAGCTCCTCTCTTGCAGCAAGCATGACATTGCTCCCAACATAGTTTCCAAAACTTTGCTCAACCAGCTTTCTAGCTTCTTCCAGAGTTCGTCCGTCTTGGAAAACTTTCATGTCATCTAATTCATTCAATCTACGAGTAACTTTTGCACCCTGTGGAGCCATAACACTCCTGATTTAGTGAAGTGAATCAACATCAGGCAAAAAAAAAAAAAAAAAGAGTACAATTTATGATACACGGTGCATACTGCCAGAAGATTCAGCACCATTCCGTAGGAAGCAGTAAACTGTGAAACAAGAGGTTCAAGTCCAGTAAAGAGAAGCTTGCAGCTCTCTTCAGCACCTTCAAAGGGAGTCTGAACAAGCACAACATGACCTCTTTTATCAATGCCTCTACGTCCAGCACGCCCAGCCATTTGAAGCAGTTCATTTGAGCTTAATTGAATACGTCCACTTTCACTCCTTTTTGTGAGAGATGCAATAACAGCTGTCCTAGCAGGCATGTTGATTCCAGCAGCAAGTGTTTCTGTAGCAAAAACAACCTTAACAAGTCCTCGTTGGAAGAGCTCTTCTATAAATGATTTCCATAGAGGCAGACAGCCGGCATGATGTGCAGCAACCCCTTGCATAAGGCCTTTTACAGCAGACTCTCTGACAGCATCAGGATACTGGATACGCAACCTCTTCAAGGCCAAATCAACCTCACTCATCTCACACTCATCTAGGAGCTTGCAATCTTCAAGATACTGAACAGCTGCATCACACCCTTTCCTGCTAAAAATAAACCAAATTGCTGGCAGCATATCCCTTGCTTTGAGGTGCCATAATGTATCTTTAATTTGAGGAACCTGAAAGATTGAGGACTTTTACCGCAAGTAATGTGTCATCCTTTACGAAGGTTACAATTCAAATGTAGAGGATGCCCATCGATAAACATTCAAAAAGGGAAGGAAAAAAAAAAGGTGAACAAAATGTAAATGAATGATGAAACAAGATTTTATCCATACTTGTGAACGACGAATTGTGTTAATGTCATTCTTTGAAAGGGAAGATAATCCAGACATTCTCCCGATACTGTTGTAGCTCATGCCACTTTCACGTTTCCGTAAATTCCTTCTTCTAGATCCCTCATCGTTATAAGACTTAACTTCTGAAGCATTGAGTTGCAAATAATTGAGCGACAGCTTCCTGTTCCAATTTAAATCAGAAATTTTGAAAATTGTTTAAATTATTAAATCCACGCATAAATTCCGAGAGAGAGAGAGAGAGAGAGAGAGGGAAGGAGGGGAGAGGAGAATCCAGTACAGACAAAAGAAAAAAAAAAAAAAAAAAAAAAGAAATTTAAAAAGGAAAAGGTGAAAACAATTATGAGTAGTACCAGAAATCCAGAGTTCACTAACATTTCACAGGTACAGAACATATTGTAATTTTGAATTAGATGCCCAACTCACATCAAGGTTGTTAATAACAATTGATGAGATGAAACCACAAAATATTAATACATTTAACGGATAGATCCATGAACTCTTTAAAGTAGCTGCAAGACCATACACAGCTCTGTTTGATATATATTCATAGCTTGCTGCAGAAAGCAACTCCATCTAGAAAAAAGTTTCTACATAAAGGAAACTAAAACGTGATACTCAATTCAGAAAAGCCTTTATCATGACTACTTGAAAAATGCTACCATCAGACCATGTGATGAGCTCTGAAGATTATCGTATTCATGGGCATCTCAGAAGTAGGGAAAAAGGGGGTGTAAAGGAATAAAAAGGTGTAAACTTCTGCAAGGATAAGAAGTGAAATCATCTCATAACTAAAGATTGTCGCCGCCACTATCCGGAGAATGTATAGGTAACAATAAACCATTGAAAACATTTGCATCCATTATTAGAGGAATATAACTATACTGAAAAAAGTACTCTACTTCATCAACAAAAAAAAAAAAAGTACTCTGAGTATGTTAAGTTGTACCTATTCATGCTTGTTCCTTTTTCATCAAGAAGAGGTAACAAAGAAGTCTTCATAGAGAAGTGCCAAGTCAATGGAACTGGACGCTTCGAAGATGTTACCAACTCAGTTTTACCGTGAATCTAGAAACAAGATGGCAGTGGAAAGAAAAGATAGCATATAAGTTTACCAATTGATCCTCCCATAGGTCCTTAGTCATTCATACCAAGACAATTCAGAATTCCCATTTGTAATTTATAAACATGGAAAATTATCTTACAGTAATTAGTATTAATTCAAGCATGCAGAGCAAATCTATTCCAAATCTCTCATTTCTCTTAATAATGTAATGTCTAAAATCTTCCCTCAGATTTATCTTACACATAAAAGCTCCAAATATAACCTAGTATTTGAGATAAATAGGCCCTTCAGTTGTTATATTACAATGTATTTTGCAAGTAAACATTCATAAAATCAATTACATGATATGATAAACTGCTAAGTGAAAATTTGCCAAACCAGTTGCAGAAATTTTATAAAAAATATGAAGATGACCATACAAACAATGAAAGCATGCAAAATGTGGATGTAAAAAATGAGAATCCAACACCCAGCAACAAAAATGTGTAGAAGACACCTATGGAAATTATAACAAGACTCTAAACAAAACTATTTTCTTTAAGCATTGAATATAAAAGTAACCTTATTATAGTGTATACATGAAAAGTAGTAGTGCTGATATTGATATCGAAAATTTTAATATTGTTTTTAGTGTTTTTGAAAAAAAAAAAAAAAAAGAAAAAGAACTCTGTATACAATTAATAAGGGGAAATATAAGAGAAAACAATATTACAAAGGCACAGATCTTCACTATGCAAAATCTACAGACCCCATTCTTAGGCAAAACAACCATCATGTCATTTGCAAAACTTTATTGTGAATTTTTGGGTACTGATATCGGGTGATCAAAGTCTCACCATATCTGTTTCACCCCACTAAACAGTTGATGCAGCATTTGTCTGTGATTGATGTAGATTGAGATAAGGTGTAGGCATTTAAATATCTCTGCTGGATAGTTTTAAATATGGGTAGCAAGATTTAATAACATACCTATTTGGTTTATGAAAAATGATAGCATGTTGCAAGCTAATTTATATCATGCAAGTAATCATTATAAATCCACAATCTATGCAAAATTTTCAAGCAGGGTATTAGACTAGATGATCTAAGATAACTAGAATACCTGACCAATCCAACCAGCCAGTTCATCTGGATTCGCAACTGTTGCTGACAGACATATAAGTTGAACTTCTTTCGGGCAATAAATAACCTGAAATATGCAGCACGGTGGTTACACCACATGATACAAATTAATAAAATGAAGATGATTGTGACAATAAATGAAAACCAGGACAAGAGAAAATAGGTACTATCTCTTCCCAAACTGTTCCACGAGATATGTCACTCAGATAGTGTACTTCATCCAAAACAATCACGTCAACATGAAAAAGTCCACTCCCAGAAGAAGCCATTCCAACACTGCATGAGGAGTAAAAGTAAAACACCATCTTAATACCCACAAAACTTAACAGTGAGAAACAGAGCTATGGAGATCAAAAGGTTTTAGATGTAATAAGTGATAACTGGATTGAGGAGATATTAAGTATATTCAATTATCTACAAAATTTCCTACTAAATTTAGTTTGTTATTGAGAAAAAAAAATCCAATAAAATTACAAAAACAAATAATAATTTTAGGTAGATGGTAACAAAATTCTTGGCTCCTTCTAAATAATCCACTCAACAGTCCCTAAATGATGGTATTAACATCAAGCTATAATTTTTATGGTGAAATGATACATATGAATACATTTTGAGATTTTGCATATCGAAATTTTTTATTAATATTTCAACATTGCATTGCTGAATCTATAAACTACAAAATAAATTGCCGCTGCATTGACTTTGTAATCTCCCAGCATAATTCAGCATAATTAGAGAATAAAATACTAAACAATGTACCTCTGATATAACATGTTTCGTAAAATCTCAGTAGTCATAATTAAAACCTGAGCATCTCTGTTCACTGCAGAATCTCCAGTGAGAAGGCCAACATTGCTATCACCAAATGTCTCACTGAAATGACCAAGGAAGAAAAAAAAAAAAAAAAAAAAAAAAAAAAAAACACAGTAAGAACAGCTTCTCTAGAGTACCAGCAGAATAATACCATTATATAAATCTGAAACTAACAAATTCATTGTAATTTGAAAATCTTGCATACCGGAACTCACGAAACTTCTGATTCGATAGTGCCTTAAGCGGAGTGGTGTAAAACAATCGCCTTCCCCTGGCAACGGTGGCAACTGCTGCTGCTTCCGCAATCAAAGTCTTACCACTACTTGTAGGTGCAGATACCACCACAGATGAACCTCTCAAGAACGCTTGTATCGCCAACCTCTACATAAAGTGCAAGGGATAGATCACAAACAAAGCAGAAGCTCAGTATAATTTTTTTAAAACCATACAAGTTCATTAAGGGTCTGTTTGGGTGTCCAATTCAAAATTAAACAAGCAATTTTACATAGTGGCGTTTCAATAAAATGGTGGTCATCATCGCAAATAAGAGAGGGAATTCAAAACAGTGGCATTCCATGAATTTCTAAGAATTGATCCTATAACATCAACTATGGTGTGATGACTTCAACATTTTTAAAATATATTTTAATCTAAGGTGATACATTTGTGCCTTCAATACCATGTAAAAATTGTCAAATTGTTTAATTTCGAGATGAACACCCAAACAAGCCCTAAATAAATTTCTTCTGTACAATTACAAATACATGTGTGTCAGTGTGTGCGCGCGCGCGCGCGCGAATGAATTTGAAGAAATTAACCTGAAATTTATCAATTGGGAAGTTGTAAATTGAAGCAAGTTCTTCCACGTCAATAATTTCCTCGCCAAACTCTCTGACTTCGTTACGAAGCTTCTCAACTCTTTGGCACTTGAATTCAACAGACCGAGATAATGCCTCTGATATAGCCATCGGCGATTCGGTTTCATCCTCTCCTTCTTCGACTCCGTCCGAGACTTCCGCGGAGATGTCTTCGTATTCATCCGCAGCTTCGTCGTCGTCGTCGTCGTCATCGTCGTCGTCGGAGAGTTGGGATTCTACGGGGAAGACTGACCTTGGGAACTTGTAGGAGGTTCGAAATTGAGGTGAACTCGCGGTTCGTGCGCGAAGTGGTTTGGGGTGACAAAACCCTACGGTTTGAAGGAATGGAGAGGAGTTGTGTATTGAAGAGGTGAAAGAGACGAATGTAGAGGTGGGTGGAGAGGGTGAGAGGATAGGGAGAGTGCTCATGGCGGGAGATATTTTGCAGACCACTCGAAGATACTGTGGCGAAAACAGTTTGGGGCTGTACCCGGAATTTCCATTTTGCCAATGCGGATGTTGATTGGGACAAGGCAATCCTTCGTTGTTTAGTGAATAAATTTGACAAAATGACGTCGTTCCATCCAGAGAAATGTTCCAGAAGTGCCGTTCTGTTCTGATTGCCCTCCTTGTGGCATTAAGGTATTCCCTTAGCAAAGTTGATTCACACGCTTCGCAATTTTTTCTTTTTTTCCCTTTTTTTTTAATCAAAACCTTAACACGCCATATCTACTGGTGAAATGCAATGGTTACATGAATCATATGCGCCACACTACTTTCTTGGCTTTGGCTGAAAATTTTCATTGTGGAAATGGCTTCTTTTTTAATCACCAAAAAATAAATAAATAAATTTTTTTTTTGGGTTTGGGTTACCAAAAAAAAAACTAAATTCATTGTTTTTTGGTAGAAGTTTTTTCTTTCTATATTTTAACTTTTTGGGCATTACCTTAAATCCAAAGGATTACACTAAAATCATGAGAAGGAGCAATGGGTTAAGTGAGGAGAAAATAACAAATAGTGTTTTGCTAGAGAAGGGAGTTTGTCATTGGCGATAGGAGAAAGAAGTCGATGGAGCCATCGCTAGAGATTGAGACGAAAGCAGGTAGTTAAACTTCACGCTAGTCAATGATGGGGTTGAGGAGCAAGAGAGAGAGAAGGGTGAGAGAAAAAGAGAGGAGAGAGAGAGATGGGGTTGAGATGCTTCTCCAATAAGCATTCTGCTCTGCCCAAGGCCTGCGTAATAGGGTTTTTTTTTCTTTTGCAATTCAGGTTGAGTAAGCGTCCTAAAATAGTTTTTAAAAATGGTCAGGCTATTGCCACCACATAAAGTACTCTAAGCCCCTCACTTAATTTATATTTTTTAAGTTTTATGAAAAATATAAAAAAAGTTTACGAAAACTAATCACATAGTTTACTAAAAAACATAATTCTGGACAACTTTGTAGAAGAATTTGTTTCGAAAATTTGTCATTTAAGTATACTTTTTGGACATTTTTCATGGAAAATGAAATAAAGATTGTAAATGGCCAAAAAGTATGCTTAAATGATAGATTTTGGAAAAACTTTCTTCTACAAAGTTGTTTAAAACAATGTTTTCTAGTGAACAATGTAACTAGTTTTCGTAAAAACATTTTATATTTTTCATAAAATCTTAAAAAGTATAAACTAGTGGGGGGTTTAGAGTACTCCATGTGGTGGCAATAGCCCCACTCTTTTAAAAATGGACTGTAGATTTCAAATAGACGGTCACGATTAAAATTCACAAAGAGAATTAAACGGCGCCCTCACCTAACTGAACCGCACTCTAAGTTCACGGGAGTAACTTAAAAAAAATGAAATGGTAAAAATTACATCCGAGATCATTTGCAAAGTAAAAGAGCTAAAAATTACTCGATTCACCCCTCAAAAACACCTTAAACCCAACTCCATATGTTGAGTGGAGACCAACACATTTATCTGTACAAATCGGAGCTTGATATGTTGGTGATGATTAATTCTATAGCTTTCTTATCCCTACCAACTCAATCTTTTTAACTTTCATTGTGATTTGTGATGTGCCCATTAGCAGTGGGTCCTTCGTCAGTATATAACAAGACTTGTCTATCACCGCCATAGTTTGTCCTTATCGATTAGGAGAAGCCTGCTTACGGACTTACCGGCCAGTGCAGAGAGGACGAAAAATGCGTGCTACTAGGTATAGTCAATTTTGAATGCAATCCATAAAGAGAACAGCGCGTTCGTTTTGCTCCCCTGCTTAACATTTAACTTTTCCCCGTCTAGACCGTTCACTGTGTGGTAGGTAGAATAAGAAAAGTGTTCGCGCTCACTCCCGACATATATATTTTGGGAAAATTAGTTTAAAATATAATTTTAGTAAACTTGGAAAGACAAAAATCCATGTAAGAATTTTGTATAGGTATATGTTCAATTTTAAATAAAACGTGAGTGTTTTATAAGGATTTTAATTGCATAAAGTTTATATTACTCTTAATTTGTTATTTTTTGTTTTTAAACATTAAAATGATATAACTTTTAATTTATATGTTAGTTTTTTATAAAATTTATATTTTTGTAATCTACTCGTCAAAAGTTTTGAAATAAGACCCATGATTATTATAAAATTAGGAAAAAAAAAATTAACAGTTACATTGACTAAATGTGCTGTTTTAAAATAATTACACGTAACTATTTTTAAAAATTTTAAATTAAATTGTTTTTAGTAGAGTTTAAATTAAAATTAATTGTTTTGGAAGTTATTTTAATAGTTACATTATGAATAGAACAATTAAATTTGGAATTAGTGATTTGAAATTTTTTGAATTTAAGATAATATAGTGTTTTTAAAACAGTTACATGCCATGTGTGACTACCATTTTTCAGTCAAGATGAAAAGGAGGAGAAGGAAAAAAAAAAATATATATATATATATATATATATATATATAGGTATGCTTAGTTCAATTAGTATGCTTGATAAAAGAATTGTTGGATTTGAACAAACGGTAAAGATAAGATCCCTTTCAACGCTTATTGAAAGATATTTGTGTTTATGACTATATTTGTGAACTTTTAGGCTTTATAAGTTTTTTCCTTTGACTTATGACTGTATAAGTACAATAATATGGACTTGTGGCTAAAGTTCCTTTTTTTAACTGTAGTCACTCGCAACATGATTACCCTTTGTTTATGCTCAAAGCTTGGCTAGATTAGAGTATTTCTAGTGGTGTGAGTTATATTATTTATGTTATTATTATTTTAGCATATGTTACAGTGTCAAATACTATAATTTGACTTAATTTGCTCAAATGGTGTAAATGACGCAATAAATATTGTATTTTTTTTACACAATCACAATCTCCTTCATTTTTTTAAAACCAATTTTATGCTGTTTTAGTTCAAGTATGTACTAAATATAACAAAGTGAAATATTGTTATTTTTAACACACCATTAAAGCACTAATAAAACGTGCTAGCACACCATTAGCTCTTAGTTGGGCTAGTGGCTGCCTCGCTGACAGCCGTCACAGCCTCTAAGCTCCTGGTTGGTGAAGGCCTCCCCTCATTTGAAGTTGGAGACCGTCCCGTATAGTTAGGAAAGTCTAAGTACTGCGCTCACCAAACTCAACCACGTGCAGCACATCCTTGTTTACTTCCACCCACTCTCCCATGATCAAATGGGATGGGATGGTTAGTGAAAGCGACGGTCAACTTCCTGTGCAAGATGCCCCTTGTGGTGCTCTAAACCTCACAACAATACATTACTATACCATAAGAAAAATTAAATATTCAACACTAAAAATAACACAGTGAAGGTGCTAATATTGACTACTATGCGATAACTTGACCATGGATTCTTAAAGTGGCTCATTGTGCATGAACCAAATTAATTTAATACATGATGGGTACGGTGGACCCTAAAAATGTCTGAGAAAGTGAAGATGATACATTTCAAATGACGGGATAAAAAGTCATCACATTTTTGTAGGTTTGGTCGCATTAAGTGGTTAGTCGTAGTCACAGATTTGTACGGAATATTTCAGTTAGTGGGGATGAAAAATCATAGTGGCCAATTTTAGTCCTTGAGCCCAAGCAAATCTTAGAATTACGAGCACCAAAAATGCTCAAAAAAATAATAATAATAATAATAAAAACGAAAATGAAAATGACTTCCCCATAGACCAACTTCATCACATACAAAGAAGTCATTTATAAAAAAAAAATTTTAAAAAATGCTATTTTTTATTTTTTACTTTTCTAAATTTTTTTAATGATACAGTTACAGATGTAACACATATCTAGAGAATACCCAAAAATTCTTAAGCCTATTGCCACATTATCAAAGCAACTCCAATGAACGAGGCACTAAGGAGGCAAATGGAAATTTTAACCTTCTACAAAAACAAGTGTTCCAATAGGAAAAGCAAAACGCATTAAAGAACCAAATTTGGTATGGAGGAAAAATTTGAATTAGATTTGACTTAAGATTTAATTTTGAGATAAATTTTCAATTGTAGAGATGAACTCCACAGGTATGATGGAAAATCAAGTACTATAATATATCTCATCATTAGAGCCAAAAAATGACTTTGCAATATTAGAGTTGCTTAATGCAATTTTTATATTTCAATCTTTTATGTGGCAAATTTATGTCAAGAGATCAACCAATTAGACTCCGTCTGTGAGCAACATCCCTCACCCACCCGTGACAATGTCCCTTTCACAGAGGTCAGCAAACGGAGTATGATTATTCAATTCCACCTTACTTTTCCCGTTCCCATTTTCCCTCAACCCTCCGCTGCCAAACTCCCTCTCACAAAACCACTCTCACAGCATCTCAGACCCCTTCCCACCACCCGATCCAACGAACGAGATGGCTCTATCACGCATAGCTTCATCCTCCTCTCGTTCCCACCTCATCAAACCCCTCACCACGGCCCTCTCTCTCCGCCGTCCGATCTCATCCCTCTCCTCCACCGACGACACCACAACCCTCACCTTCGAAACCAGCGTCCCCTTCACCAGCCACCGATGCGACCCACCGTCGCGCACCGTGGAGACCACCCCCAAGGAACTCCTCTCCTTCTTCCGCGACATGGCGCTGATGCGCCGAATGGAGATCGCAGCCGACTCTCTCTACAAGGCCAAGCTGATCCGCGGCTTCTGCCACCTCTACGACGGGCAAGAAGCCGTCGCCGTCGGCATGGAAGCTGCCATCACCAAGAAGGACTGCATTATTACCGCTTATCGTGATCACTGCATCTTCCTCGGCCGCGGTGGGACCTTACTCGAGGCTTTCGCGGAGCTTATGGGCCGTAAGGGGGGGTGTTCGAAGGGCAAAGGTGGTTCTATGCATTTCTACAAGAAGGAGGGTGGGTTTTACGGTGGCCATGGGATTGTTGGGGCTCAGGTGCCGTTAGGTTGCGGATTGGCTTTTGCGCAGAAGTATTCCAAGGATGAGAATGTGACGTTTGCTTTGTACGGTGATGGAGCGGCGAATCAGGGGCAGCTGTTCGAGGCGCTTAACATGGCGGCGCTTTGGGATTTGCCTGCAATTTTTGTTTGCGAGAACAATCATTGTAAGGAAATAAGGATTTAGTAGAGAAATTTTTGTCCTTTTAAATTGAAATGGACTGAACAGAACTGAACTGAACTTAACTGAATTGTATTTTTTATGTATTTTATTTATTTATTATTTTTTTTTTGGTAGTTATGTGTTTTAATTGATTTGGATTTGTGTTTTGTAGATGGGATGGGGACGGCGGAATGGAGAGCAGCAAAGAGTCCGGCATATTACAAGCGTGGGGACTATGTTCCTGGTTTGAAGGTGAGGTTGAATCTCACATGATTTTGATTCGGGTATTTGGGCTTTTATTTATGATGTTGATATAATCTCTTTGAAATTTCTGCCTTGTCCTTTATATACCTGATATGGTCTTTTTATTAGTATGAAAAGTTTGCATCATTCTGTTTATGAGGAAGTGACTATTTGAGTTTGTCAGATAGGTGGTCAAAATTTTTGGCGGCATTTCTTACAACAATTTGACACTATTCTCAATAACTTTTTGTGTGATCCACATTTTGTTATACTCACTGTTGGATTAGATGCACTCATCATGCATGGCAAAATTTACATTAGTCAAATACCGGTAGCCATCTGATCCATAAACTCACATTAATGATCAATGAAAAATCTCGCTTTTATGGATAAAGTATCTTTTAATCTTTTAACTTGATAACTGGCAAGCATGACATATGTAGGAGTAAGTAATCCAATGGTGGATTTTGCAAAATATAATTCTCACAAAACTATATTGAGTTTAGTACAGGGCATTGCTTCAGGATGAAAATCTGTAAATTTAACAGAGTTGATATGTCAGATGGCTTGCATGTCATGTAGTGAAGGCACAAATTTTCGGAATAAATTATTCCAAGGGAGTTAGTATGTGTGACTTCATTAGATAAGTTTTCCTATTCTTTGGTGAATGTTGTATATATATGGGTTGCCCTGGTAGGACTCCACTATGAGCTTCTTGCATTCCATGTTCATACATATTAATTTTTCATTTACTGATTTACTCACAATGTGAAGTGCGAGAGGTTAAGAGTTGAGTGCCAATAGCACGTTCCTATATATGTATATATCTTATACTTCCCCATCCCTTTTATAGGAATTGAACAATTTCTTTTCAAGGGAAAGCCATCTAATTAATTTTATTAGATAATTATTGACATTTTGATGTAGTTTTTGATTCTTTGGTATATTGTCAATTTGTCACAATTGAGCAAATTAAAATATGCACAAAACATAACTTCAAGTTTCACTTGAGAGCTCACAATTAGCTGTTTTAAAATTTTATAAAGTCATTGTGGGGTCAAATTTGGAGTAAAGTTTCAAGAATGATTATTAATTTCTTTGTTTGTTTGTTTTGGTGGGGGGGTGTTGTAGACAATCACCCACTCACACAAAGTAAAGGAAGCACTCATGCACGCAAAACTAAAGAAGACAATAAACTAGCCTCCCCTTGTTTAGCGGGGAGGTAGGGGGGGAACGACATATTTCCATATGCTTGAACCCGAGATCTCTCTCTCACAAGGGGAGAGTACTAACTACTAGGCCAACTACTTGGGTTAGAATGAGCATTTAGTGAAGCACTATATATGCAAATATTTTTAGGGCACCATGTTATTGAGCACATGGTGGAAAAGTTGGATGAAAAAACATGTTTCTCAATGGACTTATAGAATTTACGTTTTCAAGATTGTTTACTAAATTTACTTCATAAAAAAAAAAAAAGAAAAAAAGAAGATTGTTTACTAAATTATTATGAATTAATTAATTGTGAAGGCGCATGCATCTGTGTGTGTGCAAGTGATAATTTGTTTATGGATATTTTGTTCATTTTGTATTAGGTTCTTTTAGCTTGACTAGTATCAGTGCCCTGGAATGAGAACAAAATTCGTAGTGTGCTTTGCTTGCTTAAGTGAATGCTTACCATTGGGTGATGAGATCGTTGTTATTGTTAGGCTATTAAGCATTTATATCTTTGACCCTCTCACAGTTTTCACATGATTCACATGCATCTTGTAACAGGTAGATGGTATGGATGCCTTTGCTGTGAAACAGGCATGCAAATTCGCCAAGGAGCATGCTTTGAAGAATGGACCCATTGTGAGTACAATTATCCATCTGTTGCATTATCACATGTTCTGAAAAGTTCTTTGTGCGACCTAGTGCTGAACTGCTGATATAAAATAATTCTTTTTGATAGGCTAATATAAATTAGACATTCATATATCAATATTGAGTATGTATTATTTTAAATATTCACATTCTAGTGTCAACTTAGTATTCTGCCAGTTTATTGTGCATACTAGTAATTCTAAACAATTCTTAGTTATACACAAGCCAGAAATTGATCAACAGAAAGATTAAGAAATAATAATAATAATAATAATAATAATAATAATAAATCTTCAGATTTTGTTACAATATGACATATGACATGTATCTGTAGAGCCTTAAATCTGACTATAATGTCTCTGTTGATAGAAAGTAGGTTACAACTCACCAGGGAGTGTAACTACAAAAGCAGGAACAGTGTGAGAATAGCAGTGATCAAAATTGTGTGGAATTGGAAGCTATTTCTTGAATTCCTGCAATTTATTCAGGTCTTGATAGCTTGTTATCTTGTGGGTATAATATCTTAGCAAAAAAAAATCTTGTGCGTTTAGTAATTGCTGTAAAAGGAACCTGCTGATTCCAAAGCTTGATGCAAAACGATAAGGTATAGCTGGGTTCAGGTTGGATCTTTTAAGCCACAATCTAGATCAGAACTGACATTAGTGGGTTCTAATAATGCCGCGTGTAAAGCATGTTTCACCCACCTTTAAATATTGTTAATTTAGTTATACAAGAATATGGATCCCGACCTTATGTAGATATTAAAGATTGTTGATATGATGTTATAACCTAAATGGCTGTAATTTACTTTGTTGACATGGTGACTCTGTTTGTACTTATATGTTTTGCTTCTTATTGTCCAAGTTTCGGAATGCAGTATTTTGTTCAATAGGTAGATGTGTCATTACTTTTAATTTATACACTCACTTGAACATGCTTTCTTGCTGGTGTTAGTCAGGTTTGTGGAACATGAATATATATTCATAGATCTATGAAATATGCTGGATAAAATTTTATACTATTTACCTCGTAGATTATTATGCTATCATCATCTAGTCCCGCAATAAGTAACAGGATGGAAACCCTTCTAGTTTCTTTGATTGATGAGTTTAATTAGTTAGCAATGGGAGGTTCTGAACCTTTAATTCCCCAAACAAATTGCTTATGAGAAATTGATTTGAGCACTCTAACCGGTTGTTTTTAGTTCTGAAACAGCAGAAGAAAGCTAATTTCTTCAATGAGTGCAGTTTGTCATCCTTAAGAGTGCATTACAGGCTTTAGAAGATTGGAAGATGTTTTTGCCTGTGCTTGCACATTAAAGTGGCTATAAGATAGTTATTTAAAATGTTATATTGACAAGGTTTAAAGCAAGTATTTTGGAATACACTCCTTACATGGGTCTGTAGTTTGCCCGAAGGGTTTCCTTGTCATATATATATATTTTCCAAGGCAAGTTGTGGAAGTTGTGTCTGCCCATTTCTCAAGTTGTATAAATTATATTCTACTTCAAATGTAAAGCCTATTCAATCTGTTTTTGATTTTCAAATGTTCTTACTTGTGCCTGTATTAATAGTAGATTGGTGGACATGCAATTGTAATAATATCATGTCCTAATATCAGCATGTTTGACAAGCAAAACTTTGTGTTAGTAATTTTTGTTTGATTTTTGGCATTTCTTTTGTTATTTTACATGCGACTAATTATTGATTTACATTTGTGATGGTTGTGTTCAGATTCTTGAAATGGACACTTACAGGTACCATGGTCACTCCATGTCTGATCCTGGGAGCACTTACCGCTCGCGTGATGAGATCAGTGGCGTGAGGCAGGTTGGTCCTTTTTTGACATTTTTCTTTCAAGAGGAGCATGTTTTGTAATCTTTGTCTTTAGTGGTCCCAGATAATAATTCTTTTGGGTGGCATGTGATTCACAGGAGCGTGATCCAGTTGAAAGAATAAGAAAGCTGATATTATCTCATGAGCTAGCTACTGAAAAAGAGCTAAAGGTATTCTTGTTCAATTTGGATCCATATATTGATATATGTTATTGGACATTTTATATTATGTAATGTGGTAGGATTTGAAGAAATTGATGGTTGGGTTTAGTTTTAATTTCTTCTTAATGGTATGTTTTCTTTTTTGATCTTGACATTGAAGTTTGCCTGACCTTTGATGTCCTAAAGGAAACGAGGACTAAGTTGCAAATTTGGACATGACAATATAAATCATTTTGAAAACTGAATGTGAAGCCCCCCTCCTCTTCTTTTATCTGTGTAGGATTTTGAGAAGGAAGTCAGGAAAGAAGTAGATGAAGCCATTGCTAAAGCAAAGGTAAGAAGCATATTGGAATTTTAATTATTTTGTAATTTCAGTAGAAGCACTTCCATAGCTTGCATATATTTTGTGTTACTTATTAGAAGAAAATTGCACTTGGATGCTGTTTAATTGTTGATGCTTTTTTTATATTTTCCCGTGTTTCCAGGAGAGTCCGATGCCAGATCCTTCTGAACTCTTCACCAATGTGTACGTGAAAGGTTTTGGAGTTGAGGTAAATGTTTCTCATCCATATCCGTTCATTGTTTGTTCTCCATTGTCTTCTTCATTATTGTTCCTTGCCGCTATTCCCTTCTAGGATAACCCTGAAGATTGAAAACAAAATTGTGTCTGACTTCAACTACTTCTAATTTAGCTTATCTGTTCAATTGGTCAGTCTTCATTATGGCATTACCTGCTTTGTAATATTCCTTGCTCACACATTTATGACTTTTAACTAGTTATAGAGATAGTGGAACTACTTCTCTGGAGGTCATCAATACATTATTAATGTAAGGAAAGAAAATAAAAAATTTGCTAAGGCGAAGGATTATGATGATGATCATACAAGATAGAGGATCTTGCTCACTTCGAAGTAGATTCCATGAACTCTCTATGTAACAAAAGGCCTTGCAGATTACACATCCATTTGGAAGGGCCCCCTACCAGCTTCTTTTCCCTCACCTAAAAAAGCTGAGATGCTGGATGCCTATCATGTACTGCATCATGGTTCATCTGTTGATAAATTGTTCCAAATAATTGGTAAAAAATCAAGGCAGCAATAAACCTTCCAGAACATCATTTGAAACAACAAAATGTGATAAAGAAATAAGCTATGATATAATTCGTAAATGGAACTAATGTTATTATTGTGATCTGGATGAAAATAAATTATTGTATCTTAATTTGACAAGATATTTTCTTTTTACTCTATAAGTTGATACTTAAATTTGAGGCGGTCCTTCATTTGTAGTATAACTCGTGAGTTAATTCTTGGTTGCAGGCATATGGAGCAGATAGGAAAGAAGTAAGAGCTGTGCTTCCCTGAATTGAAACTCTGGAAATTTTCCCAATATCCACCACCCCAGAGAAAAAAAAAAAAAAAGAGGAATAATAAAATGTTGACGTGAAAATGGTCGACTGTTGTTGGCTATCATAATTTTCGCTCTCCTTTATTTTTTGTATAGTAAAATGATTCTTCTCGAGTTATGGGAAAGAATTTTTGCATTTTACCCATGATTTTTTTCCTGTATTTTTTTTTTTTTTTTTTTGGGTGCACTACTTCTAATACGATTAATTTGAATACGTTACTCTTTTGCGTGATTCAATAGAAATTTAGAATATGTTTCTCCTGTTCACATGGATTTCGTTACTCATCCTCAATTTCATGCGCTGGGCTCTCTTATTCTCGATTGCAGGGACTTCTTATCCCGCTCATGGGACTGTTCCCTTGTGCACACTCTCCGTGAAGGCAACTCATGTTCTGATTTCATAGCCAATTGGTGCCACAACTACTCTGGCCCAGTGATCCTCACTGATCCTCCTCCGGGTTTAGGTCCTCTACTGTTAGATGATATTGTAGGCTTGCCGACTGTTCCGCGTTAGTTTCTTCCCTCTATTTATCCTATGAACAAAAAAATAAAAAATAAAAAGAGACATGGTGTCTGAATGAGCTTCTTACGGTTCGTGACGCTCCTGGCCGTCCTTGAATTCGGCGGGGTCCATCAATTATTTCCCCGTGGCCTAACTGAGGCCCCGTGTTTATAATTTGAAGCATGGGAATGCTGTGTCCTTGCACTGCAAGAGTCCAGGTGACGCACTAGTGAAAGGTGGTTCTTTTGGTAGGAGTCCCAACGGAGAAAATTATAAGAAATGAAGCCTTTTTTTTAAATTAAAAAAAAAATTAATGGCATTGTTGACTATTTCTTGAGAGTGTTCTCAGCTAGGAAGCACCTTGGGTGGGGGTGACCAATGATAAAGACGGGCCAACCGACCAGGGAAGCACATGGATTCTTATTTTTCTTCTTTCTCAAAAAGGACATACTCTAAATTGCCATATTCGAAAGTTTGCCGTGTCTGGGTTCCATTTTTGTGGTTATTTTAGTATCTTGGACTTTGTCCTGGTCACCAGATGATGTTTAAATTTGGCTAATGGATTAGACAAATTGTATAAGTAATGACCGAAACGTAGAAATTAATAACAAGATTCTCTCGTGTTCTTTTGTTATAGCAGAAAAAGGAGGGAGGGGGAAAAAAAAAACTGCATGTTTTAGCTTTGTTTTGACTTTGATCTTTTAGCTTGGATTTTCCTGCGTTTAGATTTTCTGCCCTCTTTTTTCTTGTAGGGAATGGCCAAAATGTTGCTGGGTCAACCTCCTTACTCCTAATCTAGGCCATTAATTAAATGGGTTGGCAAGATACGATGAGTCATCATGAATCATGAAAAAAATGGAGCTTTGGCTAAAGTTGGTATGAGTGATTTTCATGACGGGTGAGGGGTTATTTCTTCAAAATTTCATAAGTCATAGTGAAGTTCTTTTTCTTTTCTTTTTTCTTTTTTTGTTTTTGCTATTGTCATAGAGAAGTTCTTAGTTACAATAAATATATATAAAACAATAAATAAATAAAAAACGAAAAACAAAAAAAAAAAAAAAAACATGACTCATTATGAAAGCCTCCAACCCATTTCCAGAGCTTCCCTTCCATCGTTAGCTCCCATTGTTTTGTTTGTGCAATTCCAATGTTTAAGATTGAAAAAGGGTGACAAAATTGCTCAACAAATAATTAATAAGAACTATCTATTGCAAACATTAATCTTTCTTGTCATGAATCTATAGGTTATCTTGCTTTGGATCATAACTACTAATCTTTTAGTGGTTTATCACATGAGAGATTGGGAGGTTAAACTATAACTTTCTGTTTCTTGGGAGGCATAGATTTCAGGAATCACTAGTCTACCTTTTAAGATTATAGTTAAGTTCTAAATTAAAAACCGAACTTTAAAAGGATTGTCATGGTGCACCCTTGAGATTAGTTTGGTTCAAAATTGAGCATTGGATTTTAAAGGGAGTCTCATGAGTTTACTTGGAATCCCTTTTCCTAATTCATATCACATCATGGCCTCATTTTGTTAACATTCCAGCAACCCGTCAATGGGCCAAGTGTTTGTGAGTCAAGTCAGCCTGAGTCAAGTAAGGGAACGGCTATTGCAACCCCCCATTCCTATAAGCCCACCCCCCATCCTTTAGGTTTTTAAGGTTTTATGCAAAATTTAAAAAGTTTTTATGAAAACCGACCGTGATGTCCACTAGAAAACATCATTTTGAACAACTTTGCAGAAGAAAGGTTTTCCAAAATTTATCGTTTAGGTAGACTTTTTGGCAAAAAATGAAATAAAGGCTATAAATGGTTAAAAAGTATATTTAAACGATAGATTTTGGAAAAACTTTCTTCTGTAAAGTTGTTCAAAATAATGTTTTCTAGTAGACCTCATGGCCGGTTTTCATAAAAACTTTTTATATTTTGCATAAAACCTTAAAAACCTAAAGAATGGGGGTGGGCTTATAGGAATGGGGGGTTGCAATAGCCGTTCCCGTCAAGTAAACCATACCATTTACTTTGGTGTCCATGAGAAAGTAGCCCGTTGCCGTGATAAAAAGGGTGAAAGACTAATTATAATTATTATTTTTTTCCTCAATCTCGTTAAGGTTCCTTATATAACTTAAATACAAATTTTTAATCTTAATTTTCTATTTCTAGTCCAATAGTCAAAATAAAATGGGATTTAAAAAAAAAAAGGTTAGTGGAAGTATCTAAAATTTGAGTCATCAGATCAAATATAAAAGGGTGAGATTAATAAAACCCACGAATACTTTGTATGTGAAATCTCTAACAAGATTTAAGTTGTTTAAACAAATGCTGATTCGTAATAAACTAAATCACATTCAGGAACCCTTATTTATTTGTTTTACGTTAACGTGGCTGAAAGACCGAACTTGGTTATAAAATAAAAATGAAAATAAATTGAAAATAACCACCGACATTAATATATCCAAAATTGAGAGTCACAAGTTTCAACTTTAAGGGACTGTTTGATAAACTTGAAAACCTGGCTAGTCGAAAATAAGTTTGGCCAGTTTTGATTTTATACTGTTTGATAAGTCTCTTTTTCCTACCAAATAGTTCAGCTTTGTTATAAAATAAGGCATAAATATAGTTTGTTTTTCAAGCCAATGTGAGTTGATTTATTTATATAAAAAACCAAATAACGATTATGGATTAGGATCTAATCTAATCCAATTTTTTAAATTCCCAAACAGGCCCTAGATGAATACAAAATTGTTTGATACTTTTTATTGCAAAATAAAAAAAAATTGATAATAAAAATATAAAAATGTTAGAGAACAAAGCATTCTACAAGCTTAATACGGATGAATCCTCTATGGGTAATCCAGGGAAAACAAGTGCTAAGGGGCTAATCAGAGATCATTTGGGTCAATGGATCAAAGTTTATCTCTTATAAGCTATGGACTACTACTAGCATTGAAGCTGAAATCTGGGGATTTCGTGATGACTTTGAACTTGCACTAAAATGTAACATTAGGAAGTTTTATGCTGATATGGATGCAAGTGCAGTTATCACCCTTATTCATAGTGACATTTCTCAGGCTCACCCATGGAGTTCTGTGATTTTTTACTGTAAGTGGGTTAATAGATAGATTTGAGGAGATACATCTACAACACAAGTTTCGGGAATAAAAAAAATGTGCTGACCTTCTGACTCGTAAGGAAGCAAATTTTGATTATAATTGTAGTATTTTTTATGAATCACCAATATAGCTGGTTGATCAGCTAGATGTAGATTGTATGGGTATCGCTTACCCCAACGATGTTGTATTTTTTGCTCCCTAATGTTATTCTAGTATCCATTTCACCAAAAAACAAAAAATATATATATATATATATATAGGGAGAAAGACACAGCAGTAGGTTGGTGATTCAAATTAAGAAATGCTGGGTTTTGGACAGTACATATGTCAGTCTTGAGGAATAATGATAGCTTCAGTGAACCACTTCTTTGTCAATTTATAGCTTGATGCCACTTCCAAACTTTGAGTGGGTCCAGTCAAACAAAGATGGGTTCCTACTTTCCCACCCACATGCCACGTTCTATACGTATCACGCTATTGGGTCTTGAGGCTTTCTTTCCGTCCATCTTCCTCACCCGTTGGTATTTCCTCGTAGCACCATTTTAAATTGTTTTCACACCCCGATGAAAGAAGCAGCAGCAATTTAAAATGGTCACGAAATAGGGACAAAAGAGCACCGTCCCGAGCGGGGTTGCACCATCAATCTGTGCGTTTTGGCAGATCGTCAAAACTCGTGGCCTTGGTACCGTTGTCTCAGAGAATCCTATGCACATTCCATCGCCGATAGTTAACATATGATAAATCTCTTAAAAACAAATGTTGCCAATAGTACAAAATTACCTTCCCATGGCCTACTACGTGCGGATAAATTGTACTGGGGAATTACTGCTTGGTCCTGTTACAGGCAAATAATTAAACTTAGTAGTCATTTTTAAGTTAAGTTGATAGTCATTTACCCATAGTCGGACCAATCTGTAATTCCTCCAATGGAATTGCATGGTTTTAACTTTGTAGTCCACTCAATATGATCAAGGCCATTGATTCTGTAACTTAGGAGTTTATGATGTTCTAGGATGAGCCAGGGTCGTTTTATGAATAATCAGATGGTTAGTAGAGAATATATTCTGAACAATAGTCATCGAGTATTATAGTCTTAGAGATCGAGAAAGAATCATGGCATCGATATATCTAAACCCATACCGACATCTCTTTGGAACTTGTAAAGACTTCCCTCGTAATAAAAGGAATATTTAAGTGCTTGCCAAACGAGGCCTTGGACAAATAAACTTTATGTGTTGTTTAAACATGTTGGTGCTGCCCTAGTGGGCTCTGCCCTCCTCAATACCCAAAAAAACAAAAAGAAAAAGAAGAAACAAGTTGGTGCTCAGAATCTTCAATCTACCCATTTCCAAATTAAAAGCTTCCAATAACTCCCTCCTACTCGTTATAAACTTCTTTACCACCGACAGTTGTCTAATTATAGTATTATACAATACCAATAAGTAAGGATTAAAAGAAAATAAAGTTGGTAACCTGGCAATTAATCATCATGTTTAATCATTCGCGGGCCACTTCACATTTGAAAATGATAAAGTATCGAATATCAAACAGTTCTAACACCTTTGTTTCTTTCTTCTTCTTCTTCTTTATTTATTTATTTATTTAATTATTATTATTAACGATAAGGGTATTTCAAGTCTTACTCCTATTGAGATTTCAACTCAAATTATTCTCTTAACAATTCCTATAAAATGCTTCATACTCACACTAACAATGATTTTTGTAAAAAGTCGAAACAATGACTTCTGGGTTCTTTATTTCTTGTTGACTACATAATTTATGTGTTAAAAATCCTATAATTTAGGAGCCAAGATCCTCTGCTTGGGTACTTGGGTACTAAGGTTCATCTAATGGTTCTAAAAATTTAAGCCCTTATCCCATAAATGTGTTCTTTTTTTTAAGCCGTTAGATTACCCAAACACCAAGCAGAGGATCCTTTCTTATAATTTAGGATGTAAACATAAATTTCACAAAGGACTGATGGAGTGATGAGGCATATCTAAAATTTTATCGAATTCATCTATCAATTAGTTTGGTATGCAATTTAAATTCAAAACAACATATCTTTCCATATATTGTGAGATATTGTAAAGATCTTAGTTGTTAGATTACTCTAGGAAAACTATTCGAATTTTAAATTTTTAATATTCATCTATAAATAAAAATCCTTAAACTCTCACCAATTTAAGTAACAAAACACTAATGATTGCTAATTTGTCATAGGCCATATATGCACCTTAGTCAATAAAAGATGCGTCTCAATTGGTCATATTGGCTTTTGTTTTTTATTAGAACTTTGATTATTCAACTAACGTATTATGAAATCAAAAAACAAAAATAAAAAATAAAAAACCTAATAATTAATTTTACCATTGCATCAAAATTGACACGTTATTCTGCAATCCAAGCTGTATTTTGAGTCCTCGAAAGTACAATACCTCTTATTTGTTTACTTATTTATTTATTATTATTATTATTATGTGTTTGCTTCAACTTGCAACTTACATGTCAAAGCATTTGGAAATGAATCAAAATAAGATATTTCCAAGTTTCTCCGTTGTATGGCCTCCACATCGTGTAGCGAGAAGGGATCAAGGCAAAGTCTATTATGCATGTGCACCGTACATGCAACTTGCAAGGGAATACCCTATACAGGAATATTTTTATCCGATTTATTTACGTGCTTATGTGGCATTCATTTTACTTTAAAAAAAAAATTAAAACAAGAAAAAAAAGGTCATGCCTGCAAACATAAACTTGATGCATGTTATATATTAATTTCAATGTATATATCGCATCTGTTTATAGATGTTTGGTGTTGTGCACAGTACGAAATCCTAAGTTAGAAAAATGACCTCCCTTATTATTGTAGGTGTTTAATTAACTCTTTCTTTTTCATTTCCTACAAAGGTTTAAAATTTTGATATGGCTTATTATTTGAGATATGGGTAAGGTTTTTATTTAGTTTGCAGTGGAATTTTTTTATTTTATTTTTTGGGCTAAAAGAGAGATATCCCAAGTTATTAAACTCAAACTAATCTACTATGATATACAAATCACCAATAAATCTGTGTATTCAATAATGAGGGAACGGAAATCGAATTCGGGACATACGGTTCTTGAAGGATATTCCTTATCAACTGAGCTATCCTTTCTGTTAATTCACTCTGTAATAGTTAACATTTAGAATAGATATGACTGGTATTAACACTATCAATTATTATAACCATTATATTAATTACTCCCTGTTCCTAAATAAGTGTTCTACTTTTTTTTTTTTTTTGAATGTTTCAAAATAATTGTCTTATTTCAAAAGCCAATGATAATTTTTTATTCATTTTCTAAAATATCCTTAAAAAGCTATTCTTACTTTTTTTTAATGTTTTACACACTTAAAGGCAAAATTAAAATTTCGAAACATATGCATTGATATGAAAACATTTAATAAGATTTTCTTAAAAACATGTTTTTTTCAAAAAAGACCCTTAATTTAGAATGAAAGGAGTATAATTTTAAAATCAAATATGTATAGGTTTATACTAATTGAGTCCTATAAAGCAAAATTTAGGTATTAGGGAGATGACGGAGAAAATAGATAAGAAATCAAAAAAAAAAAACAAAATTGTGAATGGGATAAAGAAAAATACGAGAATATACGGAGTAATAAAAGAGACTGTTCTTCCAAGTCATCCAACAAATTTCTTGAATTTTTTATTTTATTTTATTCAGCAACACCACCGAATAAGTTGTTCCTTGCTGTAGCATACATGCATTACTTGAATCGGCGGAACAGGAAAGGTGCAGTTAATGGTGTTGGGGCCTGCGGAGCACATGATCACGTGGTGACGACCCCGATGAGCGTCAGAGCTGGAACTGTGCCAGGCTGATCGCAGCCGTCAACATCAGTCGCCATATTGCAGCTGGCACAGCTGGCATTGCCCTAGTGGGTGCAAAGAATATTACTTCCTTCCACGGGTGATTACCTTTTCCTCACCCACGCTCACCTTTTTGGCTTTTTGTTAGGTCACCGCTGGTTATTCATTGGTCTACACCTGGCACCGCATTACCTCACCCCGTACAAGGCTTGAATGATTCGCAGTTGGAAGAATTTGAAGTCATTTTTTATCAAATAATCCCCTTTTCAACCATGACTTGATCAATACTTCACGCAAAAAGACTATGTCCACATAATCTATTATGTTAGGGTCATGACATCTTGAGAGAGAAGGTGTTTAAATTCAATATCTTATTATCTTTTGAAGTTAGTTATAGTCGGCTTTATATTAAGCATTAATGATCATAATGTAAGATCCTAAAGATTTTTCTCGAATTTTAAAAATTAATCAAGCCAAATATTGAAATATTGAAAAGTAAGATATCTACAAGATTTGAGATGTTTGATGCTCTAGATAATTAATGGGGAACATGTGCAAAAAAAAAGAAAAAGTGTTACATTGATGATGCTACTAGATAAATGGTAGTAAGAAAAGATTTAAAAAAAAAAACATCAATCTATTTGTGAAAAAATAAAAGTAATACCAAATGGACAAAAAAGAAAAAAAAAAATTTAGATGAGGAAAAATTATTTAAGTTGATTTGATCATAAGGGACATATGAATGCACTTATATTGATTGTTGATTTTATTAAAGTTGAAAGCCTCTAATGATAAAAAATAACTCCGTTAGAAGCGATAAAAAAGGCCTATATGTTAAATATATAAGATAGGATACATACTTCAATGGAACTGAATAGTGTAAAATAATTTCATGTAATTGACCTTAGCTTTTTGTTGAGTTGAGTAGGGTTGGAAGTTTTAATATTTTCATTGATGATACATGATTTTTATTTTCTTAAACAAGGCTTTCAAATGCGAAACCACATAATTTTAGTATGAAGTCTCTTCTTTAGCCTTCATGAGTAGGTTTTACATATCTTGTACTTTAATTTTTTTAAACAATTATGCCTCATTTGTTAGATTGTTTTTCAACAAATAAACATTTTTTTTTTCGTTATGAAACGAGAGGTCAACATGCAAACTGGTGCATTTGATAATGAAATAACAAAAATTTAAATTCAAGATTTACATTCTTGAGCCATCATACTTTATTGTCTATGCTATTTTCACAACTTAATTATAGAATGAAATTAACGCACCCTTCTTGTCAGAACCCCACTCCTACCCTAATGTTATTACAAAACATCACCAACAACTCAAACTATTTCATATGTAATATGTAATGCGCTCACAACCTACCTACTTTAGCTATTCACTGTTCACACAACCAATTCCTTAATTAATTCTAGCATTGATTTTGCCTATGGAAAATAAATCCACAATTGCGCTCCACTCATCAGCTTTTCCACCACTCCTCATAACGAGTGAAACGAGACTTCGCAAACATCATTGTTTAAGGGAAAAAAAAAAAAAAAGAAAGAAAGAAAGAAATAAAGAAAATGCAAATCTCAAAGTCTTAAGCATAAAACTTCGTCGTTAAGTTTGAACGTCGACATTAATGTCGCGTCTCGGGATAAATTTTTTCCACTACAAAATCCTGAGCTGTGGTCGCACAAGACACGCGCGATTCAAAGGCGCGTATAAGGAATTCTCTTCCAATAAGATACAGCACAGCCAACCAATATTGGTTGGGGTTCTTCCAGAGAGGGAACCAGTTTTGGCCCTCATATAAGAATCGCCGAAACTTCCCATTGCTCTCCTCAGAGACGGAGAGAGCAACAGAGACATAAGAGTCTCAGACACCAGTAAAGCCAAAGCCAAAGCCAAAGCCAAAGCAAATCCCCTTATAAACACAGGTGCCAAAACTCTCTCTCCTCTCTCTCTCTCTCTCTCTCTAAACGGAAAACCGCGTCGTGTTTGAATGCAAGAAAAATAGCAACCGCGTCGGCGTCCATTCCGTATCCCTTTCCATTCTTTCGTGTTTCATTCATGCATTGTGCGTATATTCGATTCCATTGACTCTTCATTTGTTTCCATCTCTAGAAAGTAGAAACGTCTCTTTCCTTTTCCGATGTTACCATAAAACATCACCCTACAACACAGACTATTTATTTATTTTTATATATAGACTCATATAAATCCAAGAGCCCAAAACCCTTTATTATTCTCCTCTTCAAGAACAACCCAGATGGTTCGTTTTCGATTCAGCGGCGCCGTCGCGGTGATTCTTGTCTTTCTTGTTTTCTCACATTCCTGCCTCGGGATTCGTTCCGGTCCGACGAAAGTGACCGGCGACGGCGGTGATGGGATTGAACATCTGGTGGGGTTATCTGGTTTGCCCCGATTCGCTGAAGCGCCGGACTACCGTAATGGGAAAGAGTGTCGGGTATCGTCCTATAAGGGAGTCGAGGCGTATTGTGACCCGTCTCTGGTTCACATAGCGATGACTATCGACTCGGAGTACCTCAGAGGATCAATCGCCGCCGTCCATTCCGTTCTCAGACACGCCTCTTGCCCCGAAAGCGTGTTCTTTCACTTCATCGCAGCCGAGTTCGACTCGGCGAGTCCCCGTGTCCTCTCCCAACTCGTCCGATCCACGTTTCCTTCTCTCAATTTCAGAGTCTACATTTTTAGGGAAGACACAGTCATTAACCTAATCTCCTCTTCGATTCGTCAAGCCTTGGAAAACCCATTGAACTACGCAAGAAACTATTTGGGTGATATTCTAAACCCATGTGTTAACCGAGTCATTTACCTTGACTCGGACCTGATCGTCGTCGACGACATTCACAAGCTCTGGAATATTTCACTCACTGGGTCACGAGTTATCGGCGCACCTGAGTACTGCCACGCCAACTTTACCAACTACTTCACCCCCGGATTCTGGTCCGACCCTGTTCTGTCCCGTGTATTCGCGTCGAGAAAGCCGTGCTACTTCAACACGGGCGTGATGGTGATGGATCTTGTGAAATGGAGGGAGGGTAATTATCGGAAGAGAATCGAAGGGTGGATGGAATTGCAGAAGAGGAGAAGGATTTACGAGCTGGGTTCGCTTCCGCCGTTCTTGTTGGTCTTCGCCGGCAACGTGGAAGCCATTGATCACAGGTGGAATCAACATGGATTAGGCGGTGACAACGTGAAGGGGAGTTGCAGGTCACTGCACCCTGGTCCGGTGAGTTTGTTGCATTGGAGTGGGAAAGGGAAGCCGTGGGTTAGGCTCGATGCCAAGAAGCCGTGTCCACTTGATTATCTTTGGGGGCCTTACGATTTATTCAAACCTCAGCAACACCACAACAGAGGGAAATTTCAACACCCATCTCTTGCTTTTCCGTCCTCGTCATTGGTTGGGTATTCCAATTATTTTCTATGAATTTTTTTAATTATTATTTTTTTACTACATTGTTCAGGAGATTCTTTCATAGATGTACAGATTACTGGGAAGAAAAGGGTCATTGGTGGGATGATGAAACTTTTTTTTTTGGGGTTAATTCTTGGGTTCGGATCTCTCAGAGATTTCAAGTTCTATCATGGGGGGAGTTCCTCTTCTTGGAACAATTTTGGTTTTGGTTGATTCGTGTATGGAATGGACTCTGAGATTTTGGGGAAGGAGAAGGAATAACTGGTAGTTGTTCTCTGTTTGCTTCATTCAACTCAAAAGTATATTGGTATTTTTCTTTTATTTTGTGTGTTATTTTTCAGCTTTCGGCCAATAAATTATTGACAATACTTTACGTGTTTTGGTAAATCACTTTTTGTATGTTTTTTTAAAATGTTACGGTTGGGCACTTCGGAAAAGTTCCCCATTTTTAATGACGATGGGCCCGCCTTCGATAGCGAGAGTGGGAAAAAATGGAAAAAATAAAAATAAAAGGAAGGGGAAATGTCCAGATCAGTGGCTCGCGAGGCTTCGTTGGACATAAGAGGGCCACACCCTCTTCTTTGTTTTGCGGACAACTGTTTTGGGACCCACGAAGCATATACTTGGCTTGGTGCGATTTCTCTTTTGGTGCCTAGTCTCCTTCAAAGTGTACACCTGGACGGTGTCATGTGGTGTTGGGAGCTTTGGCCCTTCGATTGACTTGACTTGGGGATACGTTCACACTTCCATGGCTTTAAAAAAAGGTTTGATGACAATTTTCACAAGCCAATTAAGTTTTGGACACGTACACTTCAACGCCTCCAAAATTCGACCTTCTTAAGGTGAATCAAGTTAATTCAGTTTTGGCTCAAATTATCTTGATGAATGGTTCATTTGAGTTCACTCAAGATTGATTACCTTGATGTAGGATTCATTTGAGCTTCGTTTATAAGATATTTCAAGCTTAAATCATAACTTTAACTCGTTAATTTATGAAGCCAACTATAAGTAAACTAGTTTTTTCTACTGGTGAATTGATTAGTACTTTAAATAACCCTAATTACTCAAGCTTGTCTTGATGAAAAGGCTTCATTTGCATTCATTTTAAAGATAAATAAGCGTAGCTCAAATGTTGCTATTTGAACTTGTTAATTTCTTAAGATGAGTTCTATTATTTGACCCAATTCTTCGTGCACGATGGCATTATCTCTATTAGATGATTAGTTGAATTGGAGGTTGAGGTTGTTAGCCAAAAATGATAAACAAAAAGTAGAGTACATTTCAGGAAATTCTTCTCTCAAATTACAACATGTTTTGGTATTCAATTACCGTTATTTATCCTAAAGTTTTTTTCATAAATTCAGTATCTTAAATGAGATGACATAATGTTGCCTTGCAATGTTGAATTTGGAAAAACAATTAAGAACAAATGGTATTTTCCTATGAAAATTGCATTCCTTGAACGATTGAAGACACTCAAATGAAAATAAAGAGGGATAATAAGGGAGAGAGGAAGGCTTCCTTTTTTTATTATTGTTGGGCATTGTCATTGCTTTGTTGCTTTCAAAGCACAATATTTTTGTCAGAGTGGTTTTTTTTTTTTTTAAAAAAAACTTTCATTGTGATTTAAGGCATCTTCACTACTCACCTCTTTTTAATTATTTTTTCTAATGAAGAAAAAAAAATTTGAATGGCAACTTGCAATAAGTATAGTTTAAATTCCTTGAGTAGTTTTGGTAACATGCGCCATAAATTGTATTGCTAAAATGAATAATTAAATTGAAACGTCTAGACTCGATCTAGTTCAGCAGATTCGAAGCTGATGATAGGATTAATTAGAACACATTATGCAAAATTGCTTTGTAAGAAACGTGGAGTCCCCTATTTACAAGGAAGTATGGATTTGATGGTCAACCTAGTCTAAAATATTAAAATAATATCTTGGAAAATTATTTTTGAATCAATTCATTTTTAATATTATTCACCAGGGGCACGCTTGGGCGTCCCTTTGAATTGAATTGTGTCATTGTGTTTTGTATATGATTTTGCGAAACAAATGCGTACGTACTTGTGAATGGAAAAATTTGAGACAGTGATCATCATAACAAATGAAACTATAAATTAAAAAGAAAGGCATTTCATGAATCTTTAAAAATTGATCTTATAGCAGTAATCATGGTGACGATTCTAATTTTTTTGAAAGATTTCAAAAAAAATTTTTTTAATTTTTATTAAAAATTTATAATTGATAGAAATCAACGGTAAGCCCTGCAATATCAACAAATGGATATCAATGCTTCCTCATAAACTTGAAATCAAATCGTTCACACTTAACAAGTGAGAAGAATGCCACTAGCCTATCATGCTATCGACAAACAATTCGATTCAAGAAGATGAATTCACACTTTCAATGCCATATATATTACAATGGATCCATTTGAAGGCCATAATTATTTTATTTTATATTCATATTGTTACCAATTTCTTTCTAGAGAAAACTTGATACAGCAACATACAAACCATTTTAACCAAGGCTAAGGCATGATTAATGCTATTCATAAAATAATTCAAATGGATTAATATGACCGTTGGCAGGTCAATTTTCCATTTAAAACCTAAGCTAAACGAGCCCAAGCACCATTCACACATGTATAATAATAATAATAATAATAATAATAATAATAATAATCACCTTAAGTCAAAGGTATAACAAATCACCCTCCAAGGTTCCTACGAATCTTGGCGACATCTTGGCCGTTTATTTTAAACGCTGCCCTCAGCACTTCATCAGGAATGCCTGGTTTTGATGTGAATGAGGCAAGGGCTGCTGACTGTAAACCAGGAGCCTGGCTACTGAACCCAGATAGGCACATTGCTGGGCCGACGGAGTCCAAATTGAAGAGAAAATGGACCAGCCCTTTTGGGAACACAAACGAGTCACCGACCCGTAATTGTTGGGTAAATAGGCGGTTCGAGGTATCCACGAATCCAACAAGAAGGGATCCCTTGAGGAGGGTGGTCACCTCCGAGGCCCGTGGGTGCCAGTGGGGAGGCACGAGCCCGTCCCGCGCTATATCAATACGGGACATGGTCAAGCCCATGGTGTTGAGGCCCGGCAAATTTGTGGTGTTGGCGATGGTGACGCTGTAGCCGAACTGGCTGGCCGTGGTGTTGCCGGGCTTCGATAGAGCGGAGGTGACAAAATGAGTAGTGGATGCTAGACTTGGGTCAATGCAGTGTGCACCATTCATGAAAAATGGTGGAGGGGTATTTGTATTCGCAATGCAGTAGTCTTGAAGAGGGTCCGGATCGGGTTTGGCAAGGCCCAATAGAAGAACCAGGCCGATGAAAAACCGGGCAAAGGTGGAACTTGTTCTCATAATTGGGTTGTTACTTGTTAGTGAGAGTTCTAAGGATATTTTGGTTTTGAGATTTTGATCAAGGAGATAGAGGTTATAAATAGAGGATGGAGGAGAGGGATGTTCTATTGATGTAATATTTATTTATTTTATTTATTTAAATGGGGAGAGACATTGGAGTAGCTTAAGAGCATTAGAGGAGGAGGAAGCAAGGCAAGTTAAGGGTGGAGTAACTTATCCAAAATAAAGGGTTAGGGTGTTTTCATGTCAGCATCAGCCTACATGAGTTTTGCTACATGTCAAATAATAATTGGCCACGTTCAAAGTGGGAGAAGCCATTTGTGTATTGTGGGGTTTCACACGAAGGATTTGTTCCTCTCTTTTTTTTCGATAAGCAAATGGATGAAGGATTTGTTGTATCTAGTCAAACGTATATACCGGATGCATAAATTAATTTTTATTGTTTACCCCTATTAAAGTAAATTTCTAACTTGACCCCTTCCTACTTGACCGTTCATAGTTGCACACAGACCTGTATGATCACGATCCAGCTGAGTATCAAGGGGAAGTGAATTACGCAGGTTAGCTAAGGCCACTCGATTAATGGGAACAAACGTAAAAACGACGTCGTCTCATCATTGAAATAGACATTCATTTCTTATATCATTTAGATCAACCAATTCAATCGTAGTGTCCACACGTGTCGGGTGTACGTTGGACGCCGAAGCATTGATTTAGAATCTTTCACGTGTAACTCACACCCTCCCTCTACGAGTCTACTGTACTACATTTCCCAGTCTTCCTCATCAGAATCATATGATAACTTCCCATCAGATTTGGTTAGATCATCAAAGCTTCTTCCGCATGAAAAACTGTATAAAATCCTTTCTAAGAAAAATCTTGCAGAGAATCCAAATTGGTGTTGGTGCGGTTTCCCCCAAAAGAGAGGAAGGAAATAAGTAAAATGAAGTTTGCTAATTTGTGAAGAAGCTTTTGATGAACAAAGGAGTACAGGATCTTTTCTTCTTTCTTAATACAAATTTACTTCATCAAAAAAAATATAATTTCCATTTTTTTGGTATTATATGGTAAATGGTTGCCAAAATATAATTTTTCCTAAAAATATATATATATATATATATATATATTCCCAATGCAGGTTTTGATATGAGATATATCAGCACGTGCTTACCTGATCATCATCCTATATATATATATATATTTAAGGCAGTGGAAACATGTGCCTTCGCCCCTGGGCCTCATTTAACCAAACAATTTCATACATAAGCTTTGTAGAGTTTTCTTGGTGGTGCAATACAAGTTCATTTCCACTAGTGTTCTAATGTGAGTTATTTTATTTCCAAGTTCGAAGGTATCGCGTAAGCTTACTTAAGTGTTCATAGATATGGTTTAAAACTTAAGTGGTGCACGGGTGTTGGGTCAAAATATTGAGCTCGTGACACTCTTATACCTTTTGCCCTTCAATACGAATGACACTCCTGGTTTTCTTATTGAGTTTTTTTGGAACCCTAAGGTAAACTTGGTTATTATGGACACAAACTCTATGGCGAAGAAGCTCAAGAAAAATCTAGGATTACGTTATAGGACAATAATTTGAAAGATATTCCAACGATGGCGAGTGTGGTGGTGAAGGCCGAAAGGGAGGATATATATGATTTGACGAAGCATTTGCTAGAGAGGTGGATTATGTTGCATTTAGGACTAACAAGAAGATAAAGTGGTTTACTAGTCGCGCTTTTAGCAGCCATGGCAAATGGCCGGATGTTTAGCGAGCAGAAGGTGATGTACGCTAGTGTTTATCTGTTTTCTTTGCTGTATGACAGGATCTATGCTCCTTAATATGGTGGGCGGTACAGATGCTACTCTGTTGAAAACAAAGTGAATGCAAATCAAAACTTAAAAGCATGTCTTGCGGTGCCCTTCTCCATTGAGATATTTAAAACTAAATTCTGACGGGGCTTGTAAGGGAAGCCACCTACCCATAGCAGAAGGAAACTAGAAAACAGGAGCTGGAGGTTTGTTCAGGGACTACAATGGGTCTTGGCACAGTGAATATTAATACAAGTATGGAAGCTGAGTCTTGGGGCATATTCGAAGGATTAAAGTTAGCTCGGAAAAGAAATATTGATAAATTAATTATTGGGGTCGATTGTAAACTAGCTTGCGACATGTTGGAAAAATAAATTAATAACCATCTTTCCTGGGACCCCTCATTTATGAGTGCATTGGTATGATCAACAAAAAAGGTTGGACTGTTGAGCACATATTTAGGGAAGCCAACGACAGCTATACCCACAAGTTGGCCAATTTAGGCGTTGAACACCCAAGTCGTGAACCTTCTTTTGTCCTTGTTAGCTCATCCTTCCTACATTAGAGGGTCTAGATAGGTCGCACACAAAGTTTGCCGAAACGTAAAAGAAGTGAGGCTTTATGTCTTTAATGAGTTTTTGAAAGCGCCCTGTTTTTAGGAAGAAGCATTCAATATCCGTGGATTAGAGAGTTACTCGTTTTATTTATTTTTTGGAAAATGATCCGCCAAACCATATGCTATCTTATGGAGTAGGATCTTAGTTTTAGCTTGGGCCTTTGTAGCCATTAAAGACCGGCATTTTTTGAACCAAAAAACAAAAAGAAAGGAAGACTGACATTTTGGGTAATTTCAAGAAGAATTAATGTACAACGGCATTAATCTTCGAAATGATATGGAAAAGTACAATAGCAAATCGGGACGTTGAAGGTGCATGGTAAATTAGATTTTCAATGAAGATTGAAAAGTAAACGCCAATGTTAACACATTGAACTTCAGCATACAAGAAAACGAAATTATTAAAATAAATTATAATATTCAAAATGTTTTGAAATCAATCTAATAAAATAAAATTACTTCAAACATGTTGCGTCATCGCCCTCCCCCGCCCCCCCGTGTCTAGAAACGAAAATCGATTATTCATTATGAACCAACTTTTTCCTAAATTACACACAATTGATCAAAAATTAAACAAGAGAGAGCTCAATTAATTGAAATAGTGAATACTTCCTTTTCTGTGGTTGAGTAAATTGTACAGATGAATACGAATATTTGATTCAACACCCACAATACTTCTGATTCTCTGGTTATAGTTTCCCCAAACAGGCCTTAGCCAGGATCGCACAATTAATGGTGAACGAGCCTAAAACGACGTCGTCTCATCATTGAAACAGATTGATTTCTCATACGGGGTTTCATTTAGATCAACCAATTCAATCGCGGGGTCCACACGTGTCGGGTGTAGACTGGATGCTGAAGCATTGATTCAGAATCTGTCACGTGTAACTCACACCCTCTACACAAGTCTACTGTACTACATTTCCCAGTGGGCCTTGCTCACCTTCCATTCCATTGCTGATCTGATCACTATCTTGCGGTTCTTGGGGTCTCCCTCCTCACCCTGAATCAGAAATCCATAGGTATGTATATATATAAATATATAAATGTATGTATGTGTGTATGTATTTGTATAATTTAGTGGTGATCTCTTTGTTTATTCAATCTGTTCTCATCCTTCTGTTGAATCCCCATAATTGATCCCACTTCCATCAAATCGAATTGCCCTTTAAAATATTTTCCAATATATTTTTCTTTTTCTCCATCCCATTTTTTCACAACACTCTTCAGCTTTTTCTCGCACTACTAGATACAGTGATAGCAGTAAAAGCAAAAGCATCTTTAGATTTCATATATAATGGGTCATGTGCTACTTTGATGTTTCTCCCTGTATTTTTATATAATTGGCTCGTGATGATGATTGGGGTTATAATTTAGGATTTTCCACAAGTACCCAGAAAGAGACAAGGTTGTCTTTACTGTAAAAAGTTGGAAGAGATAATAGAGATATAGGAAAAAGGTAGAACACAACACATGCACATGGTCTCCAATCTTGTATATCTTCTTCATTGGTTTCAATTTTTTTTAGTCATTCTTTTTGTCCTAATTGTGATCTGCTAGTGCTTGGTCTTTTAGTGTGCTTCAGTGGATTGATGAAATTCCCATGCTAGCTGCAGGTCATAATCCTTAAAGTTTGTGCCTTGGTGTGGTCGCTCTGGTGGTAATTCAACCCTGATATTGAGAATTCAATGGGTGAATCAATTGTAGATTCCACTATAGATGAAGATAAGGTACACCCATTTGTCCTTTCATCTGTAAAAAGTGACCCATTTGTTTAATTTGTTTCGAATTATTGCTTTTCAACTATAACTTTTTTGTTTTGGATTTTTGGATTGATTTTTGAAGTTCATTATTGCGAAATTCCCATGCTGTTCATGTTGGTACGAGTTGTCATTATGCATTTTTTTTGCTAAAAACTTTTGCACGGATTTTGGATTTTGTGATATAGAAACAGATGGGAGAGTCTGCTGCCTCTGATGGTGTCCTCGAAGTGTCAGTTTCATTCGGTAGGTTTGAGAATGATTCACTGTCCTGGGAGAAATGGTCATCATTCTCACAAAACAAGTACTTGGAAGAAGTTGGGAAGTGTTCGACACCTGGATCGGTAGCTAAGAAGGCGGCTTATTTTGAAGCCCATTACAGGAAGATTGCTGCTCGGAAGGCCGAGCTATTGGATCAGGAGAAGCAAATGGAAACTGGTCCCTTGAGGTTAGATGGTCCAAATTGTGGAGATCTAATCAGAAAAACTTCTGATAATGATGAAGAAATTGATATATCCAATGATCAAGATCCCACTGAAATAGTTAATCAAGAAGCCAATTTGATCAGTGAGGTGAATAGCACCAATGTTGATGAGCCAAAGCAGGATGCTTCAATCACCATAGAATGTCAAAGCTCATCAATTGAGGGAGATAAAGAAGAATTGGATTGCAGACTGGGTAGCCCCAAACTAGAAAAACCAGAAGGAGGTGTTTTGGTGAAAGAAGAGTCTCCCTCCATGGGGTCTCAAGACATAGTGGAATCTCCACTGAACTTGGACAATGAGATAGAATGCCATCTGAAAGTGAAAGAGGAAAATGCGAAGCAGGATCCAGCAACGGAATCTCAAAAGGTGAAGTGTTTAAAGTTATTGTCTCCTTGATCTGGTTGGTCTTTATAGGGAAACTATGACTGGGAGATCTTGTCTCCTACATTTTGCAACTATGGTTGTTTCAATAATTCCGATGTCTCATTTTTATTTTACTTTTTGGTTGAAATTTTGGTTGTTTAGATAACTCTGGCCAATAAGGAGAGGAATGTGGCAAGGGTTAAGAAGACAACAGTATCACCTTTACCAAAATCACCACAAATTTCCACCCCTAGAGTGCCAAGGCCTATATCATCAACTTCAACTATGATGTCTGCATCACGATCCTCAACAAAGAAGGGAACTAGTTCATCTTTACCAAGGAGCAAGAATCCTTCTGCAGGAGAAAGCAGGAAAGCAGCTCCTACATCCCTCCATATGTCCCTTAGTTTGGATCCCACAAATTCTGATCCAGCTTCTCTTACCTCAACCAGAAAATCTTTAATTATGGAGCAAATGGGGGATAAGGACATTGTTAAGCGAGCATTTAAGACATTTCAAAACAATTTCAACCAATTGAAGTCTCCAGTTGAAGATAAATCTTCTGTGCCAAAGCAGGTTAATCATTTCATACATTCACCAATTTATAGACCATTTTGGACTATGTTTATCTAATTATATTTCTCCAAATATGTGGTTGTGAGTTAATAGTTTCATTCAGTTTTCCATTTCATGGAACCTTGATTTTTAATTTTCCTGGGCAGGTGCCAAGAAAGGGAACACAACTAAAGGATATGACTTCTGTGACTCCTCGAAAAGAGAATGAAGGGTAAAGTTTTGGATTTACTCAATGTCCATTGATTAATTTAGTTAGCAGTATGCATCAGTGTACTTACGTGTAGTTGTGTTGTTTGTGGCCATGTGATAACTGCATATTAACAGTATGCAGGTCTATAAGTGCAGCTATGTTCACTATTATCTATTACTCAGTTGATTTGATTGAGCTCTAAACTTTAATTAATTTCTGTTATTGAACGAGTGAGGAAAGAAAGAAGTGCAGAACGTGAATGCTCAAAAAAGTGAATGGGAAGATGGAAATTTGTTTGACTAGGGTGGGATGTGTTGAGTTCCTTATGTTTGAGTGGAGTAGCTCTTAGCCATAAACTTTTACCTCGCTTGTCAGTAGTTGCATAATTTTTTATTTCATTTAATCTATATGCTATTATGTGCAAATATAATGGATTGGGCAATGCTAACTGTAAGTTTAAGACTGATATTAAAAGTCAATTGGCCCCTTGGTTGGAAACAAATTGCATATTTGATGTTTAAAATTGGTTAAGTAGAGCAATTTATCAGCTTAACTTTTCATCTGTTTTAATCTGTTTGTCATATATATATATATATATATATATATATATATAATATTGGGGGGGGGGGGGGGGGAGATTTGGGGATGATGGGGATTTGTTACAGTTTAACTCATCAGGTAAGCTATGTTAGTACGAGCTACTGGATTGAGGAAAAGGATAACATCCTAACTAGTTGGGGTTGGTTAAACTTATCCTTTTTGGTGAGATGTTTTCCATTAGACCATAGGTCATCATGTCTTCTATCATAATTTCAATCCCCATCTTGGCTTGCATGTTGTCCTTGTGGTGTCTTCAGTTTGAACCATATCACTCATTCAAACTGGTCCACTTGTTGGTATTCAGGTGCACGTGGCATAACCATCTCTACAAGCTTTCTCTTATTTTGTCCTAAATTGATGCTTCCTTTAACTTCTGTAGAATGCATTCATGTCTAATATAAAATTGAGGGAAAGGTTATGAATGCATTAATAGGTATGCATTAATAAATAATATTGAAGAAAACACATTTTTTTTTTTCATCCATCATGTTTGAGTTCTATGAGGAAAAGGTTATGAAGGACAAGTACCCAAAAAAGAGTCTCATATATATATATATATATATATATATATATATTTTTGCATTGATGAAACTATAGGTCTGAGTTCATTTTAAATATTTTGTTTGGTATTCCATCGAAAGTTCAATTTTGCATGGGTTGTTTTAAACAGGTCACACAAAGCAGGTGGTCTGGATCAAAGAACTGCCAAGGTTGCCTCATCTTCTTTTGGCTTGAGAAGTGATGAGAGGGCGGAGAAACGGAAAGAGGTATCCGCCATCCTGCTCAATCTCTCTCTCTCTCTCTCTCTCTCTCTCTCTCTCTCAAACATACACGCACACACACTCAATTTCTTTTGACATCTTACAGATACAATGTTTTTTTTTTTTTTTTTTAATGAAGTAAATATGTATTAATAACAAAAGATCTTGCAGATACAATGTTGTCTTCCATTAGCCACTAACAACCATTTTTTCCCAATTTATTTTCAGTTTTTGAAGAAATTGGATGAAAAATCCAGTGCAAGAGAGGCAGAGAAAACACGCCTTCGATCAAAATCAAAGGTACACTTTCATATAGCAAGGGCATATTGTTCCATCTGGCTCGGCGAGGGCCTATTGCTCCATCTGCGTATGGTTGCTCATACTCATAAATGAGAAATGTAATTCCCACAAAAGACGCTGGTTAATATGAGTTTCTCTGCTAAATATATTCATGGATGATCACTCTTTTTTGTGAGCATCTGTTACCGTCATTCGATCAGGAAGGAACAGGATCATATATGATTGATCTACATATAAAGCATGTTTCAACACCCTGTGCTTGGTGCAGGAGGAAAAAGAAGCGGAGATCAAAAAGCTAAGGCAGAGCCTTAATTTCAAAGCCACGCCGATGCCAGCTTTTTATCGAGGACAAAGGTTATCAAAAAGCCTATTAGATAAGGTATATTGTATCACCGAAACTTTTCCAGTTAATATTTGAATTGTTTGAATGATTTGATCCTTATACCACAAAAAGTTCCATAATTAACTATTTTAGATGCTCATAAATTATTTGGTAAGGCGTTAACATGAAGATGCCATAAATTTAAGTTGTTATCTTTCTATTAGGTAATATATTAATATGTTCTCACCAACATTTTCTTAGTGATGGTTATTATGGTGGGCCAAACATGCCTATTTTTCTTCATGTTTTCATTCTAATGTCCTGCTGAAAATTTCTTTGCATAATATTAATTGCCAGTAAAAGCTTGACTTCTAAGTTGAAACTAATGGTATTGTTCCACAAGTTATTACTAGTGGTGATATCTGTAGTGAAGGCCCGTTGTTGCCTTGCTTTGCTTGTAAAATTGAGCTTATGTTTGTTGAGTGGGCATCAAACTGAGTGGGTCAAAATGAACATAATGGCCTCTTGCTTTACTAGATGTGACATTTACTTATTAACGTGTCCTTGAAATGTAGGATCCATTTGTCCATTTTTTAAAAATTCCTTATCAGAACTTTTAGAAGCACATAAAATCTAAAGGCATATAAGATCATGATTATATCTGATAGTTGATAATCACTTTAAGCGAGATCCTTGGGCAATCTCCACGGTAGGCCATCCAATGTGTACGAAAACAAATTCATGGAAGCATGGCTTCTACTTTAACTGCTATACTAGATTTCGGAGAATTTTGGCATCCTTAAAAAAGTAGATGGTTCTGTTTTTATTTTTATTTTTCCTTCTCTTTTTGGGAAAAGTTGAGTGGCCCATTATGAAAGACTGAAAGGAAGTTTCTTACATGCTGAAGCACTTAAATTTTTGCCTCCACTTTACTTTCTTACCCTTAACGCGTGCAATTTACATTTCAATCCTTATCAAAGACACAACCTACCAGAAATCACTCTTAGGACCATTGACCTGGAAAGTTTGTGGGGATCCCTCGACAATACAAAACATACAAGTCTGGAGCCTCCTTAGTGTAAAGTTTTTGGAAAACAAGAATAAAACTTTTGAAGATCATTATATGTTCAGTGTATGTTTGCATTGATACCCTTTGTATTCATTGACATGACCATTTCTCTACATTCCAAGAAGCTATCATCAATTCTTAATCTTGATTAATAAAAAATGTACATTTAATTTTGCAGGAGGGTTCCAAAAATGAGATCCATAGTTGACCAAAGTCCCACAGGTGAAACAATCATAAATCAAACATTCGTCATGAATGGCAGTTGGAGTAGCGGCAGAAGATGTACATCTACTTTGGAGGCAAAATACATGGATGGGCAAGAGAAATGTACGGGCACATGTATATATATATATATATGAAGAAGTTGCTTTTCGGTGAGGACCCATCTCATAATATTATTGGTTAGCCAACAAGGACCATTCATTAGTCACAGGCTGTGTATCTCTGGATGGCTGGAAGAGACAACCCATATCGCCGATCTTTTTGTATTGGTGGGGCATATTAATAATGCGAAGGCATAAAGAAAGAGGTTGGGTTCTGCTCTATCACACTGAAAAAGTGTCTTCCCTCCTGCCCCTGGCTCTTACAGAGCCATACATATTTAGGAAAAGTATAAATATAAATGTTGAACGTGTAACGAGTGCCCTTAATGGTCACGCTGTTTAAAGAGCATGGGCTCCTTGTGGTTGGGTTGCACATTAATACTATACTTTTGTACCGGTACACTATAATTTGTGGGTTCTGTGATAGGCTGTGATGTTTGCCTGTTTGGCCCTAGTCATTTAATTTGAGTTTAAGAGGCCACTGAAGTCCCATTAGACATGCTAGGAGCTTGCGTGATCAACGATTGCGACGCAATCAATTTCGTGTATGAACATTACTGTGTATATACATAAAAAGAAGGAACTGAGAAGAAGCAGCACTTTGCCTAAGATAATTGAATTGATCACGTAGAAAGAATGGATCCAAGAAGCATGGTTCTCACATTAGCAGTCATAGATTATCTAATTTAACCACGCTTATCAATATGAGCACATGTATACTATTCATGTAAGCTCAGCCAACGCAACGGCATTAAAATTCAGAAACTAATGCCCGGTAGTCAGCAGAATTTGGATTGAGACAGCCACCCAATGTCAAAATGGGGCGAATTTTTTTAATACAATTTGACCCCACATCGAGAAGTTTGGCCAAAGTTTGGAAAACATCCATGAAGACATTAGTTGGCCAACTTGATATATTTTATCAATTCAGTTAAAAAATCACGTAAATAATTCAATTGTTTTAAAAATGAAATTTTATGTTGTGTGATTAAAAAATTTACGAAAAGATAATAAGATCTTGATTCTGCGCTTTCTTGTACTTTTTGCTTTTCGTACGATGAAAAAGGCAATGGTGTTGTAAAGGGGTGAGTGGGTTGCGGTAGGTTTAAAGTTGGATCTTGTGTATGGAAGGAGGGAAAAAAAATAGTGACTGTGTGCTTTGGTCTTTGCATCTCTCTGCCTCTGTATCAAAATGTAAGCAACATGGCACTCTGTTTCAACGCGAGGCCCAAAAACGCGGGAAATTCAATGTTTGGTGCTTAAAACACAAACACGCCATACAAAGCACACTGTTTTAAGAGGAACTGTTCAAAATGCAGCATTTTTGTGTGGGGGGTGGTCAAAGAGCAACCAAACACGTCTCGTTTTTTTTGAGGATGAAAAAAAGAAAGAAAGAAAAACTGGATTGGGTCATCCCCACTTATAGGGGTCCATCCCCAGGACCCAGTTAGTGGATGGAATGACCTGCCCCGCAAGTCATCCTCGACGGCTCTATCTGAAACAAGACTGAAAATCTGTACAAATGCACCATCTTTCTTGTAGGCAACTCAAAATGCAGCAAGATGTATATTTTTGACATTGCAGTTAAAAATGCAATTTCTTTTTTTGGGATTAATCAAGACATAGACAAATGCACCGTTTTACGGCTAAATCACATCATTTTTGTAGGGGTAGGACGCCCCTAAAATGCAGCAGGACAAACCATTTTCACAGGCACGACTCAAAGCACATTGTTTTGGTAGGGTGTCCTTGAAATCTAAATGTAATCATATGACATCCACATATTTATGAAGCTTAGCATGAGATTCTCTTGCTCTGCTTTCCTAAGCAGCTTATAATTTCACAGATTTAGAAGCAATTCTGAAGTTCTGCTGATAATATCCTGCCTTCAATTCCTTGAAATTTCATAGCTTTTGGAGCAATTTGGAAGCTTTCCTTATGCAGCACTTTTACCCTCTAATCGTCTTGATCACAATCTTTCCTTCATGTCTGTGATCACGCCTTTTAATGTCTTAATGTTTTGCGGCAAGCCCAATCACAGCAAAGTAAATCACAACAATCGAACACATAGAAAACACTAGATTTATATGGTTCAGAAAAATGCATACGCAGATCAAATCCACCATCAACAAAAAGAAATAAATTACAAGAATTCGTCCCCCCTCTAGAAAGGCACTTTTGTGGTGCCTCTTGGAGTCCAATAATAAAAGAATGCGAGACATGACCTCACAACACATAATAATAAAGGACAATCAACAAAAAAACTAAAGATTTCAATGTAATTACTGAAAATCTACCAAGATTTTGAAAAGAATTCAATGGTTCTTTACATAATCAATCATGCTGTGTCTTCACATATCCTCCCTTTTTGTCTATGTAATCTATGTACAATTGTACCATTGTACATTGATTAATCTCCCATTTCTTATACAATCTATGTACAAATTTAAAAATCGTCTGACGAATCACTAGAAACGCTCCTAGACTTCTCTGACATGAAATGCTCCGGCAAGTTTGGGAACCTCACCGGAGTCCTCAATACCCGCGGAGAATTTGGTGATGATGATCCAACACTCGCCGTCGCCGTTTTCCTCTTCTGCCTATTTCGAGAAATATCGACGCAGACCCCATCAACCATACTTAGAAAATCTTTGACAATAACAAATAGTTGAAGTGGGTGTGCCTCTCTATCCTTTGAAGCCCCTGCTTGATAATATTCTGTTGTTCTCTTTACAAGTTCCATCACCCTTGTTTGCTCTTCTCTCACCAACTTTAGTTCTTCTTCAGCTGCTTCAAGAAACCCTTTCATCTCCCTTGCAAATCCTCCTCCATTAGCAGCACATTGTGTCACAATTTGTCGAATTTCGGCAACATGGGCTGTGAGAGCAGAGCATGTCGCAGCAAACGAATTGTAGTCAATTGTGGCCGCTTTCTTTACATTAGAGAACTCAGAACTGATGCCGCCTACAACGGGCAATCCAAGCATTATATATTCCTTCTCTCTTTCTTCTTTTGATTCTGAATTCTCGGAATGGAGGCTGCTGCTGCTGCTGCTGCTTCGGCTGCTGTTTCGACTCAAGCTGCGATTTTTATTGAGAACGCAACGTTTTCCCTCTGAACGGACTACTTCTTCCACAACAAAATGAAGTAAAGTAGTTTTTCCATCGGTGCTTTTCACATCGGAGAGTTTTCGTAGTGCAGTGAGGTTAAAAGCTTGGGCATTCCCTCTTGCAGTTCCAGCATTCATGCGATTGCCAGCCTTGAGAATGGCCTCAAGAAGTTTTAAAAAGAGCCCACGAGTTCGAAGCTCCTTGCACCCCAATTCAAGTGTTTGTAAAGATTCCTTGAGTAGAAGGATCTCTGAATCGTAATTTAATCTGAAAAGCATTGCGTTAAGACGAGCAAATGCTGATGGAACGGCTTTCAATAGGCGGAAGAGGAAGGATTCAGCAACGGCGAGTCTAGTGGGGTCTCCATCGAATGAAAGAATTTGGGATTCTTCTTCTTTCGTTGGGGAAATTCTGGTTAGCTTTTCAAGGGTATCTGCATTTAGGCCCTGGCCCTCAATGAGCGCGTTAATGATTTCCTCTCGAGAGACGGCTAGCGATCTTAGCACGATCGCTGTGTTTTGAGACTTTCGAGAATCAAGGATGAAAATCTTAACAGATGGAGCTGAACTGACACTGCTTGGATTCAAAGAATTATTGCTTCTTGGAGGGGATTTTCGGTTACTGGCAACATATCCAAAGAGAGCTTCCATGAGATCGCCGTCAAACCTGAAAGTACCAACAGCAAAATTCAGGAAAAAAAAAAAAAAAAAAAACCCATTTTAAGAACCAACAGAGGTGGTTTCCATATAATTCAACTAAAATATCAAATTTATATATTGCTGTTACCTAAAAGAACCGCCATCGATTTTGTCCCACACCATCGAATGATCGACATTAGCATTCACTTTATCCCAATGCAATGGCTTCAGTTTCACCTGACCATTCCCAGTTTCTGCCACACCTTTTCCAGATGAAGATGCTACCGGTTTACCATTGCTTGGAATCTCTTTTGGCGATGGTGGTGGTTTCAACGACGAGGCCAAAGCCCCTGTCTTGGGAGGCGGAGGAGGTGGTGCAGGGTTTTTCTTCGCAGGTATTGGTGGGGGAGGAGGAGGTGGTGCAGGGTTTTTCTTCGCGGGTATTGGTGGGGGAGGAGGTGGTGGTGCAGGATTTTGCTTCTTTGGAATTGCCAATACAGTTTGTGGTGGTGGCGGTGGCAGTGTTGGTGGTAGTGGAGGTGGCGGTGTTGGTGGTGGTGGTGATGGCGGTGGCGGTGGCGGTGGCTGTGGTTGAATTGATAATTCTGGTTTTTCCTCAGCCTTGAGAGCAATACCAACATATGGAGGAGTAGAAGCTACAATTGGATATGGATCTTTCACTTCTTCTGGCCAAACTTGACTGCGGGAAGTTGAAGATATTCCTCGAAACAAACGAGATTCTTGTATGTCCTCGGGCTTCTTTCTTCGACTGGCTTTACGAATCACCCGTTTTTCTTCTTCTTCGTCTTCAGCCCTTGAATCAATCTGCAACGCCTCTTTACGTAAACTGTTCTTCTTGTTTCCCCCTTGAAGCTTCCTCCAATAAAGCACATCCAAACCACTCTCATCAACAATCAACCCTTTCAAATTTCCATCAGCACGCGCAAATCCATTATAAGGCAACCCTGTATCACCTCCATGAAAGCCAGCGCCGCCTGTCTCCTCCTGCTGTCGTCGTGCAACAGCATACCTCTGGAACAAAAAGAAGACCAACCCAGCAACAACTAGAGTGCTGGCAGCAGTTGCAGCAACCGCCTTGGCAATGGTTTTATTAGAGGATGACGTTGGAGGTGGTGGTTGCAGTGGCGGCGATGATGGTGGCAGAGGCTGTTTTGTCGGAGTCAATGGAGGAGAGATTGGAGGACTGCTTGGAGTAATGGGTGCTGGGATTACAGGTGGAGGAAGCTCAAACGGATAGAAAGTTTCTATATTTTGAGGTTGGCCAACAGAGAAATTTACAACAGAAGTGAAGAAAAGAAAGAATAGGTGAAGAAATAGCCATGGCTGAAGAATTGGAGCCATCAGAAGTTTAGATTAGAATTTGCAGAGATGAGTGATTGAAACAGAATCTGTTGTTTTCTTCTTTTTTCTGTTTATTTTGGGCGTTACGAACGTTTATTCATTCTTTTGTCTTTGTGCTTTTGGGGTTTGGTTGCTGACAGTGTCAAATGCAGAGTTGTTAGTTCGTTCCGTTCCGGTTTTGTTTATCTTAAATCTTAATCCTAACCCTTTCCCGGACGTTTCTCATTTCGAAATGACGAATAAACCCCCCATCTTATGCTCAAGTTAGTGCTGCATAGTAGGGGTGTTTTGGTACATAAATTTAGGGTTATACCAAATGAAGCTTTTTTTTTCTTTTTAAAATAAAAATTAAATTAAATTAAATTATAGTGTGCAGCTGGGGTGGTGGATGCGGTGGTTTACTCGGTCGGAATCGAATCATTCTTTGTTATTATTATACAAGGGTTGAACTGGTTTGTATTGGAAATTTTCTTATCATGCCACATAGCTGTGAATGGGCAAAAGATAATCAACTGAGTAATTATTTAACATGGATTATAGTTTCCTGTACGTAATCAAGTGAATTTCTAAATAATTTATTTGTAAGTTGGGCCAAGTAATAGAAGAACCCATGCTACATATCATAGTTATTAAAACTAGACTATAGCCATCAATTTTTTTTAATTGGTTGGGTTCTAGGTTAATCATTGATTAGCATGGTATACCAAGTCTTTAATTGCAAATAGTTTTTTATTTTGTTTTTTATTAACGATTATGGGTATGTTCTAACAGCTAAGATGAGACGCTTGATTTGAAATGATAACTTCTGTAAAGTACACTTAAAACTTGACTGTTCAACTAATTTATAGGAACCTAATTGTAAATATTTAAATTTAAGAGTTTCATATTGTGAAAATAACTGAAAGGTGTGGCTTCCCCGATAGGTTTATACTTTGATTCCCATGATTTTTAATAATCTTTGTTGTTTCATTCCAGACTTTGCTTACTTATAGAACGGTCTGTACCTTTTATCGGGATTAGACAATACGATCGCATGCGCACATGTGATGTCATGGACGTATGCACAAATGCTGTGTCATTGTCTAACCCCTATGGGACGTAGAAACCAACGGTAAGTGACGCTGCCCATTTTGTCATCCCGAATCAGTAGATTGGCTAGGTCAATAGCACACCAATTTGACCGGTCTGGCCGATCCGGATTTGATAACACTGGCCCCGGTCCCCGGCCGGTTCTATAACAGGACCAAATCCGCAGGAAGACCCTGTCAAAGTTTCAGTCATCTAGTTGAACTATTCATCATATATCCCTGACTTCAGAAGTAACGTTTCTGACGGCCAAGAGTGAAATAGAAATGGAAGTCTATCAGCCATGCAAAAATGCCGGAGCTGACTCTCAAAACATGGGCCCAATCTGGAATAGTTTTATTTCCATTTTCAGTGTCATAATTTGGGACGGGCCCCGAGGGTGTTGTTGAGAAGAAATGAGAGTAGCTCCACCAAATTGTTTTATCAAGAAACTTAGCTAATGCATTGATTTCATCTGCGTGTAATGTAGTGGTTCGAAGAAAATGGAAATCCAACATTCACTATTAAAAACCCATATTCGTGTTTTTTTTTTTTTTTTCCTTTCATTTCTTTTGGTCTTAATTTTCATAACTATACCATATTATTTATAAATTATAATCTTTTAAAATATTATTAAAGCAATTACGCTTTCAATATATTTACTTTTGCAGTTTTAATGTCGTGTAAGATATCGCATAGGTCTTCTATGTTACAACCATCCGTAAACGATATATGTGAAAGCATACGTGTCATCTAAGGACAAGCATAGGATCTAGATTTGCTGCAGTAGCACTCTTTTTACTGCACCATGCAGTAATCGTTAACATTGTAACATGTGACAAGTGGTGGCAATAAACGGCTGTGGTCCAAAACACACAAAAGCTAGTAGTTTAAGCCTTAAGGGAAGTTAACGCCGTCTGGCCGTTTAAGGTGAGAAACACAGGCAAAAAATGGGAAAAAAGGAGGGAAGCCATGGCCAATGGTGTTCATCGCATAGAGAGGTTTTGATCGGTGACAACAAAGGGTTTCATCACCTGATCGTCTCTACCACAAATCCATCGCCAGTGGTTTTCATCGCATGTCTTAGAATTTGTTTGATCACAACCACGCACGGGTGTCATCGCGGCAACGGGGGTGCATCCGTATTCGGGTTTAGATCTGGGTTTTAGATGGGTTGTTGTTCCGACTCCAGCAGTGCCACACTGCTTCTCCCTTCTTCTTCTTCTTTAATTTTTATTTGGTTACAATCAATTTGGGAGTCTTGATCCTAAAGAAAAGAAAAGAAAAAAAAAAAAGAAGAAAAAAAGGGAAGCCATGGAGCCGGCGGCGAGACGATGGAGGCTTGAGAAGGAGTTGGGGATGGTTTCATTGGAGGAGCCGGAGATGGGGTTTTGGTGGGGGTTGGAGAAGGAGCGGGAGAAAATGGAGATGGTGACGGCAACGGTGTGTTGACTGGTGTTGATGACGGTGATGGCGGTGCTGAAACAGGGCATGGTGGTGGGGGAGGCGGAGGGTGCTGGCTTGGTAGCTTGCAGAATGGCAGGAGAGAAAATGCCGACGACGAGGGCTGCGTCGTCCTGCCAATGGGGAGTGGATCGATAGGGATGGTGAGAGAAGAGAGAGAAGCGTTAACGCCTCACGGCGTTGATGTTGCCCAGTGACCTATTAAACGATTATAGCTTTTGTGTGTTTTGGACCACAGCCTTCCATTGCCTCTACTTGCGACACGTTGCAACCTCAACAGTTACTGCATATATGGTGCAGTAAAAAAAAAAAAGTGCTACTGCAGCAAATCCGGATCCACAGAGGTGAACACACAGGATGGGATAATCTGGCCTTGAACAGTCCTATATACTTTCAGTCCCTCAAAATATGACACTTGAAACGTGTTCCTCGAAATTATTTTGTCGCCAAAAAGGAAGTCATCGTTTCGTTGAAACATATTTGATTCTCAGTAAAACATTGCCATCAGAACAAATATGCTTAACTTGTTTTGGAAGAATGACAAGACTGTCAATTCCATCGTTATGGGTGAACTAGCGATTTTTATCAAGCAAGGTTTCATGGATTTTTATCAAAGTCCAGATTGTCTGATTGACGCAGAACCAAACAAGCGCTGGGTGTTTTTCTATTGTCAATTTTGCCACTCAATACAAATCTAATGGGGCATAAACAGACTGCATAATGACAGAGTAAGCATCGAATTATTTGGGCCGGCCAGTGAACAAAGCTGAAACTCATGAAAGCAAATCACAGAGGGACGCGCGGCAAAGCTGCAATCACACACCCTTCACAGTTGTGAAGCCCAATCTGTCGTTTACTTTTCAATGCCTTTCAACTTTTGGTCATAGGGCCCAAAACATCCCCTAAAATTTTGAAGCAGGGAGCGGTTATTGCAACCCCCATTCTAATCACCCACCCCCATTCTTTAGGTTTTTAAGGTTTTATGCAAAATATAAAAGATTTTTATAAAAACCGACCATGACATCCACTAAAAAATATAATTTTGAATATCTTTGTAGGAAAAAATTTTTCCTAAATCTATCGTTTAAATATACTTTTTAACCATTTATAGTCTTTATGTCATTTTTTGCCAAAAAGTCTACCTAAACGATAGATTTTGGAAAAATTTTCTTTTACAAAGTTATTCAAAATGACGTTTTCTAGTAGATTAAGTGATCGGTTTTTGCAAAAACCTTTTATATTTTTCATAAAATCTTAAAAATAAAAAAGAAAGGAGTAGGCTTATAAGAATGGGGAATTGCAATAGCCGTTCCCTTTGAAGTAAGCTCGTCGAGTCCATTGATCCAGCCCACACAGAAAGATGAACCCAGCTCAACGATTAGTGTTTGTGCAACACCATCTGTCCTAATGAAAGTTTCATTTAAGCAAATTAAATCTCACTTTTTCCCCTCTTTACCCACAGTTTGCAATGACCTACCATACATCCAACTGGTTTTCTTCAGACATTTATTTTTTGCTACTTGATGTGGCAATTAAAACGTAACCACCGCATCCACCAAATTATGGGAAAATGCCACATCAAGTGGCGAAAAATACAGGGTAGGTTATCCCATGCATGGCCGCTCATCTAGCAGGCTTAAAAACAGGAGAGTTTCTTCCTGGAAAACATTATTTGCATCAATTTTTTACACCAATTAACGTGATAAATGAGAAGAATGAAAGAGAATTGGTACATACAACACTACTCTTATTATTTTTAAAAATTAAATGAAATTCTCATGTCAAATGCCACATCCAATGGAAGAGCTTTCCTATTCCAATGGACCAAATTTAGTCTGCTCGAAAGTAAAAATAAGATAAAGTAGGAGTTCAAACCTCTCCTTTTGTACCAAAAAATATAAAAATAAAAAGAAATAAATAAATCATCTTCCCCCATGAGGTGGATCCCGTACCCATCGAATTGGGTTTTCATACGTTCATACCCTTGTGTGAGTTGGGAGGAGAAAAACCTTATCATTTTTTTTTTTTTTCCAAATTTGAAATAGAAGAGAAGGGAGATACTCATCAGTAAGAATGTGGGAGGTTTCCTTTTTTGAAGTGCTAATAGCCCTAATAGCAATCTCCCTAAATGAAAAATTAGGAAAACAGTCTAGAGAAAAATAGGTAGGGGACATTGTCTTTGGCTAAGGGATGTTCTCTATGTGGCAGCTGTACCTAAGGGTGGTAGGTTGTAATTTTGATGGGTTCTGCCCCACCCTGACAACACAACACGTGGTAATATTTACCTCTCCCAAGAGGAACAATTGGTGAGACATAGCAAGCTCAATCCCCAGGCCCCCCCACCCAAATACCACTCAGCCCCTCAAATAGGAAACATATCAAAACCATGTCCAATTCATATCCGAATCCAATATTCCTTTTTACCAGACAATATCATGCACACCTCCATCATTCAATCCCAAATCCCAAACCCCTATCAATTTGACTCCAAAGAGGGCCCCCCCCCCATCTCCTCCATTCACACCCATTTTCAAATTTATATACTAGAATACTTTAGCAAATCGTAATCAATAATAAGAATTCATTCCAGCAGATGCTTAGCAATTAAATCTCAGTTATATTAGTATTAAAATATTGTAATTTTGGTCATGTAACTAAAAACAAAATTAATAAGAAAAGAGGGGAAAAAAAATTGAAAACAGGTGGGGGCAACAAAAACGGTTCACAAAAGTAACTGGAGCACTTGCAGGGGTTGGGATTGTAGGCTTAAACAGAGTTGGTCATTTTGAGCCGTCTAGTTGGGGAATCAAGCGAATTGGGTGAAGATGGTTCTGATGACGATGGTGATGAGGATGATGATGATTGTGATTGTGATGGTGACGATGATGGTAAAATGGACGGTGGTGACGATGTGGGATCAGAGGATTCTGATAGCTTTCTCTTGTTGATGCCTTTGTTTTGACTCCCTTCTCTATCGTCTCTCATCATGTAATCTTTCAACCGTTTCACGTCCGACAATTTTACCGGCTTTACGATAAAATCCTCTGCACCTTCTTCCAAACATCTGTTACACACAATTCAAAAATTAATTAATTAAAATTAATTAATTTTAAGCTGCACATATATAGCATATACAAAAAAGAGCAAAAATTATTAAAAATATATGTATATTACCTGTCAATCCGCGCCAAGACGTTCTCGGAAGACATGATCACCACAGGTATCTCTCTCAAAGTGGATGACTCCTGCTTACCATAACAAATTTCAATGAATTTAACAAACTATACTCTCTTCACCTCTCTTCTATTCTATCTTTGGTTGCTGAGAAAAAGCAGGGCAAAAAAATGGCCTATATGACTAATTAATTGGTTCGAATGAAGCGAGTTTATATATTTTTGCAATCTAACATAAAATGATAGTAATAATAATAATAATAATAATAGCATTCAAAATTTTCTTTCTTTTCATTCCATTTCCTCTGTTTTCTCAGACACCAAGCATATCGCTATTATATTCTAAAATTATGGGAAGAGAAAAAAAAAAAAAAGAAGCTAACCTTGACTTTCTTGAGCAGCTCGTATCCAGTCATACCAGGCATACAATAGTCCGTAATAATCAGATCTACCTTCAAGCCCTAAAATTACACGAAACACGAATTATAAGTCAGTAAAAGGCTTAAAACTCTAGAAATATTTTCGAAATTCGATTAAAAATTCATAATTATAATCTCTCTTACATCAAAACCAGCTGAACTCTTCTCTCCATCCAAGCCGAGAAACTGCAAAGCCCTCCTTCCACTATCCACCGCCGTCACTGTATCATTTCAACCAAATTCCTATAAATTACACGTACACACGTCTATGTGTATGCCTTATATAGAGAAACGAATCAAGGAGTGTACCTTTACAAGAAGAAATTCTGAGCAAGCGCTCAATGACCTTCCGATCGACGAGGCTATCATCGACGGCGAGCACATGAACATCCTGAGACTCAACAGGCGAGAGGTCGAAATCGTCGATCTTTTCCGACATCCTCCGCCGTGAAACGAAGCCGTTCCTGGCCATCCTCCACAGTCAAATTACTCAATTTCGAAATCTCTCAAAGCGTCAGAGAAAATCTCTTCCACCCAACCGTCACTATAAATTTCTTGAACAAGAGGCAAAAACAGGGGCTCCCTTAGCTGCAGAGAGGCCAATTGCTTTTCTATAAATAAATATATAGAGAGAGACGCTGTAATGTAATGTCTACCTGTCTCAGTCATGTATGTCTCTCTCTCTTGCACTTTCTCTCTCTATAATATATCAGCAAATCTTTCTTTCTCGCTCTAGGAAATCTGATGAAATCTACTTTTTAATACAAGCGACGCTGAGATTCTGAAATCAACTTTGGTGCGATCTCCATATCCACTCCCTTCCCACAGATCTCGCCACCTGTCTCTTGACTCTTCTGCTTTTGTTTCGTGACATGTTGGGAATTTATCGCGAGACTGGGATGAGTGTGTCTGAATGGGTTGGGATCCGAGAAGGGGAGTTGACCGGAGGTCAATGGAAGGAACGCGCCGTCAAATCCGAAGTTGGAAGTGACCAACACGGTTCCCAAACCGGCGGCATCAAAAAGCGGGAAAACTAACCGCCTTTCGCCGGTGGACATTTATAGTCCCCCGTACAACTGACCGGTGGTTTCCAGTCCTCCCATAAAAAAGACGTAGCTCTGTGCTACCTCAATTAGAGGTGTGGCTTGCTAGTTAAATTTGGATCAAGATAATGCTATTTTGTTCTTACACTTTTATCTTATATTTTACTTTGTCTTGCTTTGTTAATGGATTTGAAAAAAACTAAAGGTTATCAATTTACGTGAGATTTATTAAATATTGATTATCCAAAATTTACATTTTAAAATAATTTAATTAATAGAAAGTTGGAGTTGAATATTAAGGTTGTTTAAGCTTGATTTCATAAAGTATAGATTTTAAAATGAAGTTTTTGAGTTTCGCTAATTAATACAAGTGAGTTTGAACCAGTTTTTTCTTATCAAACATAAATTTAATTAATTAATTATTTAAAGTATGGATGAGTTTATCAACTAAATTAATTTTTTTACTCGAATATGACTTAATGAATTACTAGTCTCAAAAATAAATTTAAACTTAGTTTATCTATCTCACAAGTTAATTCAAAGAAATCTCCTAATATATATATATATATATATTTTTTTTTTTTTTTTTGGTATAGATTTTTAAATTTTTTTGACTAGTTCAAGTACTCTTAAGCCATTTTGAAATTAATTTTACATTAAAGTTAAGTTGCAGTTTCATTAGATGATATTTGATTAGATTAAAATTAACTTAAAGTTTGATCGCACTTTTTTCAATTAAATTTTTACTCAATGATTTCAAGCCCAACAGGCCTTGGACTCCACAATATGGTAATTCATTCCTCTTTCCTAATCCTCATTCTTCATGGTTTGAAAGGTCGAACTCATAACCTGCACCTCACACAGTGTGGAGAGGTTGCACTAAGTTGTAAAATCTAGTGGTAAATTCTTATATTGTCAATGTTAGGAAGGGAAAAAAGATTTGGGAGACTACTTGATTGGTTATATTAAATTTGACAATTATCGATCAACTAAGCATTCTCAAGAGTGATTAAATTTCTTACCTTTTTGTATTCAATACAAAATTGAAAACTATCACACCACCACATGTATCAAAATTATCAAGTTGAGACAGTTTCTCACGTAATCAATCAAATGAAATCTGTTATAAATCAAATATGTCAAAATTATCAAATTAAGATTGTTTCCTCACGTAATCAATCAAATGAAATTTGTTATATGGTCGGTGGGATTATGTTTAGTGTAAAATGGCAAGATTATACAATAATCAAACAAAATAAATTAAAAGAATAGATAGGGAAGAGCTGGTCACATTTTATGATCAATCCCACTTAAATTTGGTTATAGAGATCAGTGCCAACTTGTGTGTTGCGAGTCTTGTGCCTCTTTTAAATAGATTAATTAGAGTTTGAATCCTCCTGATATCCTCTAAATAAAAAATAATTCAAGGTGGGAGCTCGTACGATTCCTCCTTGTGGAAGACGGTGCTAACTGTACATCCACTATAAATCAGAAAATTTTGATGCCATTGATCTTTGGATGGACGCGTTATGATGAAGAGTGGTATGATATTATGGTACAACGGAATGCAGTTGATCAGTTTATTAGTGAATTAAATTAGCGAGAAGCCACCAGGATATGAGAAGGCGAGGGAGATTTGGGAGTCCCAATGAAATCCGGAGGTGGGACCAACACCAACACCCCCACCCCCAACTTCTTTTTAATGCTTTGGCCTTTTGCTATAAATTCAAAATTTTTCCGGACACTGCAAATCAAATCTCGGAGATTGCTTTGAATTGTCTTTCCAAGATGGATTTTCCCCACCCCTCGTAGTCAGATCACCCAAGAGGGGAAAATCAGATCACCCATAGGCGGGGAAAAAACAAACACAAAAAACCCAAACATCACCAAGAATCGGCATCCTCGTTCGAAATGCACCAAAGATCCACCTAACAGATTTCCAATTCCTTTCCTTTTTTTTATGCTGATATTCTTAAGTGGTGTCATGTTATGTTAAAATGCTTAGAAGTTTCCTTCTTTCTTTTTTGTTCTTGGGTAAAACCAAGGCTAAAATCACAGGGACCACAATAGTACCCTAACTTAGTTTGGAAGTATGAATCCCCATAATTTAATGGGTTAATTTAATTATCATATAAACTACCACATCAAAAGAATTAACTAATAAAGAATATTTAGAAAAAACAATTGATCTTTACTATAGAAGAGGAAATCTTGTTTATCTCCATTCATATTATATCACACGTAATACTTATTTTTAAAAAAAAATTTAAAAATAAATATATAAATATAGATAGACACATTCATATTGAACACACACTCATGGATGAATTCACTCATGTTTGAGGTGGGGTAAATGTTTCAACTGAATTTTAAAATTTTATTTTTGTCTTAAATTTTTCTTGAATTTCTAAAGTTTTTCCTAGTCCTATCATTTTTTATTTTTCCATCCCTATAAACCCCCAATCCCCCCAATCTCTTATTTTTTTGAAACATGATTTATCAAATATTAATTTCTACTTCAAAATAAACAAGATAAAATAAAATTTTTGAACAAAATTGTCTTCAATTTTTTTTTTTTTTAATTAGGGTGAAGTATTAACAACCAACCAAATTATTTATTTCTTATATAAAAAAGTTCGCATCTCCTAAACTAAATTCCTCACTTCGTTCTCACATGTATTTATAAACATATATTCATAATCACATAAATATGGGGATGTGTGTACGTGATTAATTTCATTTGTTTTTTTGGATACATGACAATAGATGAGTGCAAAAAAAAAAAGAGCTTCTCTTTCGTTGTAAAGTAGCCAGGAATTGTCTAGAGTCTACCCTACAATACTATTATAGTGAAGTTTTTCTCCTATATATGATTGGGAGAGTCAATTTCTACACTTTTTTTTGTGGCTAAATTCATACTTCTTTATGAGTAAAAATAAGTAAATGTTATGGAAATAGTAATGGACCCCCATTATATCTTGAGAGAGTACCCATAAGATAGTGCATGCCAAAACCAACTTTACCCACTCCCACCCCAATCTCCCAATCTTCTTTTTCTGACCTCAAACTTGAACAAAGAAGCTAATACTAAGTTTTTTCGGTTCAATTAATTATGAGCATAGTTGAAGGCATTTTCCAATGTTCTGTTCATAATTTGAAAAACCCAAACCATGGAGGCTTTTAGTATTTGAATTAGACTACGACTCTACACCTACGAGGTCTCAAAAATCAAGCTTATAATAAATTTTAAAAAATACAAAAATAATTTAATAATAAAAGAAACTATAAATAATTAGTTGACTTTATCATCATGAAAAGCTAAAACAAATTAAATCTTATCACAAGGAGATCTACATAAAATATATACCAATTCACCATAGTCAAACAGAATCTGGAACCTGCGGAATCAGGACCCCACCAATTTATATTGCCCCGTTTACTTTAAACAGGATTATCATAGAAACCGTCGATGGTGGTCACACCCCTAGGATTCATGCGGTCAGGTTTCACTCCTTTGATGTGCATGACTAATATATTTAGGGTTTTCTTAATGTATGCTCTAAGCGCATATGTTAAATTATAATTAATGATTCAATTATTGTATTAAAAATGATAAAAATATATTATAAATAGTGAAAATTGATTGAAAAAACATATTTTTTCATATAATAATTGGATTATTAATTGCAACTTAACATGTACCTTTTAGAGCACACGTTAAAAAAACCCATTTATTTAATCATACGTATATATTGAGAGAAAAATTCAATAAGGGCCTCCTCATGGTTGTATTCATTAGCTCTTTTTATTCTAAGGATTATGAATTTTAACACCCGCACTATACCATCGGATAAACGATTTTACGAATATTTCACATACAAAACTTCATCATAAAATAAATGATTTAATCACACATGCCCAAGAGTTTTTGATAGTTTATTTCTTTATAGTGTTTAACTAAAATTGTACGTTATTCTTGACCCATACATGTGAGTCTATTTTAAGATTTTTTTTTTTTCGGGGGGGGGGATGATTTATAATTTTATGATGGCCCTATTTATTAAAAATGATCACATGGCATCTTTATATTAAGAACTATCAGATTCTGCATCAATAACGTATCGAGTTTAAAATGATTTCATAAATTTGTTTGGATTATTTGCCTATGAGTTGAAATTATTAGGTTAGAAACTTAACATGATATTTGAATATCATGTTTTTAAACAACATATTTCATTCGTGAATTTGTTTTTGTTGTCTACGAGATGGACTCGGTTGTATTTATTTGTTTATTTTTTATGAATTTGAAGAGGTAATGTTTTGGGGATGAAAATCTCGTACAAGTACAGATGTGTTACTGTCTGTCATTATAAGAGTTATCACAAACTGTAATGCAAACATATTCCATCCATATACGCGTATATACAGTATCAATTTGGAAAGTGAAATTCATTCATGTCCTCATCCAAGTAGTGGCCGACAAATTTAACAAACCGTATGGCAACTGGGTTCAGATATGATCATGCGTTGAAGGTTCAATTTGGAATCAAAGACTTCACGTACAAAATTCTTCTTTTTGCAGAGGACCTTTAAAGGAGAAGGCGGCAATGAGCGTGAGTGAACTTTCTTCTTCCCTTTTTTTTTAAAAAATTTTTTAAAAAATTTTTTTTTCTCGCAAGATTTGGCATCTCCTCTTTTTAAAAATTATGAGTGTGATAGAGTGCGATATTGGGCATCTCTTTTCTTTTGTTTCTTGTACTAGCAAGATTGGAGGAGCTTTAAATCTTTCTCTCTTTACCGAACAGGTAATCAATCATCTTCCATCTTTTCAAACACTACCACCCTAAAGGTCTGAGTGGATATATTATAGAATAAATTAACAAGGGATATGCTATAATATTATGGGGATTTTAATATTCATTATGGGTGATTGAGACGAATGGCGGGTCACTCAAATGGTTTTTGAATTTTTGATAGATGGTGTCCACAATTAATATATTCCGTTTAAAGTTATGACCACATGGACGGCGAATAAAACATGTGGCAGCATTGCATTGGTTGAAACTATGGCACAATACTAAGTTGTTTAACTCATTTAGGTAGGTAAGATAGGAGCACTCCAAGTCCCCTTGTGCATGCATCACGATGAGCAACTACTAGACCTAATGATCTGTTTGATTCCTAAGAAGTGGTAGGAAAAGAAGAGAAAGTTTGGAATCTTGCAACAGCCAACTCCCACAGTCCCACTTCTCAACTTGTCATATAATTCTTGGTGGCTATTTTTTCTTGTCCATTCTCTCAGTGATCATAAAAGAGCATAAAGATGAGGGCTTAGTTTGCTTGCCGGTGGAGTCCCCCCAACAAGGAAGTTTGTAATAATGCATTTTAAAGTTATTTTATACTTTAGAGTGAGGCTCAATAGTCCTTCGTTCCTTCCCTACAATTGTCTAACCAAACTCCAGGGCGCACAGGTTAAACAGCTAACCAACTCAATAAAGTTTGGGCTGGGGCTGATTTGGGCTTGGGTTATGCTGTGTTCTGGCATATTTGGGTCAGATCCAACATTGACTAGCTCTATTGAACCCCAAGATTTTGTTTCTTTTATCTTTTTGGGGTGGGGTTGTATTTAAGAACACGAGAGCTCTTAATTCCTTCAAGAGGAGAAAAGGTGCCTTGAGACCAACAAATCACTGGCAACCATAAGATGATTGATAATGACCCTAACTGAATTTGAGAGATCTAAGTGGCCATAAGTTGAACTCAACAGAGTCTTCGTAATGGCAACAAGTTACCAGCTGCAAGGCAACAAGCTAAGATATACCACCGAGGGTGGTGGCCTAGTGGTGAAGACTTGGGTTCCAGGTGGTCACGAGTTCAAGGCGTGGCACCTCTTTTGAACCTGTTTCCATTCTAACCAATTGTGTACCTGTTAGACTTTTAGAGTGGTGTTGAGGTGACAAGCTAGTCTTTTGGGCAGTAGCTATAGTTCAAACCGGACATTTCTCAACGGATAAAGACTCCTATGGTAACGCTCAGGGGTGAATTGCTATCACTGGTCACCCCTTTCTGCCCTCTTACCTAGCAAAAAATAATAATAATAATAATAACAATGGCGCTGAGATATTGATAATAGTAACCTTTTAGTCAAATGTCGTTTTGTTTGGTGTATGAAAAGCGGGAGAGTAGGTGGTTGGTCCTTGAGCAAAAGGGGGCATTCGTTGAGGGGGGACGTGGACCTGTGAATGCAGTTGCAGAGCATCGGTTGATTCATTTGATTGTTCCAGGTTTCCTCTCGGTTTTTTTTTTTCGTCGTTTGCACGATGCATGAATTTAAAAAATCTCTCTTGATGATTTGCTTGTCCATGTAATGAACGTGGATGATTGAATGTCATATGCTTCTGGAACGCCTAAAGATTGTAGTTTGAGCATGAAAAAAAGCCTGTCACCACTAGGTTTGGAGTGTGGGGGGATGGAAAACCCACCCAGAAGAAGCTCAGCACATTCCCATTTGTGTTCTGCATATCATTCCAATCCATGTTTGACTGGGATTTGTGCTATCAGCCTATCACTAAATTAAAGCCACGCCTGAAGAGTTGAACTTTGTGTTTAAGCCATTCTTCTGCATTTAATCCTTCCTTAAAGATCAAACATCTGTCGGTAAGCACTCTGAAGGTCATGATTTTAGTAGAAATGTACAAAGAAACACAAGACAGAGTTCTCCATATTCTCTTTGTTTCCTCCAATTTCTCGGCAAACAAACAGAGAGGGTTAAGGAAAAATATCAAACAGACCCTAAAATCCAGATATCAAAGAGGGGTACCGACGACTGTTGCCTCAACGACGTTAACGTATTCCTGGATTGAAACCCTCTGGTCAGCTTCCTCTTCAAACAAGTTGGCCATGATCGAAACAGGGAGAAAAAAAGAAACATAAAACTGATAATTTGTGTAGATATATAAAAGAGACGAAAAATACTAAACAAATCCTAAAATCCAGATATCAAAGAGGAAAAATAGCAAACAAACCCTCAACCGAGTGTGCGAGTTTCCTGATATAAGCGGATACAAATAAATGTTAAAGGCGCTGTTAATAACAGCGCTTAGTTTAATTTTTTTACATTTTGAAATTGGCAGTACTAATGACGCTGTTAATGCACTTACTTTTACTGAAAGCGCTTTCCGTAAATTTTACTCTAAAAGCGCTAGTAAGAGAGGCACTTTTATTTATTTTTGTTTTGTTTTTTTTTAAGTATATATGTCAAGTGAAACACGCTTTCACAACGAAGCCCATAAATGACGACCCCGTATTTTTTACGCCACCTCTGGACTCGGAGAAAATGGAGTGCGCCGGTAAAGGAAGAAGAACGCGGTGCACCGGTCCACCCACTAGGCGTTGTGCTCGATGCGAAGCCGTTGCTTACTGCTCCGTCTCTCACCAGGTACAGCCCCCCCTCCCTTCCCCCTAACCCAACTCTTCTCACTTCCATTGACTCTCTTCAATTCAAACCTCACACACCCAATCAAACCCTAGTTCTTGCTTTCACCATAAGCATGCGCGTTTGTCCCTAGATTTCACACTGGAACGACCACAAAGAAGAGTGCGAAAGGTTAGAGCAACAAATGAAGCGTGCTGATGTGCTGAATGATTTCCCCTTCACGTTCACGCGAGAAGCTACCCTTCAGGTTAATTGGCAATTCGCTTGGTTGGGAGAGAGTACGCGGCGAATTCTATGTCGTTGTTGTTGATTTTGTGTGTTCTTTTTTTTTTTTCTTTTTAGGTGTGTGAAAAGCGGGAGAGTAGGTGTTCGTTCTTGAGCAAAAGGGGCATTCATCGAGTGGGGATGTGGATGTGCGAATGCGGCTGCGGGGCATCGGTTGATTCATTTGGTTGTTCGAGGTTTCTTTTCGTTCTTCGTTATTTGCTTGATGCATTAATTTAAAAATTCTTTAGATGATGTGCTTATTCATCTGATGAATGTGGATGATTAGATATTATATGCTTTGGTAGCACAGTTGTCAGAGGAAGTAGGATGATTTGCAATTCCAGCAATATTTAGTATCTGTCTGCACAATAGATCGACATTCGAAAAAGAATAAACCCAGTGAATCAGTGCAGATACTGAATGGCTATATTGAATTGAACTATTTATGCAATTCAAATAACTTATGTGAATTCAATTTCTAAGCTTCAGTCACATGTTTTACTCTATTGTCAGGTTAAATGATTGTTGGAATCTTTCAAGTAGCTTGTGCCCATGTAGTGGTATAATCTTTCACTCCCTGTCAAATTTTTGTTTTGAGGTAGCAATTGACGTTTCTAGAGGTTACTTCATATCAATATGCAGGGCCTGCGTCTCCAATATTAAGCGCTTAAGTGGTTGGAAAGACTACTTTGAGTGGAGGTGCATCCCACTACATTCACCTGTTGCTCTGCTTCTTCACTGGGTATGATATGTGTAGTGCATTTCTGTAATTAGTTCAGACTTGGTTCTCATATTCAAGTATTGTTTATTATGGATTAACTTATCAGATTATTTCATTGCTGTTAGTTTGTTATTACTACTATTACTTCTACTGCTACTATAATTTTTTTTTTTTTTTATTATCAATATACAGCAAGATTTGGAATATGTAAAATGATCAAACACCCAATTAGTTTTACATAATTAGATTAAAAGAATGATGCAAGAAATGATAAAACTTATAAAGCTTCTATAGTCGTGATGCTTAAATTTTAAGTAAATGCTATTATATTGGAGATTCGAATTTCATTTTTCGAGCATACAAATGTTATAACTAACAACCTTTTTCCCCTCCATATCAGCCTCTTACGATATATCATGCTACTCAACTTGCTGCTACGAGAAGCTTGAATTTTGAAATCAGCAATGAACTTTGTATACACTATCTTGGTATCGTCAACTTAAACTTTCTCCTCTGTAAGCATTGGATTTTTAAAGTTTAATTTCTCTCTGCAACTGTTATATTTATGCATAGTTTTATACTATATGTGCAAACTTGGACCATTTCTTTCACTGATGCCATTGACTTACTTTAATTGGTTATCTATAATAAATCTTATACTAGTCCTGGTCATTGAATCAATTGGAATGATAGATTGATGGCTCAATTCATCTGTACATTCTAGTCTCATAGGAGAAACTTTGTCCTAACATCCTTGAAACTGCTTTAATCTGTTGGGAAAATAGAGTGTTGTAATGGTAGGATGATGTTCTCTTGTTTTGTGGGAGTGATGTTTTTTCTTTGTGAAAATTTGGTGAATTTGGTTCCATTTTTTAATACAATTATAAAAAGTGGGACCATATTGAAAAGTTGTAGCTGTTGGCCTTACAACCTATATTTGCTGAAGCTGGTGGTGACTTTATGTTCTTTGGGGTACAGAAATGGATGTTGTTGGATCTTCTTGTACGTGATTAAGTATGCTGTCACTCATGTTGGCGTTCTCCCATAAAATATATATCTATACCCTTTTTTGTCTTTTTTATGAAGCTAATTCAATACACTTTGTAAAACATTATGATATTAATTGCTGAATTGAGTTCTGCATTCTATAAAATGTCAACTTTATCATTTGCTTGTTTGTTTATTAACCATGCTTGTAATGGATGAATCATAATTGAAACGAATCAGAGTGTTATTTTTATTTTTTGGCTGAGTAAACTAAATTATTGATAATTCTCAATAAAATAATTGTATTATTGTGATTTCACAGAATTTTGGTTTTTCTTCGTGAATTTAATTTTTGAAGGGCCTGAGAAAGAGCTTCTTCAACTTGCCGTCTTTGGGGAGTTACTTGCACTTTTCCCCGGTGTGCGGGTGCACATTGAGCTTGTTGGACCTGCAATTCCACAATATAGGTTTGTTGAACGCACATAAAGATGTTTTGGGCATTTTATTTTGGCACTATTAATAAAGTCATAGGTCACAATGCCTATTCTAAGGATTGGGCCTGCATTTTATTTGTTTTTTTTTTTCCTGCTTGAGTTGCACTTATAGAAACAAGCCCAACCGTTAGAATAGGCATTGTGGCCTAGCTATGACTTTATTAAAAGTGGATATGACCCTACATAGGGCGTAGGGATGAAAAAGGATCATGTAGCTGACACCAAGTCTATAGGATGAGGCTTCATTAAGTTTGTGTTTTTTCTCGAGGACTTCTTCTCATGAAGATAGGAATTAAATCTTTTCTGGGTGTTCCTTGGCTGCTGTTTGTTGGCAATTTCCTAATGAAAAATATTGTGATGCATAAAATCTTATTAGCTTTTGATTTATTGTTGTTTTCCTGCATTTGGATGAACAGGGATGGTGAGAGGATCGATCTTTACAGTTTTGCTCATTGCATTGAGACAGATTGCATGTGCAGATCTTCTAGTGAGAATGTCAGCAGGGGTGTAGGCAGTGGTAAAACTTCAGCAGTGACATTGCAGCTTCGTAGAGGTTTTTATCATGACCGTTATAAAGATTTAGTGAAGGTCTCTCTCTCTCTCTCTCTCTCTCTCCCTCTATGTTGTATTGTATATTGTATCTTTCATCGGCATGCTGCTCCTTGCCTACTGCTTCCCATTATTTTGTTCCATGGACAGGATTCCTTTCCTCAGTTAGTCATAGCTCCAAATGCTGGTATTGCTGCTTATTCAAGCTGGTTACCGACCATTGTATGTCTTATACTGTGAACCTCTCTCTCTCTCTCATGTGGGTGTTTATAAGAGAGTATCTAGTAAGCTGTTGCCTCTTGCACTTATTAATGACCACTTACCCTAAAACATTTCAGGAGATAATCAAGGACATAAATGTTCCAGCAGTTTTTTCCGATTACTGTGAAGAAGCTTCTCATCTGGCAGCTTGCTGCATAAGCACTGTGACTGGCTCTCCTCTCATGCTTCCTGTTAGTTAATGTTGTTTCTTTCCTATATCATAGTGTTCACAGGGCATTAAATCATATCTGTTTTCATTATTGGCTTTCAACTGTGGTGCTATCTTGTAGATTCAGTTAAATCCATTCAGGCAGCCAATGGTGGTGGAAGACAGTCCTCTTTTTCTTCCTTGTTACTCGAATTGCTTTCTGTTTGGGATGTGAACAAGTCTTCTCAGAGATCACACCTGTCTGAAAATTGTTCATCAACTTTTTCGGATGAATATTTCTTGGTCTCCTGAATCAATGGAGTATGTAACCGAGGAGTCTGTTTGGGATGTGAACAAGTCTTCTCAGAGATCACACCTGTCTGAAAATTGTTCATCAACCTTTTCAGATGAATATTTCTTGGTCTCCTGAATCAATGGAGCATATAACTGAGGAGTTTACTGAGGTCGGGAAGACATGTTCACCAATGTAGCAGTTGAGTTTTCTTTCAGGCGTTTGTGAGGGTTTGGTCGTGCAACATCTTTGTGTGCTCCTCTTATGCTAGAGATCATATACGGGGAATGACCGCTTAACTAGTGGTGGAGATTGGGAGGCTTGACACAATCCTAACTAGAAGTGATGTAACCCTATGGGGTAGAACAGTTGATATTGATACCTGAGCCTCAGGAAATGGGAGGCCTCAAGTTTGAACGTCCACTCTCCCCAAAACCAACACTTGCAATGGGAGTAGCCATCGTCTGAGATTTTTCTTTCTTTTTTTTTTTTTTTTTTTTTTTTTTGGGGGGGGGGGGGGGGGGGGGTGGTGTCGGGAACAACCAAAAGGCAAACTGGCTAGAAATGACCAAAGTTATGTGCAATCCAAGTAAGACTTGGAATGTTTTGTAGGGATGTTATATCATTTTCTGTTCTTTTACAAGGCTATTCAAGTTAAATTAACTTGATTTTTGGAATATTAAGTAAATAATAATTTGAGATTAGTTAATATGATTTCAAACCAAAATCATGATGAATGCATTTTTTATTATCACATTTAATGGTCAAAAAGATAAATTTATAGACAAAAAAATCCTACATCAGATGGGAATTTCAAGTTGACTTGAAATATAAGACATATTAGTGCTTACCTTTTTTTGATGCCATGGTTATCGATTTTGTGGTTGGAAGATAATTGGAAACAAAGTTTGAAGAGTTGATTTTGTGTTGGATAATTTTGTGTTTGAGGAAATTTTTTGAAATTCAAATAGGTTAAAAACTTAAAATCAAATAGAAGCTATTTTAGTTGGTTCAAAAAGTGAGACAACATTGTCAAGATGGTGCAATTTTAAGTTGTGTCATCATATCATATGCTAGAGTCAGCTTACTTGTTTTAGTTCAAAAAGACAAGAAAACAGGTCAGCTTACTTATTTCTTTGACTAGTTTACTTTTTGAATGCAACTAGTTTTTTCTTATATAACAATAAAATTGATTTCTTTAGTAATAGAATTAGCTTAAACGGCTGACAGTCGGGATTCATTGTTATTTCCGTCGTATCGCATAGTGTCTGCCACCTGGTTAGTAGATATATACGGTATATTCTTAGGATTTTGAAGTATCTTTGAACAACAGGACACCTGTACAAATCTTGATGAGGCGGGCACCTCTTTCCTTCCTCCATCGACGTGGAACAAACAAGAACGGAAGCTTCAGACTTAACCAACAAAAGTCAAAAAAGCCATCTAATCGAACCCCCCTCTCATTCCCTCCGTTGAACGCACATGGATCAAAACCAATTCCTCCGCCCTTAGCACTTCCCCTCACAATCCCCAAACATGGCCTTGTTCTCTCGCACCATCGTCTTATTGGGGCTATTGTGCTTTCTAGGGTTAGGGATTGGTCCCAACTCCGCCCATGCTCTGAAAGTTCCGTTCAGGGTTAAGGACGTGCTTCCGGTTCTGCCTCGTCAGATTTCGTGGCCTGTTCTTAACAATCTTCACAGTCCTGTTGATTTGTTGCCCACTTTCGTCGGATCGGTTGCGCCGAACAATGGGTCAATTGGGTGGAAAGGTGCTTGCTTTTACGGTAACGAAGCTCGGCTCGAGTTCACCGCCGGCAACAGCAGCCAACAAGGTTTGGGAGGTGGCGTTCTTTATCTGAAGGTTCTCACTCTCTACACCCTGTTGATAATTAGCTTAATATATTTGATTTTGGTTAATTGGGTGTTTCAGCTTTATGTTTGATTTAGATTGTACAGGAGAAGATTGAAATTGATGATAATGAAATGAATTTTGAATTATACGATCCATTTATACTCTATTGAATCTTATATGTGGACTCCTATTCTCAACTGGTTGCAAAATTGGACAGTGAATATTGGAGGCATAAATCTTTAGAGCCTAAATTAGGGTCATTTTAGAACCAAAAATAAAAAATAAAGTTAGGGTCACATTATCGCTAGAATTATACAAATTGGATCAATTTGGTTGAACCACCAGTTGGACCAGATTGAACTGGACCAGCATTTTGACCAGTTGATTGTTTTGCCCACTGGTGTAGATGAATATCATTTTTGCAGTGGAAAATTTTATCTAGAACTCTCGTTTTTATGTGACAAAATCATGTCCATCGTGTACTGTAAGTTCTTTTTCTTGTCCGGGCCACCCACATTTACTTTTTAATACTTAAATGGTGAAGTAGGCCGGGGAACAACAAAATTTAGAATTTGCAAAGTGATCCCATGTGGATTTTCTTCTGATATGAGCTAATACTGATATTTGTGTGTATGCATATGTGTGTTTTGTTGCTGTTAGTGGCTGAGAAGGTTCGAATGAAGGAGATTAGAGTGGAAGTAGGAAAATAGCGTGGCAGTTTGTTCTGTGTTGTCACCTTTTTGAGTTTTAAAAATGCATATAGTTTTGCTGCTTGGGCTCATGCAACGTGCACAGTTTACACTGAAGTTTGATCACAAATGTGATAGGACTTAAAAAATTACATATAAAAAAGAAATAAGTTTGATGGTGGACTTGGACGCTTGAACTGGAGGACCCTGTAACTGTTTCAGTCTTGTCTATAGATATGATGTGACTTCCTGGTCTTGCAATTTACAGAAGATTTTCAATTAACAAGGTTGAATGGTATGGAAGATTTTACTTCATAAAAAAAAAAATGGTATGGAAGATTGTGTTGCTGATCTTAAATCTCGATAAGGATTAAGGTGTATTAGCCACCATGGTTAAAATAAGTTGCAACTTATAACCTGGAAAGCTTAATTTGTTCCTAAAAATCTCACACTGGTTTCCAATTTGTTGATTGGTCAGTTCGGAACGAATTTGCCCCAAAACTGCTCTTTCTCCTGCTCTCACTATGCGCTCGGGTGACGTAGATGATAACTATTCGGGTCTTTTAGGAAACTTTAGTCTATTACTGGCTTGAGAAAAAGAACATGGAAAGAAAACAGAACTTTTTGTTCTTGGGAGAAGGAATCACATTTTCTTCCTATCTAGTAGTATCAAGTTATCAACAATAACAGTGTCATCATAATTGTGTAGGGTGTTTCATGCTTGTTAATAATTCATACTTTGTGGATATTAGTTTTACACATGTATTTTATTTTGACATTTGTGTTTGGATGTGTCAAATTAAATATTTGCTTACTTGCTATGACACTTTTTTGAGGTTGATATTCTCATTTTGTTCATTTACAGACAACTGAAGCTCACAGCTGGACCTGTATGGATCTGTATGTTTTTGCAACACCCTACAGGGTTACTTGGGATTACTACTTCACTGCTCGAGAGCATACATTGCAAATCGAATCGTGGGAAGAACCTGCAGAGTTGGAATATGTATGTTGAGTTCTTTTGCTTACTTGGATATCATGTTTGACTACTCCATCGCATATAGGTGACATCTACACTGACCATTGAGCAGGTGAAGCAGCACGGAATCTCTGTATTTCTTATGCCGTCAGGAATGCTGGGGACCTTTATTTCTCTAATAGATGTATTGCCCCTCTTTTCTAATACTGGATGGGGTCAGAATGCTAATATAGCTTTTCTGAAGAACCACATGGGTGCGACTTTTGAAAAACGTCCCCAGCCTTGGCGTGCAACTATAAATCCAGAAGATGTTCATTCTGGTGATTTTTTAGCTCTGTCAAAGATCCGTGGTCGGTGGGGTGGATTTGAGACATTAGAAAAATGGGTAACTGGTGCGTTTGCTGGTCACACAGCTGTTTGCTTGAAGGATGAAATGGGTAATCTTTGGGTTGGTGAATCAGGACACGAGAATGAAAAGGTATGCAAACAACAATTTAGGAATTACAGATTGGAAAAATAAAATTATATATGAAAAGCAGTATATTATGAGTTAAATTTATATATGGAAAACGGTATATTACTAGTTTATTTTAATTGTTTAGTGTGGTCACTTCTCAGATCCTTAGCCGCAGATGATCTTTGCTTTAGGAGGCTGTGTCCGGATTAAGTAATGCTAGTTATGTTTCATTTTCTTTCTTGTCAATTATTAGTTAGGAAGTTGTATGGTTATCATTACCCATGACAATACTTTTACATCCGTAAAACCTGAAGAAGGAAAATTTTCTCTACACAAAGCCCAATTATTAAATTACATCAACTTTTTTATAATTTGCTGCTTCAAGATCAAATGCCCTTGCAATACATGTTTCAGTGCGAGAGTAGCATGCCTCAATTTATGATGAAATTTTTATTTAAAAAAAAAAAAACTCATTGGGGTTGTATGGATGTGGGGGACATTGGATAGGATTTTTGGATTGAAAAGTTATTTTGAATGTGGGTTTTCCTATCTTTTAGCAGCCCACAGAGTTTGAACTATATTTACACAATACTTTTACAAATATATTAAAATATCATGTGTTTCTTATGATGACCTGGTTATGTTGCAGGGTGAAGAAATAATTGTGGTAATTCCATGGGACGAATGGTGGGAACTGTCACTTAAGGATAATTCTAATCCACATATAGCTTTGCTTCCCTTACATCCAGAGTTGCGCCAAAAATTTAACTCTACTGCTGCATGGGAATATGCTCGGAGCATGTCAGGCAAGCCATATGGTTATCACAACATGATATTTAGTTGGATTGACACCATAGCTGACAACTATCCACCACCTCTTGATGCTCACTTGGTATGCATCTCTGCTGAACATTCATGTAGGTTGTAATTTTAATATGTTTTTGGAGTAGGGTTAAGAGGGATAGGTTGGGGAATTCGTTTGTTTTTTTTGGTGGATCCTTTCAAGCTCTAAGTTGGAGCTCTTTTTTCTTTTTTGTATGTATATGTGTCATTGTCTGATGTACATGGGCTTCTTTTTTTGATTAATATGTACTCCATTAAATTTTTTTAAATATTTTTCATTGAACTGGCTTCTCGATGAAGCAGAAGGCAGGTATTGAGACATTGGTGCATACCTAATTCAATATCCGACCATTAAGTTATTTTTTTAGAATACCGGATTGGACTTGGAGAACTTTGCAACTAAGTTTTGCAACTGGCACTCTTTTTGCAGGTCATTTCTGTCATGTCAATGTGGACTAGAGTGCAGCCAGCGTATGCTGCAAATATGTGGAATGAAGCTCTTAATAAGCGGCTTGGGACTGAGGTATTTTTGCTTGTTCCCGAGTTCCATTTTCTTTTTGTTCTAATATTTGATTCAAGTAACAATAATTCAAGCGGGGTCTGAACTTATAAATCAAGTACTTGTTAGAAAGGAAAACGCTAAGATGCTGCTAAATATTTAGCTTTAAATATGTGGAAAGTGGCTTTTTCATAATATTTTGGGTAGGTCAGGTATAAGTTTTGCCCTTGCCACCAAGGATGTATGTTTTCAAACGGGCAATATAAATATATGACGATGTTGACAAAAAGGTGAATTCAAATGAAAACCCTAATTTCAGTGATCAATGGTAATGCAGAAGTTTCCTTTATGAAAATTCCAGCCGATCCATCAATCTTTTCATTCTTGGTGACACAAAAACTCCTATCTGCAAAACTTGCACCATCTATTATATCTTTGAAAACTTAGTTTTGGGAACAATTGGTATTTGTCGCATGGTGTTTTCTGTTACTTCTGCAAAGGTTGGAAAATTTACCTATTTTATGATATGTACTTTATATTGATAAGCCGTTTCTATCTCCTGGGCAGACCATGTGTCAACCCCTACTAGATGAGCAATACGTACATGGATAATCTGTAATATAGACATTGAAAACTGGATAATCTATATCAGAGTCCGTGGTTTTTATCCAATGGAATGTGAGACATGGCTGAGGGAGTTGCACATTATCCATTAAACACACATAATGGCAGTAGGAAATGATCAAATTCTTGCTGGGTCAGAGCACAAAGTTGGACATCTGGTTATTTATTTTGTGATAGCAGGTAAGGGGAATTCTTCCATCAGAGTTGAAGAAGCCTTGCCAAATTTTAGTGATGCATCACAGTTTTCTTAGTATTGAAGAGAAGACAAAGTTGTGATAGGGACGAATTCTGATAGCTACCAAGTAATTCTAACCATGGAGGATATCACCGGGGATGTGAAAGAGAAAAGGCCAGCTGGAACTGGGTGGAGGGGGAAGAGAGTAACTACTGGTGGCATGCTGCTTTATTAAGCTTTTTCTGTTTTGGTTGTTTTATTTGATATGCTTGAGAAATATAGCAACTTGGTTATGGCCAGCATATCTTTGAATGACCAGAAATATTAATACTCTGTGCATGAGATGCTTGAATTACTATTTCGTAAGACATTCTCCTGAAGCATCTTAGTTCTGTGGATTTAACATGATGTCACATTTTCTTGCTTTTGTTTTCTTTCAGGATTTGGACTTGTATGGAGTTCTCACTGAGACTGAAAAGCGTGGCATAACCTTTGATCAATTACTCACCATTCCAGAACAAGATGAATGGATTTACAGTGATGGTAAATCAACAACATGTGTTGCTTTTATCCTCGAAATGTATAAAGAGGCTGGAATCTTTGGTCCTATTTCCAGCTCTATTCAAGTAACTGAGTTTACTGTAAGTATCAAATGCCATTTCATTTTTATTCAAATGAATCTTTCCTTGTCATCATGATTACTAGATATGACATGGCTTTTTGTTATTCCAACCAGATTCGTGATGCATACATGCTAAAGATTTTTGAGAATAACCAGACGCACCTGCCAAGTTGGTGCAACAATGAGGATGGTCAGCTCCCATTCTGCCAGATTCTTGGTGAGTATCGAATGGAATTGCCCGAGTATAACACCATAGAGCCATATAGCAACATGAATGAGAACTGTCCCTCCTTACCTCCTATCTATGATAGGCCGATACGCTGTTAAGTTAGAACTCAAGCTAGTTGTCTGTGTTCTTGCTGTTCCCCAAAAATGCTTTCATGCCGCTGCCCAAGCTTCAATTTCATTATTTACCACGCTAGTCCAAGTTTATATTATGTCATTTTACAATATTGGAACATGCGTAAGCATGAAGTACTCTTCCTCGGTTTCTGCTAGAGATACTCGGTGTCTGTACATACTGGTCGTTCAAGTAATTAAAGTGAAAACATTTTCATATACAAATTGGATATTTAAAGAGGTGGTTGCAAGTCACTGTAAATCAAAGCCTTTGTTTTATATTAGTGTGTGTTTGGATTAATTTTCTATCTAGACTTCCCAATGCATTTTTTTTCTCCTTTGGAAATCCTTTTAATTTTCAAGGAGAAGCTTTCTAGCTTTCTTCCAAGTAGGATGTGGTGCCACCATTATGGATGCACAATTCAACAATCAGATACAATAATTTAATGCCTGAGCTACTACTTGTGATTAAATCAAATTAATCTATCCCAGAGCTTCTCTACTGACTTTACTGAGATGTAATCATCTCCAAGACAAACTCTGCTTTGTGTGATCTCTCTGATCTTAGACTCCTCTCTTCGATCCATTACCCACTAGAATATTTCCAGAGTTTCTTTTCATCCTCTTCTTGTTTGCAACTCTTTGTCCTCTTCTTTTGCATTGGTAGTCAAAAATCTTTCAACCGTGCGTGCAATTCAAGGTGGAAAAATTTGTGGAACTATTGAGATTGTTAATTCCATCAGGGCAGGTCGCCGCACATGACAATAAGGAATTAGGATTACACCTCGTCATAAACAGGCTATGTTTGAATTTTGATATGGCCAAAACCCCAACGGCCAAACCTAACTCTGAAACGGCCTTAGCTTAGGTTTGGTGGGGTTTGAATGACGAGGGCGATGACCAAAACTTTCTGGCAGAAACCGTCATTGATGACAAACTCAACTCAAAGCATGACGTGATGACATGATGGATTACGTCTTCTTTTACCAATATTTAAATCCTTTAAAAAGGAAAAAAATAGTAGTCGGCGGTGGAATATTTCGACTCCAGAGGCGGCTTTGTTAATTCAGGAGCAACTGGTTATTGTAAATTTTGTTGTTTGAAAACGGCCGAAACCGGCTACAATTGATTGGTTTCGTCCTCATGTCAAATGGAGGCTGTTTGCCAAATAAATTCCACCGGCCCTGTATCAAAAATTTTCTCTGTTTTCATTTTCTATTTTTAACATTTGGGAAAATAGAGAATCACTAAAAATAACAGTGGTGAGTTTTTGACTTTTCACATTGTTTTTTAAAAACATATTCGTGAAAGCAAAATTTTTTAGATTTTTAGATGTTAGGAGGTTTTTCGAGATGCTTCCTTTGTATAAGCTCAGGTAGGGTTTTATAAACATATAGGATCCCTCAAACAACGGGTTGTGTCTAATGTGTCTTGTTTTTAAAAGATATATTATTAACTCATTTGAACAATATTAACAAATTTGCATAAACCCTTTTTCATCCATAAGTCGTCTCTAAATTGACCGCCACCGTTCAAACAACTTGATTACGTTGAATTATTCAAATGACTAAGATCATTTGTTTGAAATAGTTTTTCGAAGATATAACGTATTATTCAGTAGGACATACTATTTGGCGGTTCCTAGTAATTTTCTTTAGGACAATGGGGTGCGCAATTACATAGATCCTGGAGCCATGAAAGGGGGCAGATCAAAGAAGCAAAGGATCTCCGTTCAAGAAACAGAGTTATAAAATGAAAATCCAACAGAGCATGCATGTATATTTGAATTTTGTCAATAAACAAAAGAATCATATAACCAAGTCAATAAGAATAACAAGAAGAAACTCTCAAGAAAAATAGAAGAATAAAACAAAACAATCAAGAATTATTGTCATGCATGTACAGTGCAGATGGATAAAAATGGAGGAGATCGAAGCCTTCATCTGAATGTGTGATATATATTAGTTCTTTTGGGTGGTCTTGTGGTACTTGTCCTTGATCCAATGAATACCCACCGAGGCTCCTTCCTTGACCTTCTTTGCGCCGGTGGACGCCGCCGCTTTGGTTTTGCCGAAGCTCTCTCCTAACTTCTTGGAGTATTTGGCCTTCGCACCAGCATCACCACCGCCACCACCACCACCATCACCACTTCTCCTGTTCTCAGGGACGGGATCTGGGTTGTTGTAGTCCCATTGATCTGCCCATGATGTCCCAAATGAGTTATTTGCCTCCATTTTACAATCTTTTTTTGCCTTCCCAAAAACAGATAGTTTTCTAAAGACAGAGAGAGATTTGTTAAGAGGTTGTCGTTTGACGTTAGTGGTGCCGGTGGGGGTGATGGCTCTTATATATAGATAGGAAAACCAGCTTTCGGTTCCAATTTTTTAGCTGGAAATTAATATTAGAAAGTCAATAATGGGTTCTATATATTATCCAGCTCTGTTGCCGTGTTTCTTCTCCGGGATCACAAGCAATGCTATATACCTAACCCAGGGTGTTAACACCGCCTATTTTATTTGCGGGAGCAATTAACCACCACACGCTCCTAAGGATTTGAACCATCCGGCCCAACCGGATACCCTCCGATGCAAAACATGATTTACTCAATAAACATAAATATTATGCTAAGAGTCTTTTATAGAAAAAAAAAAAAAAATCAAATTACCATTCAAATGTGACTAAAATAAATAAATTTTAGAACCTAATATTTTTGCATAGATGTAATATATTTTATCAGTGGATCTTGAAATGTTTCAACGGTTCATGTTGAAAATTAATAAGTGGACCACAGAAGCTTCTCCTGTCTTCCGTCGATCACGGTTGAATTCAAAGATTCATCCCTGGAGTATCGAGAATTAAACTTCTTCAAGACGTTGATCAGTTGGTCTAGAATTTTTATTCTGTTCAATTCCAGCATGTTTATTGTCAGGGGAATTTGGGTCTATTCTGTTGCAAGTCAAGAACACCATATTTTTAATAATAATGCTAAAAAAATCAGGATTAGGAGTTGAATTATAATATCACTAATTACCGAACCCATTATATAGCTTAAGCCTCGCTAATACAATTTTTATTTTTATTTTATATTAAAACCCTTTCTTCACACTGGTAAATCAGTGGTATATATTTTGTTTGTCTTTTTCTTTTTTCTTAAAAAAAAAAAAAAAAAAAATTGTTTCTATTACTTGATAGAGTAATATTGTTCTGAATCTTGGCTGATTTTGTTTTCAATCCATCCAATCTGTTCCCTAGAATATTTGTTAATGGAATTTCGTTACAAGACAAACTCTTTTATTTACTTACTTTTTGGTTTGCCTTCTAGGATCTTGGCCGATTGTGGAAAAGAGCCTTTTTTTTTTTTTTTGGTTGAGCAGTTTTTGAAGGCTCCAAAATGACAAAGATGCTGGCTGAATGCAGGACAGGCCACCCTTTAAGCCAGATTAAAGTATCATTGTTTAGGCCAAAAACGTCTCTCTCCATATGCGAATGTATTGTATATAATATATAGTATCATTGACGTGCAAGGGAGTAAATTTCCCAATGAGGCCAGATTTTAGTATAAGAGAAGGGGAAATCGAGAAAATTACACATAAGAAAAAAACAAGGTTCAGGATAAAGAATTCCCCTACTACGATTGACCGAGCACGTAAGCATGAGAGTGAGGGAGAGAGAGAGAGAGAGAGAGAGAGAAAACCTTGATCCATGGTAAGAACAGAAGAAAAATATTATATGTTGCCATCCTTGATTGTCAAATTTAACAGGTGACCTAGGTATGTCCTCCACAAAGTTCAGGCGGAGAAAGCATTGTTTGTCCTCTCTTCTCTTAGAAATCATGATAAGCTTCCACTCCCCCCTTTTTCTTTTCTTTTGTTTGGATCCGTGACCATTATTGTATAAAAACCTATGAATCGCTTGGGCTGTTTCATACTGATTTCATTTCCATTAGATATCACAGTGCTCCATTAATAACCAATATGTTGTTGAACAATTTACACTTCCCAAATACCAATAGCAATGGCTGAGGCAAAGTTAGAGTTTGGGATTCAAAGAAGGCGGAGGGTACATGCATAGATAATTATGTGAATCACAAGTAGTGCCATTCAATTTGCTAGTGTTGACTGATAGATCATCAAGCCACTCTCCATGCTTTGTGCATTTCTGAGGGTATTAGCTAATTTTTTGCTACTTTAACTAGCAAAATGACATTTAAAAAAAAAAAATCATTTAGTGGAGAGATAAAGAAAGAATGATGCATAAAGAGAAGACAAGTATTATTTTTTTAACTAAAAATAGTTTAGCTAGTGAACCCGCTAGCTAAATATAGCTAGTCAAAATGACGATCACTAAAATAGCTAATTATATAATTAGCCCCTTAGAGAAGGAAAAAAGTGATTTGGGTAGTTCAAATAGCTAAGGAGGTTAGATAGCTAATTCCCTTGGAGATGCTCTTAGGATGGATCAATCAGTCATTAAAAACAAAAAACAAAAGGCAAAAGGCAAAAGGCCAAGAAAAAAAAGGGGGGATGGATAAATCAAGGGCTAGGCTATTGCCACCACATAAAATATTCTAAGCTCCTCGCTTAATTTATATTTTTTAAGTTTTATGAAAAATATATATAAAAAAAAAAATTACGAAAACTAATTACGTAGTTTACTAGAAAACATCATTCTGGACAACTTTGTAGAAGAATTTGTTTCAAAATTTGTCATTTAAATACACTTTTTGGCCATTTGTCATGGAAAATGAAATAAAGATTGTAAATGGCCAAAAAGTCTATTTAAATGATAGATTTTGGAAAAACTTCCTTCTACAAAGTTGTTCAGAACGATGTTTTCTAGTGAATACTGTGATTAGTTTTTGTAAAAACCTTTTATATTTTTCATAAAATCTTAAAAAGTGTAAACTAATGGAGGCTTAGAGTATTTTATATGGTGGCAATAGCCCCCCTCATAAATTAATTACTCATTGCATAATTTTGTTTAGGGTGAGTTTGACTGTTTTAATAAACCTATAAAACTTTGGTGTAGCAATTATATAAAGTGTTAACATTCTTTCCATTTATGGAACACTAAAAATCCATAATCGGTCAAACAATGATACAAGTAGCCTGCAAAGACCATTAATCCTCATATTCTGTTTGGTAGGAGGGAAAAGTTAGAAGATAGAAGGGAGAGGAAGGAAAATAGGAAGGAAAGGGCAAAAAGGTTGTGTTTGGTAGGAGGGAGGGGAAGAGAGGAGAGGGGCCAATGGAAAGATAACCCCTTAAAAGTTACTTAAATGCATATTTTTTTCATATTCATCTATCTTACTAAACACACTCAAAGTTGAAAAATAGTCTCTCATTCATAGATAGAAGGGAAATGTTAGTTAGTCTCATATTTTGTCCTATTATGAGAAAATAAGAAAATAAAGTTGTAAGACCCATTGATATCGTTAAATCCTAAAAGTTGAAACAACTCTTTATTCTTTCCTAGTAGAACAAAGTATGGGGTTAACTAGCATTTCCCTTGATAGAAAGTTCTATCACTCCACTTTTTCTTTCAAAGTCAATTTCCAATGTATGTACTCCTCCGAATCTCATAATCTCAATTAACCATAAACGCGTGAGAAGAGAGTCTCTCATGTTTTCCTAATGGGGTTGCCTCTTATCCCTTGGTAGAGCTGTTTTGGTTTATTTGATCAACCTGCAATATATTATATTGTCAACCCGAAAAGTCATACCACCATCCTATGAACCTTCGTAGTTAGATGTTGTACAGTAGTTTGTCGCAAAGGTGGCGCCAAAACAAGGGTGGGCCCAACTCCCAACCTATAATTTCATTCCACGTGTATGGACATGGAGGCTACTGCGGCCGACTTCAGCTCCCAGCTTTGACCACGCATGGAAATGATCCCTTTCTGCACACGCGCCCAAGTCAAAACATCTCCCACTTCAGAAAGGTTCACATTCGTTATACCTAACGTTACTCATAGCACGGCCCAATTGGGAGATTGGATCCTTAAAATTTAGGGAAAAACTTAAAACTTAATACACCCATGAGGGAGTAGTTGTTGAAATTTTGTATGCTTAATCTGTCCGACACCCAATTGGGAGCTTGGATCCTTAAAAATTAGGGAAAACGTAAAACTTAATATACCCATGAGGAAGCCCACGTAGACACGTACTGTCCTTTTTTTTTCCTACACAAAACAATATCCTATCCTATCAAGCATGGAACGCAATTTTCAACACGACATATGCTTGACCAAAGGACATCGAACAAATCAACAAACGCTATTTCACCAATGTTGCCGGCCCTTCACCTCTCTTGATAAACCAAAGAGCTTCACTTCGTTGAGATTCACAACTCCACCCCAGTTTCTCTCTAATCAAACACCCTCCTCTCAACTCCTTCAATTTTCTTTCCTTCTTTCTCTCTCGAGAAATTAATTAACATGAGACTTCATCTGTTTGCAATTGCGTTCCTTCTTTTGCTTTCGCCGACTTCCATATCCGCTCTCCCACATTTCTTCCCCAACATATCAGCCATTCCACATTCATTCCCCCCAAACGCCACCGCCGCCGCCTGGAAGTCGTTCCAGAATTTCACCGGATGCCACGCCGGTGTTAAGGTCGACGGCTTGGCCAAGCTAAAAAAGTACTTCCACTACTTCGGCTACATCACGAATTCCACTGCCAATTTCACCGATGACTTCGACGACGCTCTCGAATCCGCCCTCAAGACCTACCAGCGCAACTTCAACCTCAACGCCACTGGCCAACTCGACGAGGCGACGATTCAGCAGATCGTACGGCCGAGATGCGGCAACGCGGATATCGTCAACGGCACATCTACCATGAACTCTGGCAACAAATCTTCGTCTACGAGCGGGCACTTCCATACCGTCTCTCATTACACATTCTTCCCCGGTACGCCGCGGTGGCCCGCGAACAGGTACGACTTGACGTACGCGTTTTTGCCGGATAATCAGCTATCCGACACCGTCAAGGCGATTTTCACACGCGCCTTCGAACGTTGGTCGGCCGTGACGCCGTTGACGTTCACCGTAACCGATTCGTTCTACACCGCCGATATTCGGATCGGGTTCTTCAGCGGTGACCACGGGGACGGGGAGCCGTTCGACGGGGTTTTGGGGACGCTGGCGCACGCATTTTCGCCGACGAGTGGACGGTTCCATTTGGATGGCGACGAGAATTGGGTGGTGGGTGACATAAGCACAGCGACGGAGACGACGGCGATTGATCTTGAGTCGGTTGCCGTGCATGAAATTGGGCATCTGCTAGGGTTAGGGCACTCGTCGGTGGAAGATTCAATCATGTTTCCGACGATATCGTCGGGGACGAGGAAGGTGGCGCTCGCCGACGACGATATACAGGGGATTCAATATTTGTACGGTGGTAATCCGAATTACAATGGCTCATCGACGACGGAGAGTCAGGAAAGAGACACGAGTGATGGTGGGGCCCACACTATGGGTCCATGGTGGGGTCTTAGGTTGTTATTGGCCGTTGGATTTATGTTGGTGATTATGTAAATTTTAATTATTTATTTATTGTTTTATTTTTTGCTTTTTTCATAATGACTGGTACAGTCTCGTATAGGTATGTATATGATGATATACGAATTGAATTATTATTAAGCATTATTGTGGTTTCATACTTTTCTTTAATAATGCATAATGGTTTCTCTTTCTGGCAGGAGAACGAACTATTTTCAATCGTCCTGATGCAGTCTTTGGGTAGGCCGCAGACTTTTTTTCTCTAATTTCAAACCATTAATTTGACTTTAATTGGAGAGGTTTAATCAATTTAGTGTAGATGAAGGAATTTCAATAATCACATGTGACATAATCCAAGACTAGTGTTTTTGTCATCAATTCTTCATACAAACTTTTATTAGATTACACGTGTAATTCGTCATTCATGAGCACACGCAACATTATGTTGGGCATAATAGTTTGATAAAATATATATGCTTATCTGGATGATTATCGAAGTTTGAATGGAGGACCCACCTACTTCATAATTGGATTTGCCCTATAATAATGTACATAATAGTTTATCTGTTTTAATAAAATTTGTCATAGTTCAACATTGAAAATAATGATAATATTAATAATTTGCATCACAATGCATAATGTGCGCACAATATTTCAATCATTGAAATGGACAAGAAAAAAATAAATTTAGTCATTTGAATTCTTGCATTTGTGCGCAAAACAACTTGATTATCTCGTTGGAATGCAAGAGAAAATTGTGAGATTAGGAAACAAGGTTTCCATGGTTTTTATGAATTATGGTCTTACCTAATCCATGTAAGTTGTGAAGTCTTTATATAGACTCGGGTCTTAGGGTTAGCTTAAAAGATTTTTTTTGTCATCCAAAAAAAAATAGAAAAAAATTTTAGTTCAAATTAATGTAATATTACTATTCTGTCACCTTTGATTTATTTTAGTTATAAAAATATGATATGAGTCAGGTTGACTAGATACAAGTTGAGGCCTAAGCGAAAATTTTAAATGATGTCTTGTCAATATTTAATAAAGCAATATAAATAATATTAATCAAACATATATATAATAAAAGTTTTCACTTAAAATTCATTTTCTTACCACCTGGACACCACGTAGAATAAATAAGAAAAATGGGCCCTATTACTCTTACCTCTATGTTTGGATAAGGAATTTCTAAATGGAATTTGTCTTTAAGATGAAATTTGTAGAAGTTTTATAGACAAATTTCACCTAAAAATTCCTTATCCAAACATAGCGTTAGGGGCCTTTATATGAATGTTTTGGAATTTGACCAGAAAGAGAGTAAATAAGAAAAAGAGATCAAAAGCCCCCAATTGCAATCCTAACAATGTAAATAAATGGTATTTGTAAAAATTCTGTGCAATTGGTGGATGATCTAATTTGAGTCATAATGAACTTTGAGAAAAAGTACATGTGCATTGCAAACAATTTGATTTTTATTTTTTGTTTCATATTGTACAAAGCAAATGCGTGATCTATTTCTATTGAGTGAGCGTTAATCTAACAGAGTGGAAGGTGATTTGATCAGTGTTTAAGGATTAATTATGCCAAAAATTTGAATACATTGTTCATGAAAAAAGGGGAAAAAAAAAAATTGTAACGAAGATTAATAAAATGAAAATTACTTTTGATCTCACCTACAAAAGAAGTTATCTTTGCAAAAACTAACGCTATAAATTAGGAATAATGATGAATAACTTTAGAAAAGTTGATTAATAATTTTAAGAGCAATGGTCAATATCCTTGCAACCTAATAACACCGCCAATCCTCTCCGTTAGGGGAGGTTTTGGGTCCAAGTCTTCCTGTCTTGGTCTCGTGATAGATTTAGGTTTGGGGTGAAACACCCTACCCTATAGGATAGGATGTTGGGTCTTACAATAGGTTGTTTGCCCCGTAGAATTTTCTCATTGCCATTTAGTAATCTCAAAGGATACGCCAAGGAGACGAGTCAAGTTGGTGTCAGCAAGAGTCTTAAAGGCCAATCCCAGGGTTTTAAAACTAGGCCCGAGGTTGGGCCGGTAAGGCTTAAGCTAGGCATAATGCAACCATGTCCAGTGGCTTGGCCTGGCACATGGCCACTTCTAATACCAAGACTGCATACATACCCCATTCTCTGGAAGTTTCATTTCAATCCCTGATGGACTGTCAGTGACTTAGTGCGTTTTGCTTCGTTTCTCTTGCTGAAAAATTTTAAAAAATAAACAAGCTCTTGTGGCCTAGTCGTATTTCTCTCTTTCTATGAGGCGGAGGTCACAGATTTGAACCTTCGAAGATAAGGATGAGAGAATTTTAGAAAAGCCCGTTGTATAACCAAAGGACTTGTTTGGACTGACCTTGGACCCGAAAGAAGATATAGAGAGTAGAATTTTGCTAAGGACCCATTTGGGCATTCAAATGAAAGTAAAACAATACTAGTGAATTTTATAATTGGAAATTAAACAATGTTAGTGTACGTTTGGACACTCAAACGGGGATTTAATGATAATTGTTTGAATGGTTGTTCTGCTGGGATTGGTGAGACCAAATGAGTACTCGCATTTGATTAAGTCAAATATATACTCGACGAGTGACCTGCCCCATGAGGCCATGATCTTATTTGTGTTCATCCAAAGAAATCAAGCGCAGAAGGATGAGTTAGGAAAGGTTAATTTTGTGGGTGTTGGGATAGAGTTAATCGTTCACACTTCACAGCGATGGATCTTGTGATTGGCAAAATTTGGCATGGCATTCTATTTGAGGCAAAGGCTTTTCACTAGAAATTGCTACTTGTGGTTGGGTCAGGGCAGCGTTGAGTTTTCGGAGGCCCCAAGTGAACTTGTGAAATGAGAACCCTTATATGTATTCCCACACCAAAAAAAAGGAAAAAAAAGGAAAAAATTTAATACTCACAAATTTATTTATTTATTTTTTTCTAGTATCAACTCAAATTTTGTTTGCCTATATAATTACTAATATTTTCTTATATAGGGTTCAGTTATTGTAACCCCAAAACTTTGTTTGTGCACCCCACTAATTTTGATTTTTTAAAGTTTTAAAAATATATAAAAGGTTTTTATGAAAAGTGTTTGCATGGTTCCTTAGAAAACATCATTTTAAACAACTTTATAGGAGAAAGTTTTTTCAAAATCTATGATTTAATTTGACTTTTTGGCAAAAAAATGAAACAAATATGGTAAATAGTAAAAAAAAAAAAAAAAATCCACTTAAACGACTTATTTTAGAAAAACTTTGTTTTTCAAAGTTGTTCAAAACGATGTTTCCTAATGAACTACACGACCAATTTTCATAAAAACCTTTTATACTTTTCTTAAACCTTAAAATACTTAAAATTAATAGGGTATATAAATAAAGTTTTAAGGTTACAATATCGGCTCTCTCACAGATATTACCTATCTTTCTCTCTATGTTTATTTGGGCCCTTTTGTTTTTACCAAAAAAGTGAGTCAGCCACTTTGGTTTAGGGAACGGCTATTGCAACCCCCCATTCCTATAAGCCCACCCCTCATCTTTTAGGTTTTTAAGATTTTATGCAAAATATAAAAAGTTTTTATGAAAACCGGCCATGATGTCCATTAGGAAACATCATTTTGAACAACTTTGTAGAAGAAAGTTTTTCCAAAATTTATCGTTTAGGTAGACTTTTTGGCAAAAAATGAAATAAAGGCTATAAATAATTAAAAAGTATATTTAAACGATAGATTTTGGAAAAACTTTCTTCTGCAAAGTTGTTCAAAATGATGTTTTCTAGTGGACATCACGGCCGGTTTTCATAAAAACTTTTTATATTTTGCATAAAATCTTAAAAATCTAAAGGCTGGGGGTAGGCTTATAGGAATGGGGGGTTGCAATAGCCGTTCCCTTTGGTTTATTACACCCAGGGCCGACCCTCGGTTGGGTCACAACATGTTCCACGAGTCAAGAGATATTTTATCCTGTTGATGGGATAAGCCCAACTTCCTAGTTGCTACTACCTGTCCGCACAAGATGGAACAAAGTTCCATTTTTGGTTTTTTAAATGTTGAGTGAGTGGTTTGGAATAAGACCTCAAAATTCTGAATGAACAAGACACATGCTTGGTATGCACATGAGATGATCAAACAAGGCTCTTCAACAGCACTGCAACTCGGCACAAGAAGAGATTATGACAGAATATTCGGATTTTCTTCACGATTGATCATAGTAAATAGGTAAGGTCATCTCTCATTGTGATGGCTAACCCTATAAAATAAGTCGAACTTGGGACCTTTTACTTTAAAAAATAGAGTTAGAATGACCAATTGTTCCACTCCAATGGTTGGATTCTAAAATGTCAAATAATGCAAAAAGGATTTATTTTGAAATCCACTCCAATAGCTGAATCTAAAATGTCCAATAATACAAAAAAGGATTATTTTGAAGTAAATATATACAAGATCTCTTCTTACTATAGACAGAATTTATTATATACGCCAACCTCTTATTGGCAACAAGCCTGAAACAAAGTTGAAGAAGTTTTGATTTTTGTTCATCAATTTGAATTTAAAAGGAATATATGGAACAGAAAAACTTCTGACTTTAGCTTGCAGTATTTACTCCGACTTACTTGTTTGTGTTGCCATTTTATTTTGGACAATACTTGGTTCCTTAAAGTGGAGGAGCAACTCCTCCACCCTTCTTCCCTTCCACTCATATTATGTTACGTGTCATAATTAATTTTAAAAAATATGGATACATGGATATAGACTCATGGACACATGAATACAAATATATGGACACATATTTATATTCATTTAGACACATAAACATATATTCATGGACACGTAAACACATGTATATAATAACATAACATAGGGATATATGCACATAATCAATTTTCATTTGTTTTGTTAGACACGTGACATAAAATGGGCTCCATTACTCTTAGGCCATGTTTGTTTGGTTGGAATGGAATGGGTGGGAATGGAATCTAATTCCATGCTCAAAATAGCTTGGAATGAAAATGAAATTGAAATAAACATTGCGGAATGAATATCATTATAATTCACTACTATTATTTGATTCTATTCCCCATTTAATTATCTTATCCAAACATGTTGTTCGGAATGAATTGGAATGAGATTCCATTCCATCCATTCCATTCCAATCAAACAAACATGGCATTAGGGGCTTTATATGAGTGTTTTGGAATTTGACCAAAAAGAGAGTAAATATGAAAAAGAGATCAAAGGCCCCCAGTTGCATTCCTAACAATGTAAATAAATGATGTTTGTAAAAATTCTGCGCATTGCAAACGATTTGATTTTTATTTTTTGTTTCATATTGCACAAAGCAAATGCATGATCTATTTCTATTGAGTGAGCGTTAATCTATATAGAGTGGAAGGTGATTTGATCAGTGTTTAAGGATTAATCATGCCAAAAATTTGAATACATTGTTCATGAAAAATGGGGGAAAAGGAAATTGTAACGAAGATTTATAAAAAGAAAATTACTTTTGATCTCACCTACAAAAGAAGTTATCTTTGCAAAAACACGGTATAAATTAGGAATAATGATGAACAACTTTAGAAAAGTTGATCAATAATTTTAAGATCAATGGTCAATATCCTTGCAACCTAATAACACCGCCAATCCTCTCCTAATTTGAGTTCAAGTCTTGCCGTCTTGGCCTCGTGATAGATTTAGGTCTGGGGTGAAACACCCTACCCTATGGGGTAGGATGTTGGGTGTTACAATAGGTTGTTTGCCCCGTAGAATTTTCTCATTGCCATTAGCATCTCAAGGAAATGCCAAGGAGACGAGTCAAGGCGGTGTCAACAAGAGTCTTAAAGGCCAAGCCCAGGGTTTTATAACTAAGCCCGAGGTTGGGCCGCTAAGGCTTGGCCTGGCACATGACCACTATTATTACCAAGACTGCATATATACCCCATTCTCTAGAAGTTTCATTTCCATCCCTAATGGACTGTCGGTGACTTAGTGCGTTTTGCTTCGTTAGTCTTGCTGAAAATTTTTAAAAAATAAACAAGCTCTTGTGGCCTAGTCATATTTCTCTCTTTCTATGAGGTGGAGGTCACAGATTTGAACCTTCGAACATAAGGATGAGAGAATTTTAGAAAAGCCCGTTGTATAACCAAAGGACTTGTCTGGACTGACCTTGGACCCCAAAGAAGATATAGAGAGCAGACTTTTGCTAAGGACACGTTTGGGCATTCAAATAAAAGTAAAACAATACTAGTGAATTTTATAATTGGAAATTAAACAATGTTAGTGTACGTTTGGACACCTAAACGGGGCTTTAATGATAATTGTTTGAATGGTTGTTCTGCTGGGATTGGTGAGACCAAATGAGTACTCGCATTTGATCAAGTCAAATATACAATCGACGAGTGACTGCCCCATGAGGCCATGATCTTATTTGTGTTCATCCAAAGAAATCAAGCGCAGAAGGATGAGTTAGGAAATGTCAATTTTGTGGGTGTTGGGGTAGAGTTAATCGTTCACACTTCACCACGGTGGATCTTGTGATTGGCAAAATTTGGCATGGCATTCTGTTTGGGGCAAAGGCTTTTCACTAGAGAACGCTACTTGTGGTTGGGTCAGGCCAGCCTTGAGTTTTTAGAGGCCCCAAGCGAACTCGTAAAATAAGACCTCTTATATGTATTCCCACACAAATAAAAAAAAAAAAGAAAAAAGAATTTAATACTCTCACAAATTTTTATTTTTAGTATCAACTCAAATTTTGCTTACCTATATAATTACTAATATTTTCTTATATAAGGTCCAGTTATTGTAACCCCAAAACTTTATTTGTACACCCCACTAATTTAGATTTTTTAAAGTTTAAAAAATATATAAAAGGTTTTTATGAGAAGTGTTCACATAGCCCCTTAGAAAACATCATTTTAAACAACTTTATAGAAGAAAGTTTTTTCAAAATTTATAGTTTAATTTGATTTTTTGGCAAAAAAATGAAACAAATATGGTAAATGGTAAAAAAAAAAAAAATCCACTTGAACGACTTATTTTATAAAAACTTTATTTTGCAAAGTTATTCAAAATGATGTTTCCTAATAAACTGCATGATCAATTTTCATAAAAACCTTTTATACTTTTCTTAAACCTTAAAATACTGAAAATTAATGGATGTGTAGATAAAATTTTGGGGTTGCAACATCGACTCCCTCATAATATTACCTATCTTTCTCTGTATGTTTATTGAGGGCCCCCTGTTTTCACCAAAGAAGTGAGTGACCCGCTTTGGTTTATTATACCCAGGGCCGACCCTGGGTTGTGGGTCACAACATGTTCCACGAGTCACATGTTCTACGAGTCACGAGATACTTTATACTGTTGATGGGATAAGCCCAACTTGCTACTTGCTACTACCTGTCGGCACAAGATGGAACGAAGGTCCATTTTTGGTTTTTTAAACGTTGGGTGGGTGGTTGAGAATAAGACCTCAAAATTCTGAATGAACATGACACATGCTTGGTATGCACATGAGAAGATCAAACAAGGCTCTTCAACAGGACTGCAACTCGGCACAAGAAGAGATTATGACAAAATATTCGGATTTTCATCACGATTGATTATAGGACATTTGTAAGGCGGTCTCTCATTGTGATTGGATTAATATCCGAAAGGCGAATTGATGGCTAACCTTATAAAATAAGTCAAACTTGGGACCTTTTGCTTTCAAAAATAGAGTTAGAATGACCAATTGTTCCACTCCAATAGTTGAATTCTAAAATGTCAAATAATGCAAGAAGAATTTATTTTGAAATCCACTCCCATAGCTGAATCTAACATGTCAAATAATACAAAAAAAGATTTATTTTGAAGCATATATATACAAGATCTCTTCTTACTATAGACAGAATTTATTATATACGCCAACCTCTTATTTGAAACAAAGTTGAAGAAGTTTTTATTTTTGTTCATCAATTGAATTTAAAAGAAATATATGGAACAGAAAAACTTCGACTTTAGCTTGCAGTATTTACTCCAGCTTACTTGTTTGTGTTGGCATTTTATTTTTATTATTAGGTAGTATCTCACACAACATGGCATACTTTAATCCAAAGCCAAATATGAGCGTAGCACCCAAAGTCAAAAACAGGACTAGAACTCTGCAATTAACGTTTAACTCCCTGTTTTTTTCTTTGTTGTTTCTTCTAAAATAGGATTTCTTAATCGCTTTTCTTTCCTACTTCCTTCCTGCATGATTGTGATGAATTTTGGTAACTGGGCTTTTCCATATTTGAAGATTTATCCATACCTTTTGGATCACTTGCTCCCTTACAAAAACTTAGAGGGGAGCTATTGCAACCCCTAAATTTATTTGCAAACCCCATTTATCTTTATTTTTTAAGGTTTTATGACTATAGAAGGTTTTTATAAAAACTAAACACATGGTCCCTTAAAAAACATCATTTTGAACAACTTTGTAAAAGAAAATTTTTCAAAATATGTTGTTTAAGTATAATTTTTATTCATTTATAATTTCATTTGTGTAAATTTGAAATAGAAACTATAAATGACCAAAAAATGCTCTTAAACGACAGATTTTGAAAAAAAAAAAAAGTTTCTACAAAGTTGTTCAAAAGTTTTTTAGTTAATCGCACGGCCAATTTTCATAAAGCCATTTTATATTTTTCATAAAATCTTAAAAAGTAAAAAGAAGTGAGATTTATAAATAAAGTTGAACTGTTGAAGGATTGTAATAATCCTCCTAAAAAACTTATAAACCCCTTCCATAAAAAAGGTACTTTAAAGTTTTTGTGAAAGTTACTCATCTTGGGCTGGGAAACACAGTACAATTTATTTTGTGTCACTGATGTATATGCTGAACTAAATGCCAAGTCCGTGTCACATGCCAGGGATGGATTGTTTGTATCTGTGAAGGCATACATGCCAATTACACAAAATAGAAAAAGCTGATGAGGATTTTTCGTTTAGTTTTCTAGCACCATTTCCTCCATCCGTAATCCTATCCCCATACCAAACATATCATAATTTTAAAAATTATTTAAAAGGGAGAAAAAAAGTAAAATCCCACTGCTGATTGCTAGAGTCAGTCACACAACATGTCGATGCTGTTTTCAATTGTTATATTTTAAACAAGACTACTACACTTGCATTTATTAATTTTATCTCATTATTTTTTTTATAAGAATTTTATCTCATTATCTTAAAAACGAGATATCTTATCATATCATCTATGGTCCATTTATTAAATTCACATGTCGAGATATCTCATTATCTATTTATTAAATTCACACGTCGATAATTTTATGCCATGGAAAACCTTGAAAGCTACGTGAGTCGCTGTTTTCCTATTCACTTTTCTGGCTGATGGGGGGGACATACAAATTGGGCATTAAATAAGGCTGTCTTTGGTTAGGATTTGATGATGCACTCTAATCTTCTTTCTGTTTAATTGGGTTTAAAGAGCCCCACATCTCGCTTGAAAATTTTGAATTATTGAAAGCAGTGGAGGTTTCTAGGCCTTACGCTGGATGATAACATGCTATTATGAGGACTGTTTGGAGAAGTTGTAATGGGGCCAGTAGAGTTTACCATATGTACCTTTTTTATTTTCCCAGGAATATTCTACAAAAGCTACTTTCCAAATGCAAATGTTGAACGTTGCTTGTAAGAACATGTATCGTTGGAGAGGAACAGATAAGTCGGACTGATTTTGTGGGAATAATCTTTGTTAAAAATCATCATGCGTTAGGGTCTGTTCCTTTAAAATAAAAAAATAAAAAAAAAAAAAAAAAACTCAGCAGACAGATCAGGGGTTCGAGGCTTGCTAGAGAGAGAGGAAAAAAAAAATTAGAGGAAAAAATCATTCCTAGAGTGAGACGGAAAACTACCAAGGCATTATTATGAGTTCTTATTAATGGAATGGCCCTTTTTTTCAGTTTGGGTCCCACAGACAGCAAGGAAAAAAGTCTTGCAAATTGCACCAGTGATCAGAGTTTTTGGTTTGGTAGGGAATCGAATGCTAGCTAGACGACTTTTTCCATGATGTATTGCAATGAAAACAAGTGATATGAAAGAAAGAAGGCTGTATTGAACATTTGAGTCCCACTTTCAAAGTAACTCTCATTGAAAATGGATAAGAGAAAAAGGCGGGTACTTTAGAGTTGGTATTTATTGAGATCTAGCAGAGCCATAGCTGCCTGCAGATATTTTTAGGTCTCCGTGGACAAACATGATAGGGTAGGTAATCTGTTTAATTTTGTTTGATTAAGACACGATTTTGTTGGATTACGATCATTTCAGCTTATGTCTGTACAAAAAGGCTTTTCCGCGGGACAAAATTAACATCGTGACCTAACCGGCCAATATGTTTAAGGCCAAACCCTAGCAGGCTAATAGTGCTTTTTGATAAAATAAATGATGAAGAGTTGGTCTTATAAACCACTCACAAGAACATGAGATCCACCCTGTGAGACTCACATGGAACCCAACCTTACCTTAAGTGTAGTTGGTAAGAAACTCATACCTTTGTAAATATTTGGTGCTTATTTTTTTTTTCTTAATGATAAAGAACCCACACAATATATATTTATACTACTTATAAAAAGATGAATGTAAAAGAAACTTTTGATTGACTAATATACCCTTATTTTAATTTTTAAATACACAACTACCCACTCTTCTGTATGTATAGGAAATATAATAATATGAAAACTATAATTCTAAAACATATACCTTAATATATTCTAAAACACATACCTTAATATATAAAACACAAATAGGAATTCAAAGGAAACAGAAACTGTAATTTCTATATAATAAATAAAAATATATAGGAATATGGAAACTATAATTCTAAAACAGTAGCCGGAACACATACCTTAATATATTCTTAAACACATACCTTAATATATAAAACACAAATAAGAATTCAAAAGAAACAGAACTTATAATTCCTATATCTATACTACCTATAAAAAGATGAATGTGAAAAAAACTTTTGATTGACTAATATACCCTTATTTTAATTTTTAAATACACAACTACCCTTCTGCATATATAAGAAATATAACAATATAAAACACATACCTTAATAAGAATTCTAAGGAAACTATAATTCATATAATAATTAAATAAAACCAAATCCAAATAGGAATTCTAAGGAAACGGAAACTATAATTCGTAAAACCCTAACAATGTTAACATATAAATACAAATAAAAACACATTATAAAAAACCCAAAATACCAAACTAAACAAAACAAAACGAAAAAGAACAAAAAGAAAAGAAAATAACTTAGATCACAACCCCAAAATAAAAAAGTTCAAAATCATTTTAAAAAAAATGTACAGGCCCAAAAAAATAAAATCACAAGTAGTGATCCACCACGCATCGACAAAGAAAAAAATAAAAATAAATTATATATATATATATATATTGAAATCAAATCATATCAAAGAACCTATGTATAATGAAGTTTCAAAGATAATTTTAAACACTATGATTTGGGAAAGATAATGAAAAAAAAAATAGTAATCATATCAAAAGAAGTAAAGGATTGAGTGATCAAAGTGCTTTCATCTTATGCAAAGGCACAATAAAATTATTAAATTAAAAAAATTATTATCATTATCGAAAAAAATAATTTAACTCAAAAAAATTCACGTGCAACGCACATGTGCACCAACTAGTATATATATAAAAGATGATGATCAGGTAAGTACGTACTGATAAAATTTATATCAACACCCGTATTGAAAATTGTATCTTGCGTATTAATGGGACATGATGCATGGTGCTAATATAATTTTTATCAATACGTTTTGATGAGAACATAACCATATATCTATACTACCTATAAAAAGATGAATGTAAGAAAAACTTTTGATTGACTAATATACTCTTATTTTAATTTTTAAATACACAACTACCCACCCTTCTACATATATTGGAAATATAGCAATATGAAAACTATAATTCTAAAACACATATCTTAATATATAAAACGCAAATAGGAATTCAAAGGAAACGGAAACTATAATTCCTATATAATAAATAGAAATATATAGGAATATGGAAACTATAATTCTAAAACAACAGATGGAACACATACCTTAATATATTCTAAAACACATACCTTAATATATAAAACACAAATAAGAATTCAAAGGAAACGGAAATTATAATTCCTATATAATAAATAAATAGCTGGATTGTAAATTCTACTTTCTCCATTAAGAGTAGTTTCAACCTTCTCTCCACCTTTTCCACGGCGACTTCTCCCTTCTCTGGTAAGTTTTGCTCTACAAATTTATACTACCTATAAAATGTTGAATCTCAGAAAAACTTTTGAACAACCAATATACCCTTATTTAAAAAAAAAAATACATATCTACCTTTCCTTTAATTGAAACACATAATAAACATTCTTATCATTTAGTAACAAATGAAAGTTAAATTTTAATTCAGACTCTTAACAAATTAAAGTAAGATTTTTACTCAAATTCTTTTTTTAGAGCAACTATCAAGTTGTATGATAATATATATGAATATAAATTCTTTAAATATTTCGTTTTATGAAGAAGAAAAAAAATTCTGAATATATATCTAAAGAGTTTTTAATCTTTCGTTGTACTTTCAAATTTTAAACTTTATCTTTTATGAAAAAATATAAAATCTTTATGTATTTATTATTTTGTATAACTAATATTATTTAAAAATATTCACATGCAACGCACGTGTGCTATATCTAATATATATATATAAATTTTTGATGAGGATTGCAACTTAGGCCAGGACATATTTACAAGAAAAGGATTGTTAGTTTTTGTTTTTTAAACAATCAATTAAACCCAACTTTACCTCTGATCATATCTAACAAATAGGTATCAAAGGTCCTTCATCTCAAAGATATTACTCACTCAAAAATCAAGGAGATTGCCAACTATCACGCTGATAAGAAACACTAGCTAGTTAATTAAGAACTATTAACCCTCATAGAAATAGTGGTTCAATCCCTTTGCCTCCTATTATAAGTTTGCTCTCGAGTCATTGCCCTATTGAACACCAAAAGTGCAATATTTTGCATAGATACAAATTATTATGTGCTTGAAGAAGCTTGTCGTAGGCCTCTGTCTAAACCTGCTTGAAAATGCATTTGATAAGATCTTCCTTAACATTGTGTTTGGCATCAAACCCACATCAGCTGTCAGCTATAGATTTTTTTATTTTTTAAATTTTTTTTGGGGGGTCTAATGCATGGGAAAAGCACATGGGTTGATTCAATACGAGGTTTGCTTGCTATTGTAGAAATCTTTTTTTTTTTTTTTTTTTGGGGCAAGCGATAGAAACACACGCATGCACCTAGACTTGTTATTCTAGATTAGGAAAGGACATTTCTATAAGAGAGCTACTTTGATATACTAGATAAATTTATTGAATTTATCCAGTTTTGTTTAGCGCTTCCCTTTCACAAAACAACACTCAATGTAGAGAGATGCTTCAATTAAGAGTGCTGCTATGTATTTCAAATATTCTTTGAATTTATCTACAAACTAACTTACGTGGCATTTCATAATTCTTCTTTTATGTTTACATCAAAAGAGGCTTAATATTTTATTAATTGTCAATTTGTGTTTGCTATGCTCAATCCTAAGAGAAGTGGTGAACTTATCTAGCATCAATCTTTCACAATATTTTATAAATTTATCAGATTCATCCATCCAATGACGTGAATTTTACAATATTTCTTCAAGTCACCCCCCCCCCCCAACAAATCCAACTTTTCTACTTACTTTTATTAACTTGCCATTAATTTATTATGCCAACCAATAAGAGGAATAGGTAAACATATGTGATATCTTTTACATTTTTCGACTTCAAAAACACCAAACTCATTGGTTCTAAAACTTGATGGGTCTATATAAAAACTCAATCAGGTGTAGCTTTCAGATTGCCAGGTTTTGATGGCCTGGTAATTAAATGGTAAATTTCTTGCGTGCCCATCAAAACAAGGACTTGGATGGCTGAGCTGGAATATGAAGGCACAAAAGCCATGGTACCACTGGTGACAGAAGAAATGGGCTTCAAGCCTTCAACTCACCTCATCAAGATTACCAATGACAGAACCCAACAGCTAACGCGCTAGAAATGATGGAAGGAACCAACTGCCAACTGGTAACTGGCACTGGGTGTTGCACGTACTGTTGCCAAAATGATGGGCACTGCATGTGATGTTGTAGGAGGACGTACCCAAAATAGTGGTAGCAGAACAAGATTGTCTGTGTCACCCAATTACCCACAAGAAGTGAAAAAACAAAACGAAGGGAAAAAAGGTATTGTTACCTCCTAGTTGACATAACATATTAAATAGATTATAAAAAAAAATTACAAAAATACGGAGTAAAGAATAAATAAACATTATTTTTTCGTGTCAGCCTCCTCCCTGTGATTGGCCCACAGGTATGGGCATGCATTTTTTTTCTTTCTTTAAATTTTAGTTATCCAACATACACCCTACACCCCAATGGGGGAAGGAAGTTCTCAAAAAAGGAAAGGTCCTGAATTTGGCTTTTAATTTGGTTTTCTGTTGTCTTCTATTAATCAAATTTATGTAGAGCATTAATCGGTAAAGGATGCATGGTTGTGTGATAGCTAGTCCTATTCATATAAGATGATTAGTCGAACCGAAAGTCTAGATGTCGTGTTGTAGGCAATTTTTTTTTTTATAAATATAAATCCAACACACCCAAACCGGCACCCTCACGCCATAGGTTGGCAGATTGTGGATGAGTAGTAGAGTAGTAATTCTCCGAAATAATTGACTTACAAACACGTTCCCACTGAGTATAAGAAATTGTGTAATCACAAAGTCCATTTAGATGAGATGAGCAGTTATGTCATTACTATCTAAATTCCCAAAAAAAAAAAAAAAAAAAAAAAAAAAAAAAATGTCATTGTAAGAGGGAGACGGGACGGAAGATTCCTTCCATGATCACTAACCCGTCTTTTTGTGGAACCTTCCTTATCCGTATATCCTCCAAAATTCTTAATTTCTTCACATTGCTTCATCGTTTTATTGAAGTTTTGATTTCTTCTCCTTATTTCTTATGAACTAAGATAAGAGTGGTTAGGTTTGCACCAAATCACCAATTAATGGTGTCTGTCCCCCGTGAGCAACCTCAAATTGGCAGCAAGTGCAAAAGCTTTGCCAATCCTTTAATTTGCAGATAAACCTCATGAATGATGATGATGATGCAAGGGACTCAGATGAAGGGGGTCTTAAAATGAAAGACAAAGCAAAAAAATAAATAAAAAATAAAAAATAAAAAATGAAGAAAAAACCTCTCGACCAAACCCATTTCTTTTAGAGAGAAAATTTGTGTAAAATGGTGATGCCATATTATCAATATCATAAACCAATAGGAAAACAGGTCTTTTTTATATTTTATTTTTTTATTTTTAGGTAGGGGCATTGTATGTGAGGTCCAATATATTCATTTTATAGTATTTTTGTGAGATTGCAAACCTATTCCATTTCTATTGACTTATGATGAGGGTAACATATTGTCACCTTTAAACACAAGGTTTTTTTTTCCCCTACGTTATATCATTTGACCCTCGGATTAGCTAGTTAACAACAATTCATTTGACGAACATTTCATCTAGATTTTTTGTAATAGTTCTCATACTATCCAAAAAGAAGATTTAAAACACATTGATTGGTGGTTAACATGCCATAATCCTAGGTTACTCTTCACCTTGGCTGTACTTCTAATTTGTGGGGCCCTATTCTGCTGGTGGTCCTCCATTTCTCTTTCTACCCACAAAAGCAAGAAGCAACAATCTACGAATTAGTGGGCCATAAGTGTAGGCCCATCGACGTGAACAGCTTTTTCCAAACCAAAAGCAAAGCATAAAAAGTTGGAAAACATTTTCCAACTTGCATCCAGCATTTTATGGAAGCATCTGGCTGTATCTCAACAAATTGGTGGCACCAGTACCACAAAGAAGGTACAGAGCCCCCCCGTCAAATATGCTGGAAAATTTCATAGCTATTTGTGACTGTGATGAGCAGTGCAAATTTTGGATGGAAGCCCATGCGGTGATGCAAAACTATTTCCCCATTCTTGAATCTAACCTCAAAGGCCAAAACTTCAACAGTCTCATTTGGCCCACCCTCTCATCTTTTCTGCCCATTTTACCAAAATGGGCGATCCCCACCTCCAAGGCTCCAATTCCAACTTTTTGCTAAAATACACCACCCCTTCCAATTCCCAATTTTTGCTAAAATACGCCACCCCACCTCATATTGGTCCTTTATAAACATGTTTTTATTCAATTCCATCCACACCCGTATGGTCGGTCCTTCACCGTATCTAATTCAGCTGTGAGAAGAAATGGGAATTCTTCCATGCCCCTTGCCGTGCCACTCAACCATGGAGTCTCAATCTCACTCTACTCATCTTCAATCAGATTCATCAAGCTCTCTCTCTTCACAGTCAAGTTTACCATCTGTTCCTTCACTCACCCCATCATCCCAACAACAAGAACAACAACCCTCCACCACCAACCACCACTGCATCTCCACCCTCAAAGGCCATTCCTCCTACGTATTCTCCCTCACTCTCGCCGGAAAATTCCTCTACAGCGGCACATCTGATAAAGAGATCCGCGTATGGAGCAGAGGCGACCCTTCAAGCCACGAGAATTCAACCGACAACGTGATGGCCATCGGCGGCGGTGCAGTCAAGTCCCTAGTTGTTTTAGGGGACAAGCTATTCAGCGCCCACCAAGACCACAAAATCCGAGTATGGAAAATCGAGAACAACGACGACTCAAACCCTAAGTACTACAAGTGCATGGCCACGCTTCCCACGCTCGGCGACCGTGCATTGAGACTCTTCTGGGCCAAGAACTACGTGCAAGTGCGGCGGCACAAGAAATGCACGTGGGTTCATCACGTCGACACCATATCTGCACTTGCCTTGTCCAAGGATGGCTCTCTCCTCTACTCTGCTTCATGGGATCGGACGTTCAAGATTTGGCAGACCTCGAATTTTAAATGTTTGGAGTCTGTGTGGAATGCACATGATGATGCCATTAATGCTATCGTATTGTCCAATGATGGGTATGTTTATACTGGTTCGGCCGACATGAAAATCAAGGTGTGGAAGAAGCATGAAGGAGAAAAGAAGCATTCGCTAGTGGATACATTAGAGAAACATAAGTCGGCAATTAATGCCTTGGCTCTCAGTACTGATGGGTCGGTGCTGTATTCCGGTGCATGCGATCGGTCGATTATTGTGTGGGAGAGAGCCCGCGGTGATATTGGTGGTGGTGGTGGTGGGCATATGGTGGTGGCAGGTGCAATTAGGGGGCACACCAAGGCTATCTTGTGTTTGGCGGTTGTGTCAGATTTGGTTTGCAGTGGATCAGCTGATAAAACGGTTAGGATTTGGAGGAGAGGAGTTGAGAAGAGTTATTCTTGTTTGGCAGTGTTTGAAGGACATAAAGGCCCAGTTAAGTGCTTGACTGCCGCTGTTGATGGTTATAATCATGGCAGAAGCACTTCTGATAATTCTGGTTCTTCATATCTGGTTTACAGTGGCAGTTTGGATTGTGATATTAAAGTCTGGCAAATATGGGTTCCTTTTCTGTAATTTTCGTTTTTTTTTTTATTATTTTTATTTTTTTTATGCGATTTTGTACATAAGGGTGAGAAAATTTTAATTCTATCTATATATTTTTCAAAGAGGTTGAATTGTGTGAGTCTATTAGGATTCGTGTTTTGAATGTAAAACATTGGAAAAAGGAATTGTGTGCGACTTTGACTCAGAGGGGAAGAGGGGAGGTTCCCTTAAATTTCTTTCTTGTGTGAAGTGGAGTCAATATTTTGGTACATCATCTAGAAAGTTGTGATGGAAATTTCAAAGTCTGCTTTATTAGAAAACTCCAATATGAAGTCATTCTTCCTTCAAATTCCAAACGACCCCTTATTAGGAGTGGAAAAACCTCTTTTAAATTTTAAACAATCACAAAATTTGAGAATACATGATTGGTAATGAAGAAATCAAGATGAGAAGCTTAAGGCCGCGGATTTCTAACATAAAAAATCCAAATTCTGGCCCGCAGTTTTAAATTGGTGTTTGGAAAATGTAGCTGTTGAGAGTTCCCACTTTCTTCAGCTTTAATTGACAGGGGGCCTAACAGCATTAAAAGGTCTGCATTACCCCCTTTATACATACGCAACAAGTGGTGTGGAAGTTAGGGGAAACTACGGCCTTCCTTGCCTGCATCTTTTGTGGCATGAACATTTTTTTCTTATCTTCTCAATTATTTGTATGCTCCATTGATTGCCCACAAGAAAAAGAAAGGTAGAAAGCTCAAAATCTTACAATCATTTGAGGTTGGAGTGGTTTGTAGTCCTAAAGATTTCATATTTTCCTTTCTTTTTCTCCGTCTTTCTCTACAACCAAACAATGGATTTGCTGGTGTTGTGGGTGTCATTACAGAATTTCTAAACTTTTCTATGACACTGAGTGCGTATTCAATCTCGTATCCACCCTGAAATGTCCTGACCCTATAAGGTGTAACCAGAAAGTAACAGGGACGGAAATTAGATCAGTATATGGTGTTTTAATTAGACCTAAGATTCTCATCAATCATGGTAATGTATAGGAGCTAGCACATGGAATAAAGAAGTCCAATTTTGTTTTCCATAACATCGGGATGCACAAATGCATAGTTAATAAAGAATATAGTCATCAACAAAAATACATAACAAAATCATTAAATCAGTAAGTGTATTACTACTAGAATTGTTACTGATAAAAGCAACATAGGCTCAATTCAAACCCCATGAAACACGTAATGGAATTATCCCATTAATTTCTATGTTTTTTCTGAACACCCTCACTGAAGAACAAAGATGCTTTTCTGACTCAAGGAACTTCTATGCTTTTGTGACCCATTAGAGGGGAAGAGCAAGATGATATCAATAAAGGGAGTTTTCAATATACTCCCATGCCAATGTTAATCCAAAATCTAAATCATGAAAAAGGTAAATTTAGATTTTTTCTTTTCACAAACTAGGACAGGATACAAGAAAAAAATTACAAAAATTTCCAATGTACAACAACAGATGACGACAATTTCACCCTTCCTGGAAAGAGTCCTGTTTTTTTTTTTTTTTTTGTTTTTTTTCTGTCACATGATTCAATCAATACTTGTTTTTATATCACCGTGGCATTGTGTCTTATCTTAATCTAAAGTAATATATCATTAGGGGCATCAAAGATTTGATCTGCTTAATAAATTGCAAGTGGGTTGGGTTTACCGTGTTAGCCCAGCTGTTAGGTTAAAAGTCCCCAGGCCTGCATTTGCATTACTTTATCCTTTCTTTATTTCCTTTTCAAACCCATATATATATTTTTATAGTTTATGAAGATCATGCAGATGGAACTTTGGGAGACAGGGTACAAAACCCATCTAACACTTCTCTTAAGGGTAATTAAGGAAAGATTTGATAAACATTTGTCACCTTATTCCGTGTTCTAGAAACAGCTACCTTCTCCTAACTTTCAGCTTCGTGTGAATATATGTTTCGGCCACGTTGAAAGGCATGGCTGTAAAAAAGGTGCTTTAGTCATGTCTTTTCATTTAAGTTTTCATTAAAATAAAGAAACTGCTAAATCAAGAATTATTTAATTTTATTCCATTGCAAGATCAACAAAATGCTTTAATCATCACTTTTTGACCTAAATTTAATTTATATTAATGTGATAGGAAATGAAGGCAAACAACTAACAACATTTTTTGCACGTGGAAACCAATTTCACCCTGGACCTAACAAGAAAATTACAACCAGCTCTCTGTCAATGAAGCTACTAGGTAAGGGCATGGTTGAGTGGGTGATTAAAATATCACCCTCAGTTGAAATCTTGCTTACGTAAGTATAATATCTGGCAGTTAGATCATTGTGTCATTGATCGTGGCATGTTAAAATGCGTGTCACTTGGCCTGCCCTCTTTCTGTTTCGTAAACTTTGACAAACATTTTAGCTGATGGCTCAATTATTGCTAAGCTATTATTACAAATAACGCTCAGCAATTCACAGCCATTATTTTTATCCCCAATTTTGACTCATTTTTTGTGAGCGGAAATAAAAATATTTTTCTTCTCTTCAAATGACATACATTCTCAGATAGTTTCTAAATCCCTCTTTTCTTATATTTTTCCATCATATAGTTCAGGGGTGGAGTCAGGATTTATCTCCAAGGGGGGCACTGTGCTATAATTCTATGTAGTGGGAACTGAGGACTAAATGCCCTAGAAAGCAATTTTTTTAAAAAAATTACTTTTTAGTTATCATTTTTCAATTTAATACCAAAAAAAGAACTTTTTTGTCAACTTATTACAAAGTGACTGTAGATATACTTTAAAATGACTACTATCTTCCTCTTTGTGGCATTATATTGAGAGATAGTCATCAAATGGTAATATCTCTCCAAAAAAAAAATTTGGTTGAGGCAGGAGGGGCACGTGCCCCCCAAGGCCCCCCCCCCTGGCTCCGCCCATGATCTAGTTTACCTCTTATAATAAATTTGGGCAGCAGGCTGGCTTACTTTGAATCCTCACTTTGAAAGGTGCAAAAAGCATTAAGTAAGAATTTAATGTTGGAAGTCCCCACACCAAATCATTATATTAGCTCAATAGCCTATCTTGACATCAGAAAATATCACATTACCTGCAAGTGGCCCATATTAGCTCAAAAATCATATGCTTAGTCATGCGATCCAGAAGATTATGGAGATATTTGGTGTGAATATGTGGTAGGATCTGCACCAAATCCACCCTAAAAGTTCAAATTACAGTCTATTTTTGGAGGATGGAACTTTAGAAGCTTAGCCTGGTGATGAATACAACTAGCTAAATCTACATCAACACATCCTACTGATCTGGCAAATTACACTATGTTAATTTAAAATGAAGAGCAACACAATTCCAGTATGGAACCATCACATAATAGCCCCTGAGTTTGTAGGACTGAAAAAATTCTGAAACTACTCTGTGCAGATATATATATATATATATATATATATATACACACGTGTGTATAGAAAGAGAGAGAGAGAGAGAGAGAGAGAGAGAGCATCCAAAAGCATTTATTTTAGTTCATCTCAAACAAATTAACATAGGAAATGATGTTTTTTTGGACAGTATATCATGATAAGTTTTCTTAAATTGGCAATATTGTGCAAATGAGAAAAAATTTTAACCAGGCACTGAGGTCTAATGAGTAATGAGCAAAATATGGCTTCCCATAATCTACTTACATGGACAGATCATAAATTATGGGTTGCGAGGAATTTTCTTCTTAAAAGGCAAATTCATGATGAATTGTCCCATTATTATGACTTATAAACTATAACAATGCCACTAATACAACTCAATTGGTTGTCAGATTTATATGAAATTAATATGGTGAAACAGGAAAGATCGAGAGATACCTGCAAACAGTTGCCACAGGGAAGCTCCCTCCATTCATTTGATCGTTCCCCAATTCTAACTTAGAGAGAAAATGAAAATGAAAATGAAAATGAAAACGTTCATTTGTATTCCATGTTTATGCAGTCACAGTAAAAAACAATGTGAAAACAAAGAAGTCACGTACTAGAGGACAAGCACTCTGATTGAAACAGAGGACATGCAGCTTAAGAAATTTTGGGAACAACTTAATTTTAATGTTCTAAATAACTTAAAACATGTAGGAAGCAGAAATTATACAAAGTCACTGATCAAGTGAAAATGCATGTCCCTATCCCACTCAAGTGGCAACAATTACTTCTTTACCAAGCTAAGTCAAGAATTGGCCATAGATGCCTTGTAGATTATTCATTATATACACTCGAAATGAAGTGCCAACTATAGGTAGATCCCTAGTTTTGAAGTGTTTTAGAATATAAATATAAATAATTCAACCATTGTATGATTGAAAATTCCTGACCAAGCAGAGTTATATGCCATGGACAGAGCAGAATAGCTAGTAGTCTACTCCAACTAATGGGGATAAGGCCATTTGATTTTTGGCCTTGATATAAGATTGAAGGTTTTTAACTGCCAAAATCAGTACTCTCCCATAGTTACTTAAATATTTTGAAAGGAAGATATGGCATGAAAATTTTTTGATTGGATGACCAATTTCACAATTGTTGGAAAAAAAAAATTACGGAGTAACCAAAATGAGCACCATTGTTTTTGGTTTAGACTTGCAGACTAGGTTCTTGACTTCTTGCCAGGGAGCGCAGATAAAGGATAAGAAAGATAGATCAAACTCCATCACCAATCGGCCAATCCAAAGGGAGTTTTAACAAAGTTGAATGCAGCAGCAAAAATGTAAAGCACTTCATGGAAATTGTCGACAATTGGCATATATCTCCCGTGTCTCTGCGTGCGCGCTTAGAGTCGTCATTTTTCACCATTGCTCAATCAAAATTGGAGCAAATTTTGGTTATATGATCAGAATTGAATTATTCACAGAATACATGACGTAATCATCTATATAGAGGATAAACAATCCAACAAAATGGCTAAATTTGAATCGTCAGATACAGATAGAGATCTCAAAGGAAATGCACCAAAATCCAAGAGTAGAGTGATAAAAAGGCAAGAGGAAAACAGCATAGTGGTAGTTGTATCAAGATACGCATCTGATAAGAATCACCTGGGCGTTTTTGAATTGCGAAGGAACGAAGATAAATGTGTTTTAGATGAGGGATGGTTGAATTGTGAAGGCTTTCAGACAGTCGCTGCGGAATCAGAGAGAGAGATACGAAGAGCGGAGTTTTTTTATCTTTGGCGGGAGATTAGGGTTTTCAAAATAGTGAGAGCCGCATTGTGTGGCCCAATGCCGGCTTTTTGTTTGTCTGCCCAAGCTCAAGTATCACGGATCACGGGTCTTATAGCCCAACTGGTGTTCACGTTGCCCGGCCATAACCAAGGTCAGGCCCAAGTGGTAATCAGGGGAACGGCTACTGCAACCCCCCATTTTTATCATCCCACCCCTTTCTTTTTAGTTTTTAAGATTTCATGAAAAATATAAAAGGTTTTTACAAAAACTGGTCATTTGGTCTACTAAAAAACATCATTTTGAATAACTTTGCAAAAGAAAGTTTTTCCAAAATCAGGCCCAAGTGGTAATCAGGGGAACGGCTATTGCAACCCCCCATTTTTATCATCCCACCCCTTTCTTTTTGGTTTTTAAGATTTCATGAAAAATATAAAAGGTTTTTACAAAAACTGGTCACTTGGTTTACTAAAAACATCATTTTGAACAACTTTGCAGAAGAAAGTTTTTCCAAAATCTATCGTTTAGGTAGACTTTTTGGCAAAAAAATGAAATAAAGGCTATAAATGGCTAAAAAGTATATTTAAACAATAAATTTAGGAAAAACTTTTTTTTACAAAGTTGTTCAAAATGATATTTTCTAGTGGACATCATTGCCAGTTTTCATAAAAACCTTTTATATTTTGCATAAAACCTAAAAAACCTAAAGAATTGGGGGAGTGGGTATAAAAAGGGGGGATTGCAATAGTCATTCCCTCCACGCTGCTCCTGCTATCCCGGTGTGTTTCTAGAGGGAGGGTGGCTATTGCAACCCCTCAACTTTATTTGTACATCCTATTTGTTTTTAAGTTTTTTTTTTAAATTTATTTAAAGGAAAAAAGATATTTAAGCATCATTTTGAACAATTGTGTAAATAAATTTTTTTTAAAATCTATCGTTTAAGTGAACTTTTTGATTATTTATAATTTTCACTTATGTAAAAATGAAGTGGAGACTATAAGTGGCCAAAAAACCTTCTTAAAAGATAGTTTTTGAAAATAAAAAAATTTGTAAAATTGTTCAAAATAATGTTTTCTAGTGGACATTGCGATCAATTTTTATAAAAACCTTTTATATTTTTTTTGTGGGGTATTTTTGGATAACCAATGAACCATTAACACGTGGCCGCTCTCAGTCCTATGGCCCAAAGACTGAAGAGGAGCTCGGGCTACGAGATTAATGTTCTCGAACGAATGCACCCTTGGTGGAGAATCCCCTCAGTTCCTAACTACACGAGCCCCTGACGACGTTATATCTATATTTTTGGTCTCGTTTCTTTAATAGAACTAGTGTTTGGCATTCGCTCTTGCCCACGTGATTAACATGAGCCTTCGACACGTCCGACTAAAGAGGTTCAGTCGTGATTAGAGCACGCTTCTGATAACTGAGTCAAAACTGAACAATTGTCAACAACCAAGCCTAAAACCCTAAGTTGACCGTGGTCGAGTTGAAACCTTAAGTTGACTATGATTGGGTTAAAACGTTAGCCTAGCCCAAGACCTAGCTTTTCCCTATAAAAGGAACACTATTCATTCTAGACAAAGTAAGTGCGTTGCAACACAAAACCCTAGAAATTCCCTTCTTTTTGCTCTCTCTCTCTAGACACTGAGACTGACTTGAGCGTTAGAGGGTTTTAGGTCGGACAGCCCCTGGCCTCCCTTGACGGTTCTCTTTGTTTTTAGATTATTGTTCATTGGAGAATCAAACGGCACTATTTATCGGAGCACCTAGCGCCACTATTCATTGAAGCACCTAACATTATTGTTCATCGAGCCACCTAGTGCCACTATTCATTTGAGAGCCTAAGTACTATCTTAGACTTTGCAACTTTCTCCGACCACCGTGCCACAGCACTTCAGATCGTCGGACCACTATAAGCAAAGTGCTCCGCCGACTGTCCGGATTTTTCTTCGTACATTTTTCATAAAATCTTAAAAGGTAAAAAATAAGTGGAGTTTACAAATAAAGTTGAGGAATTGCAATAGTCACCCTCTTCTAAAGGTCATTATCATTTTGATATTTGATTTCTCTCAAACTCATAGCTTTTGTTATCTATATGGGTATGGGGCTTTTCATATTAGCCATTTGGAGATTAGTTTGGGCTAAAATTTTGACATGTAGTAGTAAAGCCTGTAATGCTCCTAAATTGTTAATAAACAAAAAAAAAAAAAAAAAAGGGGTTGAAAAGTAGTCCTACATTGGTAAAAATAGGAGTATGTGTGTGTTTATATCAAGTTAGATTGCAGTTCTAAAAATTAAGATATCCCTCTTAGATATGTTAGTGGGTTGATCCCTTTTTTTCACCCCAAATGAAAAAAAATAAAAATAAAAAAGATGGAAAGTTGAGAGTTCAGAAAACCCCCCATGTCGTTAAAGGTTCTCTTTAGCAAAAGTTGTATTTTGAATTTTTTTGTCTCTAATAAAAAAATGAAAAAAAAAATAAAAAATGAAAAGAAGAAAGCATTCTCCATCCACCGTAAGATTTTATTATTTTAAAAATATGTGAGCATCATCCCCAACACTGCATGGCCGCTTCAGATCCTCATAGGACATTTTCGTCCTAATATTGATCTAGCAACAATACAAGTACTTCCATCAATTATATATGACTTTTTCTCCTGACTAAAGAGAATCAATTGGCCAAAAATCCTATGAAAATAAAATAAAATAAAATAAAATAATTTTTTTAAAAGGCCAAAAAAAACAAAAAATTTAAAAAGGGCCGTCGGGGGATTTGAATGGATTTGGAGAAAAGTTATATGACGCTTTTTTTTTTTTTTTTTGGATAAAGAAAAGTTATGTGATGCTTTCCAAAACCAAATGTTAGGAGTAATTGAAAAAGTTTGCATCATCCAGAAGACGACAAAGAAAAAACGAATGAAGTCAACGCAAGTGCTTTGACTATTCAACCATCTCTCGCCGGTCGCCACCACGCCACAATCATTTCTTTTCCTTTCCAATTTGAGTCTAACATTCTCATTGTAGGCCGTAACGCAAATTTCTCTCCTTGTCGTCACTCCTCAGCCGGACCCACTCCCTGAGAGCTTTGACCACGTGTCTAAAGCTGGTAAGTCCAAGTAAGCTAGAAAAGTTGAGCTATCATCCCATCCCATGTAAACAACACTCGCTCTTGAAGCTGAGTAGTGTCCCTCTCCCTCCTAGGAAAAATGGTTATGAATTCGAACTTTCAAATAAATGTGGGGTATTTTAACCCGATTGGATGAATCTTGAATTTATCTATGCATGTTGCTTGTGGAGAGAGGTGAAACCCAAAGTGTCTTCGAAATATGACAAGTTGATCAAGATTTACAATTTGATGCAAGATTTTCTTCACGATGGCTTTTCTCTTTTCGGTTTTTTTTTTTTTTTTTTTTTTTTTTTTTTTTTTTTGGGGTGATAGTGTTGGTTTGGCCCCAAGAGGGGGATTCTCGTAAATCTTAGACCCACTCAGATACTCTCTCACCTTGATATTAAGTATTTTTCTCCATCTATTTTCACGACAGCTAAGTTGAACTTTAATATCCCAAAGCAGTTTTTCTTCACAATTAACCCGACGAAATTTAGCTGTACAACACTATTAATCATTGATATCTACATTCCTCATGCTGTTTAAAAATTTAAACTACTATGATAAAGAAAAAGAAAAACTTTGGTGATTCTTTTAAAATTTAATTACTTTTGCAGCCTAACCTTTTCTGCCCATTACCAGGGTTTCCCACTAAACATTGCTCCAAAGTCACATATATAGGGTCACAGGCAGTGCCTCCACTTGGCTGAAAAGATAAGAGGAGGCTGTTTTTCATGTTGTCTGCTATCGCTTTTTCAATGAAGTGACAGAAGCACTCCTCGATGATAAAAATTAAAATCTTTTGATTAGCTGATGGACCAACCTGATAAGCTCCAGCATGACTACATGAGACAGCTGAACCCCAGAAAGAGAAGGAAAAGAGAATATATATATATCTATGGAAAAGGAAAGTTCAATGAAAGTGGTAACTTTATTAGGGTCAAACATAAAGTTATTGTGATAAGATTAGACATTGATTTTGCTTCCTCTCTCTTTTCTCTTAATTAGTGGTTAAACAGTGAATTTTAATTTTAAAAATCCTACATTTTACCATGGCTGATGTATTGGTGATTAGATCAATTTGTCGCATATCAGATATACTCTGTATAGGGAGAACATATAATCCAAAAAATTTAAAACTTTCGGGTTTTGATTATTGTTTTTGCCAAGAAAGAAAGATGTCAGACTTAACGCATTCACAACGAACTTGCTAATTACACTTGTCAAGGTCACTACTAAACTATATCGTGACCAAATTTCTAAAATTCGAACCTTAACCAATCTGATTAATATTTTTATCTTCCTCTAAGATATGTTTAAATTTTGACCCCATCTCAATTTTTAATTTTGTCCCTCACTTTTCTTCATTCTTCCCTCTTTGTGTACAACTTTCTCTTTATTGATGGCAATGCATTAAATAGACAACTTTAATATGCTTGCTTAGTTAAAGTGACTCAAACAATTTGAGACAGAGGGAGTAAGAAAGATAAATACTCCACTGACCAACAAAATTCTACTCACAGACCAGTTATCAAACACCAAAAGAAGGCATTATAGGAGAATGAAAAGTGAAGAAACAGGGGGACCTAAGAATGGTCGGCCAACTGTCACAATGCCATAACAAATTATGATAATGACAATTTGGATTCATACCCACCTATTACCCATCTTCTCATAGATGTTCTGAACATTGTCTTCATTTTCTTGCCACATACTCCGTAGTCATCATAGTTTTCTTTGTCATCTACTTGGGATTCAAATTTTCCATGTATCCTTTGGATGAAGACCAAGAAAAATGTCAGTTGCTTACAGCACTTGCCTCAAATGTGCTAATGGTAAAGGTAAATTGCTATATTACCCCGAAGAAGAGTCCTAAGAAATGACCAACCTGCAGTCTTGGACTCTTAGTTATGATGATGGCAGGTGAAGGAATCTCTCTTTTGGTGGTGGGGTAGGAGGTTCAAAATGCAAGAGGCATGTCCCTCTACGTTGGTCATACGAATTGAATTGAAATAACATGGAGCCACATGGTCTTGCTTCACCCAATAGTAATTAGAATTGAAACCCATCATCATACATTGTTGTCTTAATCATTGTCATTGTCACCTTCTTTTCTTACAATTTGTCATCAATTAATCTCCTATCCATCCTCACAAACATCATGCACACTGCGGGCACCATACTCATCAGCCTCTCATGATGAGGGCAAACATGAAATCGACACATTAATTCTTCGCTATGAATGAAAAGCTTCGTTTTAAATTATGCCTTCAAGCGAGGGGATCGAGAGCGCTGCAAACGTCCCACAGAATTCTTTATCATTTCCTTGGTATTTTTACACATACGCACATAGCATTTAAAACGACAGCCTTTTCATTTATAACGTTTGAAATGATTTATAATCAATTAATGATGCATATATGTATGGGGGATCAATTTTCGACTTTGACCCTCAGATGGACAATGTTTCAAACATTCTAGTATCATTCATCATGATGACTTCATTTAATGCATGTATAAGCTCCTTTTGGTGATGCAGTGACTACATTTTAAAGGATTCCTACCCCTTTTATAGCTATTGTGGGAATGAGAGGTGGGGATGAGACCAGAGACTTGGATTGAATCCTGGCCATGTATTTGTTAGGGTTGGGAGTTTTAGGAGGGAAAATACTTATCTCCAACCGGAGGAGTTGGAGTTCCTTCCCCCCTCCCATTCATATTTTGCTACTTATCCAAATAAATAAGGAGACTTAATTATGTGCATGCATTCTCATGTTTACATAATTATAAACATATTTTCATAAATTCATATTTGAGTGTTACATATTTATATTAACATGAATGTATATTCACGTATCCATATTAACTTATTTGTTTGTTTGTGTTTTTGAATTTATATTTTTCTAAAATATTTATGACATATGATAGAAAATAAATGAAGGTGAGGAAGAACTCCTCCACCTTGGGATGGAGGCAAGTAGTATCCTTTTAGGAGTACGTTCGGAGAAGGGTTACATATATCCCACTAATTGTGTTGTCCATATATGGGCCTGAGTAGGTTTGTCCCAGGACCTAGAAAAAATTAATTGATTAAATTCTGTGAGAACATGAGGAAAGATTTCACTTCCAATATCAAAGGGGGTTGAACGTACTTGGTATATAAAGCTAGGCCAAGGTTAGTCCAATGTCTTTTTTTAACTACCTCCTAAGTAAAAGTCACTATGTAATAACGGTTCTCTCCTTTTTAAAAACTACCTTTTTATGGAAATACTGAAAAAGAAAACAAAATTTTAATTTAAAGTTGAATCTAAGTTTGATTTAAATTGGTTTGTCAGACCACAATTGTTTCAGCATAGTAGTGACATACTAACATATGCATGACTAGTATGGAGCAGTGGGGGCATGCATGGGCTTAATTATGCAAAATTATGACAAAAAAATTAAAAAACATATTAATTTTTCAGGATTAATTCTTCCAATTTATTTTATGTATGTAGTCCTTTAATTTGTAATATTAACATAATATTCTTGAATAAGTATATAAAATAAAAATAACGGAATAATGGAATACCAGCTTCTTTTTTTTGTACCCAGGCTAAAATAAATCAATAAATGGAATGGTAAAAATAATGGAATGCCAGCATTTTGAAGTAAATACAAAGACATACATTATACAATGACACATATAAAGCCTCTTCTTTTTTATTCATTTTTGCCTTTTTGGCGAGTATATACAGCCTCTTCAATAGTAGCGGAAGAGTGGGTGGGTTCCTTTGTTGTTTGGAACGAGGAAAAAGATAAGTGTGTCATGGGCTTCATGATAATGATTTCGATCTCCATGTGAAAGAAGTAAGAAAGCATCAAGCCCTTTGAGAATTAGCACGCAACACTTAGGATTTTGTCCCTCCATTCAACGCAAAAAAACACACACCCCGCAGCAATCATCATGCCCTCTACCCTCTTCCTCTCATCATTAGTCCCTCACTTTCATCATCACCGCTCCATCTTTTACCTCCCACCAACCACACCACCACCACAACCACCGCCAGCAACTACCTCAAAGATCAGAAGAAGAAGAAAAAAGAGAGAGAAAGAGAAGTTTTGAAGATGAAGATGGGTTCACTGAAGAAGAAGAAACCCTAACCTTTCTGTACGTTTAAGGGTTGTCTATCTTCTCCTTCAAAGGGCTTTGACAATCAACTTTCTTCTCTTCTCTCTTTCGGGGAATCGAAGCATCTTGGTCCGATTGTTTGCTAGATCAAGCAAATTCTATTCTAGTTTAATTAAGAGCTTTTTATTTTATATGGGTTTCTTTGTTTTCAAATCTAATTAATGTCATGAGTTTCAGGTAAATACTGTTTGAGCTTTGAAGCAGATGACATGATTAATTATATATACCATGGTATGTAGGTTGGTGCGTTTGTGTTTAAAGAGAACATGGTGATGATTGACCTCCCTCTCTTTCTTGCATGTGTTGAATTGATATTATTACTTCATATATGGCTTTTTTTTGGTTGTTAAGTTTATAGTGTGAATGTATTGGTGCAAGGGTTCAAGATCTAGATTTCTATATGTACGAATGATGATAAATGTTGTTCTTTGAGGACATGAGCAGTTAAATTTTATGGAGGTATTTCTATGATTTAATTGGTTGTTAATAGCCTTCAATTTCTGTTACAGCTGATCATCCATCATATATATACTGAGGTATTTCCCTTGAATTAGGGTTTGGTATTCTTCTGGGTTTGGACTTGTTTCATCTTATATATTTTATGCATCTATATATATCATTGTTCAAATTAATTTGAGAATGAAGGGAAGAAATGAAGAAGAAGAAGACGGTCGAATAGTTGTATTGACCGGCCATTTACGATTAATTTTTATTAATTATGAATGTTTCTGATTAAATTTTTGAATGTTCTAAGTGAGTTGAGGCATACTTCTATCATCAGATGATGTATGATTATAGCACAAGACTGTTGCTTCTGCCATGATAATAATAATAATAATAATAATAAGACACACCCCCTTCCCACCCATAGCTATATACACAAAAGAAACACATAGTATCCATTGCAAAAAAATATAGGCAGCATGATTACTCATAATTATTTACTCATATTAATTAATTTTGTTCTTTTCAACTGAGTGGCAACTGGCCCGGCTAAAGGGCAAATGTTTGGTAATTAAGGTGGTCGCACTGGATCAGTTGTTTGCTTGTTTTTTGGTTTTTTTGTTTTTTTGTTTTTTTTTTTTGTTTTTTTGATAAGTAGTTGTTTAATTTGCTTGTACGTTGTTACCTTGATGAGCAATTGGGGTTTCTTGAGTTAAATAACTGAAACTTCATGTCTCTTAAGTCAATTGGTTGTTGAATGACTGATCAGATTTTTTGTGATTAAGTAAGCTATTTGATCATCATAATCTGTAGAGTCCACGGTCTTGTTGTGTGCCTAGCTTCTTCGATCAAACGATTCTCTTTTGATGGACCATAAACCATTAGAAGCACATGCAGTTCTGCATTTGTACATGTAGAGGTTCCTTATATCGGTTAATTTCATATAGCAATTGAGTTTTCCATTATCTTTCTTGATCTGCAATTTTTCTTCTTAAAAGTCTCTCTTGGGATTGCAGATTTACGAAAAATAAGCTTAGCTCTTCGAGTCAACGATTGTCATGTGTGCATGCTTTCTTCCTTGACTCCGAGGATCACCACATTCTCGGAGCAGACGCCATGAGCTGTTAAGCACCTAGAAAATTGTCCTAAGGGGGTTGATATTTTCCTAGCTTTCAGGGCAGTTTGTTCAATGCAAACCTTGATCACCGGTTTAATTAAGTCAAACACATACATATTGTTTCACTGTATGTACATGCCTAAATACTTATCTATATACACGTACGTGCATATGTGTGTGTACATATATATATATATATATATATATATATAACTCAGGTGAAGATGGTGTGTGTATATATATATATATATATATATATGCATGCATGTTGGTAGCTCATGTGTAAGCACAGTGATGTCAGTGATGTTAAAGATAGTAAAAGAATGCATGCAAATCAGCATATTGAGCACAATACCAATTCTGTCTCTGATGCCCCCACCCCTCCCAAAAAAAAAAAAAAAAAAAAAAAAAAAAAAAAAAAAAGAACAAAGATATTAAATATTCTGAAGTACGTATATTTGTATATCACTCGATTTAAATGCTAAAATGTGCATTAAACATACATATATACGTACATAAAAATATATATGCCTCTGAGGATTAATTTTCTGCAGATACTACCAATGAATTTAATTGGCCAGGGGGAGGGCAAATGACATCATTTTAATAAGGCCTTTTTTCATAAGATGGAAGATCTTAATTAATCTGCTAGCTCAACTGATGAATTGTGCCAAGACAAATTACAAACCTGGGTTTAAGTACTCTGGCCACCATACCACCAGAAAGGATGTAACTAATTTTTATGATTTCGGCCAATGACATGATAATCTAATGACATTTTATTTCATTTGTTAAGTGAGAGATCTCAACTTCAAGTTTATGGAAAAGCATCAATACCCATTGTTGATATTAAACAGGATTAAGGGTAGGGTTAAATTCTATATTGATTGTAAAAACACTTACATAACTTTAAGATGCAAATTCATATTTTTTAAGAACAGTCCGACTAGCATGAAAGTTTAGCATGAAAGTTTATTATTACAAAAGATAATGACAAATATGAAAACATATAGATATATGAATGATATATGGATTCTACTTATTTCTTAGGAACATGTGTTTGTGTGTCCTACGTGTTTATAGCTCCTTTGAGAAAGTCATGAACGCCATTGGCATTAGGGCATACAAGAGAGGAAGAGATCGATCGCCTTTTGTTTGGGGATTTGGGATTGGAGAAGGGGGGTTGATGCAAACGATTATTATTTTATCAAAAAAAAAAAAAAAAAAAATTTGAAGCAGCAACTGAAGTTATAGAAGCATGAGTTACATTCAATAGGCGTTACCATGTTGTCACATTTGTGGATTCTTAAATGTGGGAGGACCTTGGATATTTACCGCATCACTATTGGAGGTTCGTTAGATTTTTATTCATTGTTACGTCAACATCATCTTTTGAAGAAATTCCCCGCTTTTCCCCTTTTTTTCTTTTTTAATTATAATATATTAATGATAAAGTAACAACATATGATATATACTACTAAATTTAAATTTTTTAATTAATTTAGTCACTAAATTTGACAAAATTATTATAAATGTAAATATTAATTTTGTTGGAATGGTGCCTACTATCTAAATTTGATAGTTCAAATGTTCAATTATTTATTTTATTTACTTTCAAACTTTATAAAAAGTCCTGAAATTGGTTGAATGGTCAAATTCTAATTGTACTTCCCATAAATCATTGGTTTTTTTTTTTTCTTTTTTTGCTAAGGATATAAACAAAGAATAACGGCCTGGCCACACAAGCAAACTAACTATATCATCTGATAAAAATTTCCCTAAGCCGATAGGTGGTCTATCAAGGAGGACAGGCCCATGATAGGTGTGATCTTTGACTCTTAGTAACTATAATTGTTTTTGTAGGAATGAGATGATTAGTGAGAATAAGTTTAAAATACCCTTAATCATTGGAGTAATATATATAAAAAAAAAAAAAAAAGAGAAGAATTACATACATGACTTGTAATTGGGAAGAAATTTGTGTAATTTAATTACCCTTGTTTTTTTTTTTTCTTTCTTTCTTTCTTTTTTTTTTTTTTTCATGTAAATAAGTCAATTCTATGATCTAAGCCAAACTGCAGTCCAAGACCTTTTTTACCTTATCTATATCTTTGTTAGACATTTTTTCGAAACTAAGGTATTTCTAAATATGTTTTCACTTGACATATATGATGTGAAATATAGATTACAAGAAACCATTTAAAAAAAATAAAAACCCAAAAGAAAAAGGGTTTCAAAGCACCGTTAGTGATAGCACTATTGCTAATAGCGTTTTCAATATATATCTTATATATATTTTATATAACATTCATCCCTTCAAAAACACCTTAGTTTCGGGTTAAAAGAAGCTGTTAAACCTCAAAAAAATAATAATAATAATAATAATAAGAGTTTTTTAAAAAAATATTATAAAAGGGGTGGTAATAATAACGCTTTCAAAAGTGCCGGTAGCAATAGCGCTTTCAATATAATTTTTGTTTTTTTTGGGATAAGAATATCCTCTCACATGTAATTTTGTCGTACCGTTGAATAGTCTCCAGATCGTTAAATCAGGCAGGACTTACCCCATGATGTAGGTGTCTATTGGATATAAACGGCCCAGATTCCACTGGACCAATCGGACGTTCATTATTCGCGCTAATGAAAAGATCCAGGTTGTCTTCCCTGGTTGGCACTCTGTTCAGTGTGTTATATCCCCCACACCCAGTGACCAGTGCTCAACACCCTGTCCATCTTTCTGATTTCTGAAAACAAAAACTGATTGTTTTTCCTTTCGAAACAAGAAAACAGTTTACAAAAACAAATTCGGAGAAAAGAGACATTTTAGGGTTACTGAGGTTGATTCGAAGACGGTGATGTCTCTTATACCAGTTGATTACATATACACAGAGTGTCGGTTGTTTGATTGATCATCTAGGGTTTCGGATTCACATGGCAGAAACTTCGCGGTCTCGAGTCACGATTACCCTTGGGCGCAGTGGTCAGGTATTTCATCTCTCCATGCTCTTTTTGTAAATTAGGGTTTTGTTGATTGTTTCATAGAATTTCAATCGTTTTTGTCTAGATTGATTATCTAGGGTTTTATGGACTGTTGTATGGTCCGTTTGGTTACTGAGAAAATGTAGCAAAACGTACGTTAGTTTAGGTACTTCTAAATTTTTTTTAGAAACCAAAGTTACGTGAACCTAACTCGATTCTTCTCAGCAACCAAACAGAGGGTTTTGGTTTTATAAAGATTTTCCGGATATTCTTTACTACACTTACTTCGTTTACTTGAAGTGCATTTACTGATATCCCATGGTCGTTATCTTACAGGTGGTAAAGAGGGCAGGCCCTGTATCAGATGTTGGTTTTTCTGATTCTCAGCCGGCAGTTGGAACGAAACGATCCGTAAGGGATAGACTAGGAAGTGATGTTGATAATTCCTCGTTGCATAGGAGCCAACTTGACAATAAACGGTAAGTTTTTCTTTCCTTCTCATTTCTTTTATGGCACTAGCTTCCAGTATGCAGGGTTGGTCCTTGTGGAATAAGATTTTAATTTTAGGTCTATTATTTCCTAATGGGTTATAGTATTGTTCTGATATGCGAACAGGCACCCACGCTTTTAGGGATTTTGAATTGTATGGAAAACTGAAAAAATTTCTGCAACTTATCTGGAAAAAGGAAAATGTTCCACACCTTATATGTGTAAAAAATCAAAAGGATAATAGAATGGGAAAATAATAAATAAATAAATAATTAGAAAGAAGGCCATTACCCAATGTTAGTCCCTCTAACTTGGAAGGGGTGAGTTGGATATGGTCCTAGCCATTGTTTTTTAATACAAAATGTCCAATCACAAGACTGGAACCTACAGCTTCATGCTTGGTGCTTTCCCCTTTTTTTCTTTAATGGAAGTTTTTCAATTTATTAAAGTATATATCATAGGTTTTTTTTCAACCTTTTGCAGACAACGTGGAGATAGTAATACATTGAGTCTTAGATCTAATGGTGTGGATGGTAATGATCCTACTCTCAAGCATTGGAATATCATTTCTTTTATCACTGAACTGGTTTTCCGATTACTAACCGTGGTGCTTTTGAATAACTAAAGATTTGCGCATTGGTAAAGATGACCTCCGATATAAAATCATGCAAAAAAGTGTCATTAGGCAAGCTCAGAGTGATGATGGGCAGAAAGTCATGGACCTTCGTGAAAAGCTGTCCAGGACAGTGCAGTCTCCATCTTCTAGTCTTGATACACGGCAACGCATGCCTGATACAAGGGATACCGGTATCTTAGCACGAATTCCTCCCACAAGAAGTGCAGACAATTTGCCCCGGATGGACCCGTTGAGAAATTCTTATTCGGCATGGACTTTGGACCATTTAAGGCGAAGATCCCCAGATGGAAGTTTAGGTACTTCTAGGGGTCTCTCCCCCCAAAGAAAAGTTGAAGATATACAGAAAAGGCCGTTAATCAGGACATATGAGGATATCAGATCGGTTCCATATACAAGCAAAGACGTTCTCGATTCTACTAGACCCATGAGCAATCAGGGTTTTTTGACACAAGCTACAGCACTTAATTCATCTGCAAAGCCTGCAGCACCACTTGCAGCCCAACTTCCTCCACCAAGTGGCGTTGTGCAGAAAAGTACATACAAAGTAAACAAGTTACTTGCCTTCTGCCATTCACATTTTTTTATTTTTCTTGCATTTTACATGTCAATAGGATACTGCATTGGAGGACTAAGTTATATGACCACCTACCACATATTTTGGTTGCCTGGGTTTGTTGCTTGTTTTATTCCTGATATAGTTCATGAGAATTGTTATACTGCATAATAATCTGTTGCATTATTGTATAATGCATATCATTATGGAAATTTAGTATTCTTTATTATTGATGAGACAGATCCTCAAAAGTTATATCAATCAGGAAACAGAATGCAGTTATGAAGTTCTGGGTAGATTTATTGTATCTCACATGTTAATATCTTCTGAAATGATAAGCATGATCTAACTTTATCATACCATATTTCCAGCATGTCTACATGGCAGAAGAATTTATATATATATATATATATAGAGAGAGAGAGAGAGAGAGATATTTATGTATATGTATATCTCTGTGTGTGTGTATAACATGAGGCTGTTTGGAAATGGCACAGCCGATTCCCGACGAGAGAGAGAGGAGAGAGAGCCTTTCTGTTTATACCAGGTTACAGGCCAGCTGGAATTTGGTTCTAACTTGGCTGCCCCAACTTATGGATCATGAACACTCCAATGAGTTTTGGAGTTAGGATTGTGAATGTGGAAGTGTAAGACAATGCCTAAGGAGCGAAGTTAAAAATAATTACATGTCACACTGTCGTTTCGGTTATGCTAGTAGTGTTAGTTTTCACCAGAAGTAATGCCATTGCTGGGTTACAATATAAGGTATATGCGGCAATCTCTAATTGTTGAGACTCATGTTAAATAATTATCAACTTGCTCACTTGTAAATTGTTATATTGAATTATTCATCCATTAAATTTCCATCATGAGTATGATTTAGAGGGTGGCAATGATCTGGTGGGGGCCTGGCTCTACTCATGTTGTAGTTAGGTCATGTTGGAGGTAGTAAATCAACAGGCTTAAGATAGCCAACTCAAACTGAGGAAAAATTTGCAGGCTGGAGGAATATATATATATATATATATATATATATGTTGAAAAATATTTGGAATTATTTGTGGCAGATTTGGTATTGGTTATGGAATTAACCTGAGGATATTAACATCTTGAGACGGGCCAACCAAACTTTGGAAAAAGTGGGCATGTTTGGACCAGTTGGTCAAATTTTCCAAGCGCTACAGAATTGTGTTTGTAGGATTCTGCTCATGGAAGACTTTTTGCTCTTTGTCAAAGTTGCTAGAAATGTAGATAATTTTGTCATCCTTGCTTGTTTTAGGTTGATGTTCTTAACACCCATATCTGTCCTTGCTACAAATTGGCTGCATGAGATATAAGTTGGCCCAGACGCATAGTATTTGGTAATTTTGAAGTTAGTATGGCTTTTCCAGAATATGATAAATGAAGGACAATCAGTTTTTTTTTTTTTTTTTTTGGGTACAGTTGTAGGGGTTCTAACCCTTAACCTATCCTAATCCTAACCCTTTACCCCACCCTCCCTCACCACTAGGCTAGCCCTAGTGGCAGAAGGACAATCAGTTTCATCCTTTCTTTTAAAACTGCTATAGCTATGGCAAATTAAAAAGACTCAACTATGCTTTTTCTTGCTTGTGATCTTAGCTGCTTTTCATAAATTTCATAGGTGCTAGTGCTTTATCAATTTCACAAGTTTCTTGATGGAACATCGTTCATTGTAGCTCTGGGGTTGTGTTTTGATATTTTATTATTGTTCTTTTTATATTTTTAAACATCAGTTCTCATGCTATCTTCTGAAAATCCTTTTTTTTTTTTTTTTTTGTTGGTTTATTATGTAGGGTGATGAACAACCAACTGTTGATAGCTTGTTACATTCACTGGGTTTGGGAAAGTATGCCATTTATTTTAAGGCTGAGGAAGTAAGTAACTTGTTCTCTTAAATGCTCTTAATGTAAAGGTAGAACAGTTGTGACAAAGTTACCCTAAATTTTTTTAACCTGATTATGCATAGCTTTTCCACAAAGTATAAGTAATGCATATTTTCACCAAAATAGGGCTTCATGCTATGCAATATGGATTAGTAATATATAAAATATAAAACTATGAGATAATTTAATATACTATATCAGCTATATAACTTATATTGATTTATTGTTTAAATATATTTAACTTGCATTTGAAGTGTTGTGTTACAAACTTACAATGGTACCATCAGGTTAAGAGGTAAATTTTACAAGATCGCTACCAGCTATATTTTACGGTAGTGAATGTTGAGCAACTAGGAAACAACATGTGCAGAAAATGGGTGTAGCAAAGATTACGATGTTAATTATGGGTGGTTATGTGTTGAAAACACCTTTTTCCAAAATGCCTTTTTATTTTCAAACGATATGCCAAACGCACACTAAGTATTTAACATCTAGCTTCTTAAATCTGGTATTTTATAATGGGTAATAATGCCCATCTTGCGACCCTGTAAAAAAATAAATAATTAAAAATAAAAATAAAATCTGGCTTCTTAAATCTGATATAATTGTTGGGATTTAAATAGTTCATCAATTACGTTCAATAGATTCTAGAACTTATGTGATCTCATCAAATCATGTTTAATTTCAGTCTAATTGTGTCTGATTCCTATTTCTTAATATATACAGTTCACTCTACAATTTTAGTTGAAGAGAATGTGTTGGGACTATTGAGTTCCTTCAACTTTATATCTGCAAGTTTAATATCTTCTTCTAGCATACTATGCTTGCATCAAGAGACATCATTGAAAATTTTCCTGGACAATGTAAATGTGGTTATTTATATCTAATATAATTTAGTATAGGGTCAACAATATTGGTGGTGGCATTTCTTGTAATTTTCAGTGAACAAGAGAACTTATTACTATACTAAGGCTTTCTGATCCTGCACATTTGATCTATTTTACAGGTGGATATGACTGCGTTGAAGCAGATGGGGGATAATGATCTCAAAGAGCTGGGAATTCCCATGGTATTTCAGTTTATAAAATAAATAAATAAATAAAAATCTTACCTGTTAGATTGATAGTTGAATGTGATCAACTCTTGTTAGTGCAGTTTATCTGCTACTTACTATTTTGGTGTTCTGCACGCCAAATTCTTATTAAAGCGATCATTTCTACATGATTTTCTAAATAATCTCAATTGAATAACTTTATCAAAACAATTATCTCAATTGAATAAAAATTGTTGCAGACATCAAATCATCTCTGTAGTGGACAAACTCTAGGTTATTATTGTCATAGTATATAGTCATCATGTTTTTCATTATTTTATTTTATTTTAATATATTTTGTGTGTGTGTGTGTGTGTATGTAATTTATGAATGTTGTTTGAATTGCAGGGGCCTAGAAAAAAGATTCTCCTCGCTGTGTTGCCTCGTTCCAAACGGCAACTGTGAGAAGTATATTTTAACTGCTGATGTATTACAAGCATTTGTTCTGTTTCTGTAATGGGGGGCTCAAGTTCAAGAATCATTTTTGACACGCTAATACTTTGTATTCTCATTTCTTTTAACAAATTGGGGTTGAAGGTAGACCATGGAACAGTTGTCACATTCGTGCATTAAAAAATAACTCTGCTGGTTGGTATTAATAGATGGTGGTAAAAAAATTTGTAGCTTATAATGATTTTTTTTTTTTTTTTAAATTTTAAATTTTGCATCTAAATAATGTTTGATTGCTTTTCATATGTTAATTGGGAATCAAATTCTTCCGCTAGTATATTATGGAAACTGAGCCTATAGAAATGGGATCATTTGTTTTTAACATGCCTTTATTTTTAGCAAGTATAAAGGAAAATATGTTCTTTTGCTTGCTGTAAAAGATGTAACTGATGATCAGATGTGTTTGATTTCATGTGTGCCTTAGGTTATATCAAGATTAAAATCAATTTTGAATCACAGGTGCGTTTTACTCTGCTCTGATGTTACCTGATCCATAGGTAAGCCCAAATTTGCTTTGGTCGCTTGAACATCATAGAATTCCTTTCCTTTTTCTTTTTTGGGGGGAGTGGTGGGGGGTGTTGGTGGTGGTTATGTCACAACCTTTTTTTATTACACAGCCTACCAAGGGAAGACGAATGTAAATGGAGTTGAATTTTGGATGCGAGTAAGGTCCATGGTTTTTCTTATAATCCGTATTATTTTTTATTTTTGTACTGGGGAAATAGTACTTTGACTTTATGTTCCCTCATTATTTTACTTAACAAATGTTTGGTTTTTTAGGAGCCGGCAGACTAGTGCATAGTTTTTGGATGCTGGCAAACCTTTCGTTCCCAATCTTTTCTCTTTTTGGTTCTTTTGTCTCTAGTACAATTAAAAACATCAAAAAATCTCTCTTCTCTTCCTCTCCAAGAGAAGGTTAAGGAAATCGATACAAACTCGATCCCATCCTTGAAAAAATAAATAAACAAAATAAAAATTGAGGAGAACCTATTCTGGTTTCGAAACGCTGACCCCGATACTAAACAAGGCCTTACTTCCATTTTTCATATTTTTATTTTTAGAAAGGCCTTACAAATGGTGTGTCCTAAATCTTCATCCCTCAATGTTCAATCTTCTTCCAGTCTAATAACTCATCAAAGTCAAAATATGTAGAGGGGATCTGATCTCTGTTGTAGGAGGCGGGTGATTGGAAGGCGACTGGAAGATGATCCTCACGCATTTACAAAACCACTGGATCACGCATGAAAACCCATCTATAAGGAAATGTTTGGCGGCATTTTGAAAGTATTTATCTTGTGCTTCTTTAATCTAAAGTCGCATACAAAATTTTACTTTCGAAATGAAAAGATAAATGGAGGGAGAGTAATTTCAATACTCCTAACAAAACGATGCCCACGGGGCCGGTTTCAGAGCAAAAGTGAAGGAAGAAGCAGAGGCGTTTGGTTCAGCGGCTGAATTACTTCAACGATTCCAGCGTCTGACCCCAAGAGCCCTTTATTTGCGTTTGATTGAGAGTATGGTCCGTCTTTTGCTCTTAAAGCAAGGCTATGGGGGTTTGTTGAAACCACAACCGCTCAATGTAAGCTCTGCTCTCTATCTCCCAATATTGAATTTCTTTTTGGTTTAATGATGACCTTTTTGATAGTATGATTTTTATGGGTAGTAAACATCTAGGGCCTGTTTGGGTGTCCAATTCGAAATTAAACGATTCAAAAAATTATACATATAGTTTAAAGCACAAATCTATTAGAATAGGTTAAAAAGTTGGAGTCATGACTAAGTTGATGTTAGAGGATCAATTTTTAAAAATTCATAAAATGTCACTATTTTCAATTTCCACTCTTATTTGTGACAATGATCATCATTTCTTCAATTTGTCAGATCAAGATGTTGGATATCTTGTAAAATTTGTTGAATTGTTCAATTTCGAACTAGGACACCCAAACAGGCCCTTGTCTTTTGAAGTGTTTGGATTCTATCTTAATCCTCCCACTTGTATGGAAAATCTCTTTATTTATTTATTTTTTTAAAGGAATTCTTTATTAATAAAAAGAAAAAAGAAAAAGGAGTTGGTTGTCACCTTTTACTCTTTTAGTTCTTTTTTTGTGACCTGCCAATGTTCTAAAATTAGGAAAAATGTCTCAAGTTGTTTCCTACAAACCTATGACTAAATGTCTCCTTGTTTCCTACCATCTGTCTTTTTCTGCAAACCAGGAGAGGCATCAATCTTTTTACATTATATATAATGTGTGTATGTATGTGTGTGTGTGTAAGTATGTTTGTACCTATGTGTCTGCATGTATATGTATAAGCTGCCATGCAAGGTGTACTTGTCTGGTGGATAGACAATGGATGTCTATAGACCTTGTGTAATGTACGATATGAAAGGCATGTTGGTGAAAAAATTTTCCATTCCATAGTTAGGCAGATTTGGAGAACAGTTACAGCCGAAAACTTGTGAAGAGGACTAATATTGGTGTATACCGATGAGGATATAGTTTTGTGTTTTCAATTTTAAGCTATAATAGGGGAGTCTTACTTATTTGGAGATCTGTGGTCGGCTATATAGTAAAGGCAACAGCCGAAATATTTTTAGGAACATTGCGTGTATGAGTGTTAAAGTCAAGGAAACCTAGCACACATATGTTCCCATTTCCCTCTCAAAAACATCGTCTACTTGTATTCTTAGGCAAGCAAGTTTTTCAACTATCCCGCTATCTAGTAAAATTCTAAAAAAATATATATATATATTTTTTTTTCTTTAAATATTGCTATCTTGATTAGGAGAAAGTACAGAGAGTAGGGAAAACCATTGAAATTGTATGAACTTGAATCTTAAACTCTTTTCCTCACCACACTAGAAACAATTGATTCTAGCATTGTACACACTTTGAACCATTTTTTTATGACTGAATAAAACATTACAGAATAGTCTGCTTTGTGCTTAGGGGTGAAACGTTTTGCTACCATGTAGAAATGCAGACACGCTCTATAGGAGTGGAAGTGTAAAAACTAAAGGAGTGGGGTATTAGACCTCGGAAATCACATCAAATTTTATCAGAAGTTTCATATGCACTACTTGTTAGAGAGTAAAATGGTGTTCATGGCTCTTGCCTACATCACAACTTTGAAGAAGTGTTATTTCTCAGTCAAAATCTTTGGCGATATGATTATTCTCACTAATAAACGAGATTCTTTAGAGCAAGATAGAGACGTATGGTTCTGTTTCCAACACTACCTGAGTGCTTTGAACTTGAGGGTTCTCGTAAATATGATTGTCCAACACTCCCTGTCCCATACCTGTTCCTCTTCCTCCATGTTCTAGGCACCTGGGTCGCAACATCAGCATTGTAAGGATTTTTTATTATATTACCAAAATAGTTCTTCAGCAATCACTGGTATCTGCTGATTAAAGTGCTCTGAATCTGAGATTTTTTTCAAGTGCTCACCTAGTCACCTACCTCATGACTCATGAGTAAGATTTCCCAGGAAACACACCCGATGCGCTTAATTGTATCTAGCACTTGCTGAAACAGTCGCTAACTCTACCATAGGACCAATGAAGATAAGCAATTTGCCATTTCCACAGATCAGGTGAGACAGGCTAACTGAACTTCCAAAATTGTAGGAGAGATATAATGATCTGTAGTCTAGGACATAGAATGGTCATTCTTAAGATTCTATCTTGGGGCTACCATCAACAGCCAACATTAGAACTTCATACCCCAAGTATTCTTAATTTTTGAATCAAGGTAATATTCAATTATTCATTCCACTGTTGTTTCATCCCTAAAGATTGCCCGTGTGGCTGGCCACACTAGGTTTTCCATTCAACTTGTCATCTTGTTTGATTTTTTAATCCTGTCTTCTAATTTTTTTCCAATTGGGTGACATCATGTTTACACTCCTGTTTTCCTATCTGCTTATATGAAAATGTCCTCAATCATAAAGTAGTTATTAATGTTTACAATAGCTTTCTGCAGCACCATTGTTCACATTGACAGGTGAGATTTTTAGGGCGGTTTCCTTGTGGGCACATATCAATTTACCAATCACAAAATGTCTCATCAGTTGTCAGTCATTACTGGATGTTGGGATTTTTTGGCCTTACCTCTTAAATGGAGAGCTAATTTTGTCCGAAATACAGTTCTGTGGTTGGAATTTACAAAGAATGAGAAGGTTTGGGTGGGGGGGATTAAAAAATACATAAATCCTTGACTGTTGGGGATATGATCATTCTCCAGTCTTATTCTTTTGTTTGCTAAATAATGTGGTAGCCTGAAGTTAGTCTGTCAATCTTGACTATATCTCTCAAATGTTTGATTGGAGCTGTACTTTTGAAAAATTTTCTAGTAATTATAATGATTTTGGAATATACATATTTCAAGGGATACTCCTGTTGTTTTCCTGATAACCAAGCCCATAAGAATTTATTATTATTAGCATTATACTAGGGGTGTTTTCTCCTGTGTTCCTATTTTCCAAGTTCCTAGTAATGTAATAGTTTTGAAAAATTTTGCATGTGGCTTGTGTTCTTTTATTATTCCACTAGCAAGATGAATTCCCAAGTGCCTCACTATATGTCATGGGCATTTCTTTTGCCCTCCTTTCACTGCTCTGGCATGAGTGGGAATCATTTGGAACTGACTTTGTTCTCACTCTTCTTTATCTTATTGAAACAATGACCAATAATTGAATGTGACATCAGCATGGTGAAAAGAGGGTAATAACCTTCATTACAAGAAGCATTCTAATTTCCCAAGAAACCCACAAGTCAATGCATGAATGTTGTTGGAGCCGTGTACACTAATTGTTTTACTTATTATATTTGTACACTCATGCAGAAATTTCGGATTGTAATTATCTCATGTTGAATAACAGCAGCAGCGTCAGGGAAATGACTTCCATTAACCGCGCATATCAGCCAAAAAAACCGGGATTAGACTACTTTCTTCATGAACTGTCTTCCTGTTACGGCAAGCTATGCCACAGGTGCGTCAATAATGCAGTAGCTAACATAGAGAAAACTTTCATGGTTCCATTATAATCCATCCTCTTCCAAATACTGTCGCAGCACCGCTCTTAAAAAATTAAATGAATTTTATTTTTCAACTTCATAACCTTAGTCAATTTTGGTGTACTTCAGTAATTATAATTAAATTAATTTGGGAATCGTCTAGAAGAGAAGTAAGCAAAAAGAGAGTGGATTGAAATGCGATTTGGGGTGGCTGATGGTAGGGACCACTTTCTGTATCCCCTATCTACCCAAGTATAAATGATTTATAATGGTATGAAATCAATCAATCAACCAACCCACCCACCCAGCCACCATAATCCAATCCTGCCCAGAATGGCCTCATTTTATTCCACATGTAAAGATAGGGAAATGGTTGATGACAGCATGCCTACATGGAATTCTTCTCCTAAAGCAAGAAAGCAATTTGAATAGACTGGAAATACAAGAAAAAGGAGTGGGAATTGATTTGAATGAGAGATCTATTGGTGGAAGAAGTCCACCAATAGAACATCTAGTTAAAGACAATGGAATTGCAACACAATCTAATAGTTTCTAACATGTCCCCAAAGCTACAAAAGGTGGGGTCCAATTAGAACAACTGTCCAACACAAATGCTTTTCTTATATATACAATAATATTAGTTGATGACTTGATTCACCTGTAAACTAATGCTTTTGGGTATAAAATATAGGTTTGCCTGCTCTAAGAAGATATGCCCAGATCTCCTTGAAGACCCTTATTAGTATATATGCTTACATCATTACCCACTTCTTCATATTCCTTTGTTTAGCAACTACTATCCGTTTTATATAGATAGCAATCCCAAAACATAGTCAAGATAGGCATATTTTGGCTTTTTAAAAATTGTGGTGTGGGTGGAAGGATAATTACAAAGAAGCTTCATCAAGTGCTGATTAATCACACTTCTACAGAACTCAACATTTTATAAGCATTATTAATTTGGAGCCCTGTAGGTGGATGGGACTGGGCACCCATAGTTATTATATATATGTTATTATTTGTATATTATATGATAACCTTTGGTAGAGCACAATACATGAATCCACTGGCTCATTTGTTAGAGCTCCTTCCTTGCAGGTGATGACATCCTCATCTTTCTTTGACTTTTGTCATTAGAGTTATTAGAATAACATTTCTCACCTCTTTAAGCATGGAATATTTGTTTTAAAAGCCCAAGTGGTACTATAATTGCATGGTTTAATATGATTTTAAAGTGCTTACAGACCATGGATTTCCTCGTTAATAAATACACACTGAATCCTCTTTGAAGGAAAAGTCGAAGGTGTATCTACTACAATGTGGACAGCTCCAACCAGTATTGCATGAGAAAGTTTCCCTGATCTGACTTTTCTTTTATCCCTTATTTTAATTTGACTCTTGGTACGTTTATGCTGTTCATGATTATAATACTATTCTTGTTTGAGATGTAATGCATGTCGAAAACCAATTCACTTTACTATAAAAGGAAGAGAAGCCAAACAAATAATCGGTGCATCACTACTCCCAAATATCTTTCTTTCCTCTCATTTCAAAAGAGATGGAAAAAGATGTCTCTAATCTCCCTTCTCCTACATGGGATGGAGAAAACAGCTGTGCTGCTAGCTCATGTGTCGAGAAGAAGCTCAGATTATTTGGGTTTGAGCTGAATCCTTACAAGAATGGTGAGAGCTGCCTGAAAGGGTCTGTAGAAGGAGACGAGAGTGTTAATTCATCGAACACTGTTTCGTCTGGAGGGGATAAATTATCTAAGGAGAAAAGCTCAATAAGTGAGCTGGAGGAGAAAAAGTTCGAGTGCCAATATTGTTTCAAGGAATTTGCGAATTCTCAGGCCTTGGGAGGTCATCAAAATGCTCATAAGAAGGAGAGGATGAAGAAAAAAAGATTGCAGCTTCAAGCAAGGAAGGCCAGCATCAACAGTTACCTTCAACCTTTCCAAAGCAACCTTGGTTTCAATTACCATGGCTCCACTCCATGCTTTTACGATCCGTCATGTTATGCTCCTGAGTTCTCTCTCTATGAGGAATCGCAGATTAGTTTCAACCCATTTGATCAAGATGTCATCAGGGGGTCCCCTGTATCAAAGTGGTATGCTTTACCAGCTCACATCCCATTCCAACAGGACACATGTATGTTTACTCTGACACATGCTGACAGATCCGGCGAGAGCAGTCCTGTCATCATGAAACCTTCCCCTTTGCCTGTTTCAAAGCAAAGTTGCAAATCTTTGGATCTTCAGTTGGGGCTGAGCTTGCAATCAAAAATCCAAAGCTCCTCTAGAAGTGAAATTTGACATATATTCCAGTCGAGGTAAGAATTCATGATGATCAACCGGTGACTTCAACAACAAGCAATGAAGCGCATACTCAGGTGATCATTGAAGAGACCAGTTCCTTACTGTTACAATTATGCCGCCACTAATGACTCAATTTCATCATACGAAATATCAATCATACAAACACAGGCTCTGTTTATCCCAGGCTTCTAGCAGCGACTTAATGAAGTAGAGCTGCTTGATCGCATACTGTGCGCGCGACGGGTAAAATCCTGCTAGAACTTGAGCAGTTTAGTTTGGCCAGGAGCCCCATATGTCATGCTGACAAACATCTATTTATACTTTGTTACTCAATTAGCCCTGATTTGAGAATTGCATAAATCACTGTACTGTTTCACTGCAGAACCAGATCTTGCAAAAGTTAAAGTTGAGGTCTGTATTAACATGAGCATGTATTGGCAATGAATAACTTGCAAACTGGCATAACCTCTTTTATATATATATATATATATATATAAATAATTCCATTTCAGTCCGGGATCCTCCCTCTGGCTTCTTTTTGAAGCCGACAAATTAGGATCCACGTGGATGACAGAATTCTTATCCAAGATCCTGAACTGGAAGACGACTGTATATATATAAAGCTTTGATCATATGAAATATCCCGTATGATCACAACCGTTCGTGAGTGACACGCACATATGAGTGAATGTGCGTGTATCATCCACGGACGGCCGTGATCGAACAGGATAATCCAAGATATCCCGTACTTGAACAACCTTCTATATATATATATATATATTTTTTGGATTATTTGAAAGGATAAGCAGGATTCATGAGTTGTTTTACAGGAGCATGCTGTTTAATTGTTTTAGAAATATAGTGCTTCCTGCAGGCGTTTTAGAATTCAGGCCTTGATTTGTACGTTACTTGAGTTGTGAGTAGATCTTTGTTGTCCAAACAGAAATAACATCAGCCATGGCCCATTCTACACCGAGAAGAAAGCTCAAAGAACCAAAGAATCGAAGGGATGTGAGGAAAACGCACACAGGGTTTAATGCAAAAAGGGGTGAATTTGAATCTTTTGATTCTGTCTTTATATTTATTTTTGGTACCTGACAACTATTCTGATTGGAAAATGAGGCCTTCTACGGGGTTTGAGTGATATGATGAAAAAGGTGGATTATGGATGGATTTGTGAGCAACTTTGGCACCAATTTTTTAAAAAAAATAAAAGGAAGTTTACATAAAATGATTTGGTCAACACAAAAAAAAAACCAATCACTGCACGACAGCACGAGTAATGAGTATTTGGTATCATTCGAAAATAAATAATAAATAATGACCAATGAGCATTTGGTTCCAATTGAAGGTGGTACCTAACGAGGAGGTTGGGTAAAGAAAATGTGGGTTAAGGCCATAAGAAAGGGTATAATACCAAAATTATATTTGATAATTAATAGCATATAGAATTCCCTCGGGGGAATTTTAGATTGGTCAGGCTACAGAAAAATAATTACGGTTCACTACAAATTACTACTAAATTCCTAATAAATGGCTTGACTACTAACTTAACTAAGAATAACTACTAACAGTAATTATTTTTCCATAGCCCAACCAATCTAAAATTCCTCTTTAAAATTAAACTGATTCTATAGCTTAAAAAATGGCCATTGGAAGTGTAGCCTGCCTGTCCTAATCCTCCCGGCTGGCCTTTGGGGAGGCTTGGACCTTGTGGTAACAGTCATAGGACTGAGATTTATTGGCCCGTTCAATTTTAAGGTTGAGGTCAAACAAAAGAAATTCAAGCCTGCCCCTGTGATGCTTAAATGATCGTCCAATTAATATCATTCCAATTTTGTAAGAAAAAAAAATGACCTCCAGCTCAGAGTATTGGCCTGGCCCAGACCATGCTGCACAAAAGTTATTTCATTTTTTACGATTTAAAAAGTTTTTCTAAAATCTGTTTCATTTTTGGACTAAAAGTACACTTGAACGAGAGATTTTGGAAAATCTTTTTTTGTATAATTGTTTAAAATGTTATTTTATAATAGAAAGCGTGACCAATTTTTACAAAATCTTTTATATTTTCATAAAAGCTTACAAAATTAAAATGAATGAGGGATGCAAATAAAATTAAGTGGTGACAATAACCGTCCTCTTATAATTTCACTAGCTTCAAAACCCGTGCAATGCACGGATTTATATATATATATTTTTTACCAAATCATAGGAGAAAACACATACCCACGCAGAGTCAAAACCAAAACCTTTGTAAACCTATACTCCTATTAGGATGGGTTATGCCATTAGATTCAAGAACCATTAACTAATTTGAATTTTAATAGAATACTTATTCTCTAAAATAATAAAATGTCTTTGTTAATATAATATGTCAATTAAATTTAAAAGATATAAACAAAATAAATTAAATAATTAAATCAAAAGAATCATTGGTGCAATGTTTTAAAAAAAAAAAACTTGAAATAAAAGCGGTGTTAGTAACGTTGCTACTAACACATGCTGAATGCAGGGTTATTAATGCCACTTTTAATACACGGAAAGCGGCTTTAGTAACGCTGCTTTTGATACACAGAAAGCAATGTTAATTTGCTTTTAATACACTGAAAGCGATTTTAATAACACCGCTTTCCATGTATTACAAGAGGTCTTATTAACACAGTAATAAAAGCGTCGTTACTAACACTGCTATTTCAAGTGTTTTTTTTTTTTTTTTTTTTTATTTTATTTTATAAAAAATGTACAACATAGAAAGAAAAAAACGGAGACAAAAAAATAACAATTGTGTTTTATACTCCCCAAAGTATAGCCTACCTAGCCTAATCCTCCCCGGTTGGCTTTTGTGAAGGCCTGGACGTGTGGTAACAATCATAGCCACATAGGACTGAGATTTATAGGCCCGTTCAATTTTAAGGTTGATCAAACAAAAGAAATTCAGGCCTGCCCCTGTGATGCTTAAATGATCGTCAAATTTCATTCCATTTTTTTCTTAAAAAAATGGAATGAAACTACAAAATGAAATATATTATGATTACTTTATAAAATTACGTCTATAAGGCCAGCCTTGGGCTCAACGATTTCCTTTTAGGTCGTGGCTCAGGCTCTCTAATTTAGGCCTGGCTTCATACTGGGGCAGGCCAGTGACCTCCAGTTCAGAGTATCAGCCTGGCCCAGACCATGCTGCGCAAAGTTGTTTCATTTTGACCATTTGGAAAGTTTTTCCATTTTCAATTTTGGGCTAAAAGTACACTTAAAACGACATATTTTGATGAAAAAAAAATTTGCATAATTATTCAAAATGATGTTTTGTAGTACACAATGTGACCAATTTTTACAAAAACCTTTTATATTTTCATAAAAACTTACAAAATTAAAATGAATGAGGGGTACAAATAAAATTAAATGCTGGCAATGACCACCCCAATATAATTTCATTCAAACCCACCCAAAACTCAAGTGTGTCCAAAGGTCCACAAACATATAGCTTGAAATTGGGATTGAACTACTTACCCGAAATAAAAAAGGACACTACTTGCCTCCACCCCAAGGTGGAGGATTCCTTCTCACCTCCATTCATTTTTTACCACGTGTCATAAATATTTTAGAAAAATATGAATTCAAAATCACAAACAAATAAATAAGCTAATATGAATATGTGAACACACATTCATGTTAACATAAAAATGTAACACTCAAATATATATTTATAAAAATGTGTTCACAATTATATAAACATGGAAATACATACACACAATCTATTATCCTTTTTATTTAGTTAAGTAGTGAAATATGAGTGGGAGGAGAGAAGGAGCTCTTCTACCCAAGGATGGAGGCAAGTATTTTCCAAAAAGAAAAATTGGGCTCGTGGGTGATTCTTTTGACCCCGTCCAATGGGTTCATCTATTTCTGGGCGGCTTTGATTTGAGATTCATCAAATTTTGATTTAACCTCCACGTAGGAGCTCTTATTTGAATCTTGAAAATATCAAGAGAAATGAACGAAAAATACTTAAAAATAGTTCAAAGAATAACCCATTTTAATGCAATTTTTCAGCATTTTATTTTCATTTCCTCTTCCCAATATCCAACTAGAGTCTAAAAGAAAACATTGAGTGGGCCCAAATAATTTAACCTCAAATCAAATAGTGATCAACTAGGTTCTATTCTCGCTGAAAGCGCTTGCGTCTCATTTGGTGTACAGGTTAATTAGGGAGATTTATACACCTGGGGTTTTACCTGGTAGGTCGGATCTGCATGGCTCGGTCTTGTTGGGGTTCCCTCGTCATCAAAAAAAAAAAAAAAAAAAGGGTTTGAAATAGCCTTAAGCTTCTGTTTGAATCTTGGAGATTTTATTTATTTATTTATTTATTTTGGTTAAACATCATAAGGCCTATTTGGGTACTTTAAAAACTGGATCAAATTGGGTCCAGTCCAAAATTGTTATCTGGTTTTGAAGTAAACCAACTCACAATTAGTTTGAAAAAAAACTGTGTTTATACCTTATTTTCATAACAAAGCTGAACTAATTAGCAGGAAAATGAAAGTTATCAAATAGTGTGAAAGCAAAATTGGTCAAACTTATCTTCAACTGGCCAGGTTTTCAAGTTTTCCAAATAGCCCTTTAGAAATAATCTACGGAGAAACCTATTCTTATGCATTTTTCAACATTTTGTTTTCTTTTCCTCTTCTGGAGATCCAAATAGAATCTAAAAGAAAACAATGAATGCGCCCAAATGAAGGCGCAAATCATTTAACTTGAAATCAACCTAGTGATCCACACGTGCCAACCCCAATAATTAAGTATATAGCTAATTAGCATCCGTATTTTAAAAAAATTAAAATTAAAAATTTATTTCCTAATTTTTTATGTTTATATATATACATTTTTTTTTTAATAAAAAAAATACTAAGAAGAATTTCAAGGTTCTCTGTAAAACAAAAGAGTGCCGACAGGAGGAGGTCCTGGTGTGGAATGAGGACAGGTGAGGTGCTATCTCTTTGTCTCATTGACGTTAAAGACAAAACTATTATAGTTAGTGCTTGATTAGGTATCGGGTCGCCATCCCCCAAGCTTTGTGGTAAAGCCTCATAGCTTTTTGGCCTTTTGACAACGCTTATCATCTAATTGAAATTTTGCAAGTAGACATGAGAAGAAACAATGAAAGAGAAAAACTCACTCAAAAACCTTATAACCCCGGTTTCCAGGGTCAAGTACATGGCGTCCGACAGATTATTTTAGCTTTGCCTAGCCGCTTTGTCTAGACTCCTATTTACTGTAAAATGATTGCCCAAACTATCCTACTATTTCAGTCATATATTTTTTTTTCTTTATATTATATAGTATATATATACGGATTAAAATCAACGGACATAATTCTTCTTCTCTATTATTTTTTTTAATTTTTTGGGAAACATTAGGATTTCTTTGTAACCCCATGACATCTCTTCATCACTTCTCCTCTTTGCGAGGGTGGAGGTTTTGGGGATCGAGTACTAAACCTAGCAACAAAAACATAAATGGAGGTATCCTATAGGTATTGTAATTTTTCGATCATGGTCCGAAAGGGGGGAAAATGTTTCATATGATCAATGACATCGCATCGATTACCCACAAGATTTCTTCTTCCTTTTTTTTCTTTTGCTTTCATAAATTTAAATCCACATCTTCCATCAATAGTCACGAATTACTACAATGCCAAGACAATTGTGCTAATTAAGCGATAAGGTTAAATATGTATTAAATCATGAGGTCAAGCCCTATATATGTCTTATGTATGAGGGTTAAGCCCTTTTGATTAGTTGCTACATAAATCTTTAACTTATCAAAAAAAAAGAAAAAAAAATCAAGAGGGTCAAGCCTATCTTGAGCATATCATGTGAACATATAAGTATGATTTGTGTATTCCTTATGTGTGTAAACAATCTCAATAATGTAATTGTTCCACACATGAAAGTACTAAGCTGGAGACACAACTTTGATTCATGATGAGGTTTCATTTTTCTAATATTTTGGTAAACTACCAGAATTTATTGTGAGTAGTTGTTTAATGATTGTGATCCTGTCAAAGAAAAGTCTTGATCTCATCATAATTGGAGTCTATTTGGAAAATTCTAAGGCAAGAAAGAAGGTAGGTTAGGTAACCTTGTTCATCCATAAAGATGGGTGTTTTATTGAAATAAAAAACATAAAAAAAACAAAAAAACATCATGGGATGATTGGACAATGATATATGAGATTTTTGTATTACTATCCATGTACCTTATTTTAGTTGCATCCTTCCAAGTCTGCCAGCTTGGTTAGCTTACAGAAAGTGTTTGAAATGGAGTGAAAAGTGTAGACCACACATGTGATCCTATGTTGTATTTAAAGGTACAAATTCTATCTCTTTTAATGGAAAAAAGTTGTGTTGTAGAATCAAATTTTTAAAAAATCTGTGAAATGATTTTATTTTTAATTAATACTATCATTTGAAATGATTACTTTAAAAAATGTATATTTATTCACAAAATTATATGGGAAAAAAAAAAAAGAAGAAACAATTATATGCAGTGCAACATGTTTTTAAAACATACACATTTAAATATATTAAAAAAAAAAAAAGTTGCATTCATTCCAAGAAAAATATAAAAAGTATTCATAATTATATATCAAATTTATTTATTACTTAACACTTCAGAAAGCACCACAAAGGAGAGCCACCTAACCGACCTAACTCATAGGTAAGGCAACTTAGAACAAAATTGCAAATATGGTATGTGGACAATTTAAAATAAGAAAAAAAAAAAAAACACCCCATTACATAGTGATAAACCTCTTATTGCCTAGTAAATAATAATAATAATGCCATACGAAAAATATGCATGTATATATTTATGAAGGATAAGGTTTAAATTATTAATTTCATTTCAACCATATCAGGATTGACATAGTGTCATTAACAAATAGAAATAAAACAATATTGGATTATCAGAATACCATTTAACTTATTCCACACTAACGCCACTATGCTAATAATACCTAAAAATCTAGAGGTATCTTTGGCCACTTGAGATGTCACATCGTGACGAATTTCTCGAAAAATTCTTAATAATTGCTATCACCGAAGAAAATAGAAAGTTGACAAAATTGAAAGGCGGTATCCTCGTTATTATATAAATATATATATACTAAGAAAATTATAAAGTCATCAATGTCGTGGGTCAAGTTTCGTAGTCATCCCACCCCACTGATTGCGATTTCAATACATTTTGCCTTTTCGGCCTTGATTGTGGCCGTGATTCCATTTCACTGTTTTTGAATTTGGGTCTAACCTGTGCGTCTGACGTCCTCTCTCGTGCGCCGAGTGCCTATTACGCACCCCTCAAAATGAATTCACCACATGCGATTCAGCACGTGCACATGCGCCACGTCGTTAAGCGTACGTAGCAATACACCCATGTGTTGAGTTCAGGACTTCAGGTCCTTTTGTTTTGTGTTTTTTTATTTATTTAAAATAGGGAAGCTTCATTTATAATGAAGACATACTATTGAATTTTGAAAGTGAAAACAAGAAATTTAAAAATAATTCTAAGTTTATTAGATGGATTCCTCCTGATGATGAGTGTTTTAAATTGAATTTTGATGGATCTGTTAAAGATAAATATGGGACTACAGGATCAATAATTCGAGATCAGTTTGATAAGCTAATAGTTATGCATTGTAATTACTTTGAGGAGAATATTTCTGTTCCTAAAATGGAAGCTATTGCATTAAGGAATGGTTTGTTGTTAGCAAAGCAAAAAAATTGTAATAGGGTGATTATTGAAGGTGATTCTAAATTGGTTATTAATAATTTGAATCATTTGGATAATTGTCCTTTGACGATTTATAGTATAATAAGTGATTGTAGGCAGATTATTATTGAAAATAATATGGATATCAAGATCAATTCATGTATATAGAGAAGCAAATAAAGCTACTGATGCTCTTACAAAGTTGGGATATACTGTAAAATGTAATCGTTTATGGGAATCTAATTTTCCTGTCGAAATATTGGTTGTTATCTGGGAAGATTTGATAGGTAGATCTAGTTTGAGGGGGAATTAACTGTCATTTATCAAAAAAAAAAATAGAAAAGACATACTATATAAAGAGGAAGTAATTATCATACCTTGTATCACAGTATGCCGCGTAATGTAATGTAGAACGCTTGTTTTATTTATTTTTGGAAGTTATTACTCCTTATTATCATTGACTCGTAGCATGAGATTCGCTTAAAAAAGGAAAAAATGTTAGAACCGGGTGACACAATACTTAAGTTATTAGATTTATGATATATAATGACATTTAAAATAATTAATATCATTATACTCTACTTATTATTTGACAAATCAACTTATCCGATAAAGATCCTTTTAATCACAATGAATAATCCAATGAAATTTAAAACGTTCACACCATGTTGATCTCATATATGTTGATGAATATCACATGATATGAACAATTCTTACTCAATCGGACCATTGAGTAAAGAAAGGGAATATATTCCCATCAATCTAAATATCGCCAATAACTATTTTATGAAAGAACTTAAATCAAATTTATACTTTAAACTCAATAAGCCTCTATTAAGTAATATTTTTTAATTAAATATTGTCATAATTTTAATAAAATTTTATTCTATAAATTTATAAATTTGTCATTTTATTACTTTAAAGTATAATACTCCTACATTTGTATAATATTTTTTATTAAATATTTTATTTCGTGCATTTTGCAAGCTGTGATGTAAACTTGGAAAGTGAAGTACAATGGCAGCATAGAAACTCAATTAGAGGATTCGAATTCGTTTTAAAAAGCACAATCACAGGTTTTTTGAAACAATTTTTTTAAGATAGTAATGAGAAGCCATCTAATTTCCCCTCCATCTCCTCGCCCTCTTGTCCCTTTCTCTCTCTACGCCCACTCTCTCTCCTCCAAGGCTCCAGCTTGGAGGTCCATGGCGTCTTTCTGCCCGCCTCATTAGGGTTTCCCTACGATCTTAGTTTCTCCCGAACACCTATTTTCCGAGAAAATTCAGCTCGAATGGGAAAATCAAAGCCGAATATTTATTTATTCTGAAAACCTCGTGTCTTTGGGGTGGGGGGGATTTCTAGGGTTTTGCTCAAAACCACCGTCTAAATTTTCTCCGGATTCAAAATGCCGGGTCACCGGTCGAAATCGGAGAAGGCCGAAGCCGCGAAGCAGCTCCGGCGGGATCCTTACGAGGTTCTCGGCGTCTCCCGGCACTCCACGGACCAGGAAATCAAAAGCGCTTACCGGAAAATGGCTCTCAAGTATGCCCTATTGGATTCTTTTTAACCTTTCTTTTGAATTTTTTTATTTCTTATGGCAAAATTGTTCTACTGTTTGATGTGAAGTTAGATTTTTGTTTTGATTTTACTTTATTTCTCGTGTTATTCAATAGATCAGTGTAGAAAATCTGGGGTTCGGAGATTTGGTATATTTTATTTGAATTTGGGATTGTCCCCATTGGAGATATGGGAGTGTTTTTTGTTATTATACATACAAATGTGGATTATAAGTAATCATTACATATTGGCCTGTTGGCTCAGTAGATTTAGAGGAAACAACTCTGTTGGTTGGCGACTACTTGCTTGGACAAGACGGTAACAGTTGGATTTGGGAAAGAAAACATCTTCAAACTCAATTAGTTAATTCTTCCTCTCCAATCTTCGCCAGTCTTCACCCTTAAGAGGTCTACTTTTGATTCTGTTGTATCAATCAGAGTAGAAAAATACATATTGGACAAGAATTCCAACCAGGAAACCAAAAAAGAACCACAATAGCTAGCAGCCCCAACCATAGAAACAAAAAAACGCCTCCAGACAAAAGGCTAACCAAAGCCAAAACAAAAACACCAACACCTCGAAGGAGGATAAAGAGAAGCCCCAAATGCTCTATTCTTGACAGGTTTCGAAGCACAAATCTCTTTCCAGTTTCTAACAATTAGAAACAAAGGAATACCCTCAAAGGATTTGTCCACTGAAGCCCATAAGGAAGCAAGAAAGCACACTTTGTCCCAAATACTATCCAGATCCTCGTACTTGTCCCTGAAAATTCTAGCATTTCTCTCAATCCAAATCACCCATAAAATGGCTAAAACAACACAACTCCAATGGATTTTCGCCCTTTTGGAGTTCCCAAAGCCTTTGAAATCCACCTCAAGGGAAAATGCTGAGGTCTCACCCATCTCCAATCAGCTAAGGTAAAAAGACACTACCACAGGACAAAAAAAAATCTCACAGTGGAGAAATAAATGATCCACAGATTCACCCTTTCTTCTTGCAAAGAACACACCAATATGGAGAAAGACAAGAAGAAGGTCTTTTCCTTTGAACCCAATCATTGGTATTAGTCTTCTGATGAGCAGTTGACCAAGCCAAATCTTTCTAGCAGGAGTAAAAAAAGGGATAGAGGGATCCTCTCTCAAAGAGTCAAAAAAGGATTTAGAAGAAAATGATTGAGAAAGGTGGCTGATCCAAATCCTTCTATCATTACTCAAAGGGGCAAACAAAATATTTTGGATAGTAGCCAAAAGAGCCACCATCTCCTCAGATTCTCTATCATTAAGATTTCGGGAAAGGAAAAAATTCCAATTCAAAGAACTAGAATCAAAAGAAACCATATTAGCAATGACAACATCTTTAGCACGGGATAAACGATATAATCTAGGATATAAAGCATGTAAAGGTCTCTCTCCCACCCACACATCCTCCCAAAAGCAGAGGATGTGTCACTTGTGTAATTGACTTAGAGATTCTGTTGTCTCACTTGTGTAATTGACTTAGAGATTTAGAGGGAAGAAAATGGACCACAAGATGGGTCTACATTGACTTAGATGGAATGCACTGATAGAGATGATGGAGAAGTAATTTGATGAACTGTTGGAACTGGGAAGCTTATGTATGAGCATGAGAGTGCTTAGTTTTAAGGTTCCAACTTCCAAGGTGGGCACTGCTAAGTTAGGCTGAGCTCACCCCAAGAACTAACTGAACTATAAAACTAATTCATGCTCAATTGGAGGCCCTATCAATCTAAATCTGTCAGCTGTAGCTCAACCCATTATATATAGCAGCGATGAGGCTGAGTTTGAGCTGGCCTGAATTGAATACCTCGCTAAATTATTTGTTTGTTATTATGGAGTTTTTTTTATTTTTTTATTTTTGGATTGGCGACAGAAAAAGGAATTTTATTAAGAAGAGAAAAGAAAACAATAGAGGACGAGATGTCCTACAAAAGAAAGAAGAACAAAAAGCAAGACAAAGCTAATATACAAAACCAAAACAGCCCTCCAATCTGAAACTATTACAAACAAAGGGATCCCCAAAAACTCCTTAGAAGAAGCCACCCAAGAAGAAGCCAAGAAAGAAACTCTATCCCACAAACTTCTCATGTCCCGTATTTTGTCTTAAAAAATCCTAGTATTTCTTTTCAACCAAATGGCCCAAAAGATAGCAAGAGTAGCGCAGCCGATATGTTTAAGTTTGTATTTTGTGATGTATACTATACTACATTATCAAGGCTAATATTGTACAATTTCAGGTACCATCCTGACAAGAATGCAAATGATCCTAAAGCAGCTGATATGTTTAAGGAGGTCACATTTTCCTACAATATCTTGTCTGATCCAGACAAACGGCGTCAGTATGACACAGCTGGTTTTGAGGTGAGATTTTTAGGCGGGTCTTGAATATTGTGTTATATTGAGATTCAGTAGGGGCACTTGTTATTTGCACAGAGTCACAGTGTTCATGCTACAGTTTACGGACTGTATTGAGGTTGCAGTCATTCCATTTGCTACTGTTAACTCATTATGAATTTATATTGTCTTTAGCCTATTTTGTTACCTTAGTCAACATGAGGATTTGGTGCTAAACATGATATTATTCCCCTTTTCATAGGCAGTTGAATCAGAAAGTCAAGAATTGGAGCTAGATCTTTCGAGTTTGGGAGCTGTAAACACCATGTTTGCTGCACTTTTCAGGTAAGTCTAACTTTATTTCTGCCTACCCATAAATCATTCCTATTCTTCTTCATCATTTTATTGCTTGTGAAGGGATTGTCATGATATCATGAGCCCCATGCCTTCATACGATGTGTTGAGTTGAGTTCTTTTCTTACTGTGTCTACAATATAGTAAACTTGGTGTGCCAATTAAGACCACTGTATCAGCTACTGTCTTGGAGGAGGCACTAAATGGCACAGTAAACATACGTCCACTTCTCCTGGGGCAGCCTGTTTTTAAGAAGGTAAGCTATTAATAGTAATTAATAGTACTGGTTCAGCTTCCATTTTTATTAATTATGGGGTGCTTATTTGATTCTTTTACATCCTTTAACAGGTTGAAAAGCAATGTGCTCACTTCTATTCTGTTAAAATAACAGAAGAGGAAGCAGCAAGCTGGATTTGTATGTCGGGTACAATCATCTGACAAAAGCAAATTCAAGGTTGAATAAATTATTTATCTTAATACGTGCATTATGCAGCGATTTTTTATTTTTTTATTTCCTCATGTCCTGTTATAAGGTTTTCTTTCTAATCATATGAAACTTGGAATTCGTATCTGATGTAAGCATATACTTTAATTTTTACTATTTTTCAAAATATGAGATTAAATCCCTTCTGGTGGAACCCTAAATTTTGATCATTTCCCTTATTTTTGGTGGGAAGGAAACTCCAAACCTCGAGTTGTTGATTGTTGTTTTAAACACTTTTACACAGTTGGAGTATGGCAGTATCATTTTTTATGAACTCCAAACCTCTAGTTGTTTGTTAGTTTAAAACACTTCTAAACTAGTTACTAAATGTTAGTTTCAATGTGTTTAAGTCTTTTATTTCTGTGTTTAGAACCAACCTATAGAAGTAGTCACCAGTTCCTTGGGTTAAATGACTACTTGTGAGGCATACTAATATATCTCCTTTCTTTCTTCTTCTTTTTCCTTCTCTCTCTCTCTCTCTCTCTCTCTTTCTCTCTCTATTATTTTTTCAAAAAGCATAGAGCAAAAGGCAGTAAGCTGTAGAATCTTATAAACATTTTGCCTCATGATAAATCACCGTAAGATGACTTGAAAAGAGAAATTATTCATCTCCTTCTGGATTGTTCAATATTGTTGTGACTTCTGAGTTTTACGGTTGGGTTAGGTCTGCATGTATACCTTGAGTATCAATTCATGGTTTTGTCAATCTGCCCATATGTTCTACTTCAAATCTCGTAAACATTTGTTTAGGGAATAAACTTTCTTAACTTTGCGTGTCAGGACTTTGTACAAAACTACAAAATCTCTTTACTCATCTAGCTTGTGGGACAATAGTTATGAAGTCTGTTACTATTTGCTTCTTACACAGTTGAGGTGGTGGTGCTGCCATATTCTTTTTGTTTCATCTATCAAGTGTATCACACTATTATACGAGAACTTCACCTTTCACTATTTAACAAAAGAACTAACTGATTCAAAAGTCTTCATACTTCTCATCTTGGGAAGCCACCGATGGCCTCATAAAGATGGTTTTGGACTTGTTAAAAAGGGTGGAAAGAAGGCTAAGCGGCCTTCCATTAAAACAAATGGCCGCTAAGTGGTTGAAAGGGGGTATACTATTTGAAAGGGGGGAGATTGAAGTTGATTGAAGTACTCTTGATAGTCTGCCAACCTGATTACTGGGCTACACTTATTTAAAGTGGAAAGATTGACTTCAATTAAAGTACTATTGCTAGTCTTCCTTGTAATTTACGTAATTCTTTAAGATCTCACTTTTGGTTGATAGTTGGATGGAGAAGCTACAAAGACTCCTTTTGGGCTGGGAGTAGGGAGGAATTTAAGTATCTTCTCTTGGATTGAGGGTTTATTTGTTGGCCTTATAAGGGAGGCCTAGGGGTTAGGCTGTTGGTGGTTATGAATGAAGCCCTTACTGGGAAGTGTTATTAGAGGTTTGCAAAGGAGAAAGAGAGTATATGAAGGAAAGTGGTTGTGTGGTTATTGTAGTGGGGTTTGGTGGTCTGAGAAGGTAAGACCGTAAGAGGAAAGTATGCGTTTGAGGTCTGAAATCTAATGTGAAAGGCAGTGGATGTGTTTAGTGAAGGGGTGGATTTAGGAAGGGGTCAAGTAGGAGGGCTAGGTTTTGGGGTCAGTTGGTGTGGAATGTTACCCTTGTGGAGGAATTGTCTGACTTATTCTGTGATATGGAGAATAAAGAAGCACGGGCAGAGGATTATGTGCTTTGGTCTGGGGATGTGATGCATCTAAACTTCGGAAGACATTCTCGTGATTGGAATTGGAAGCTATGGTAGCATTCTTTGAGAAGTTGTATTTATAATGGTTGGCTTCTATGAAATCATTTTATGAGGTTTTATCAAATTATAGGGAAGAATCCTGTCCAGTCAAAGAATGTGTGGGTTTCATTTCTCCTCCAAGGTGATGTTTGATTTGTTAAACACTATCTATTCTAATACTATAATTAAGAGTTTTGCTGACCTCATCAATAGATGACGTGGCGAGCTTATAGTTGTTCCCTCCAAAATCCCCTTCTCTCATTCACTTTGGGCCCACATGATGATGTCAGCAGAATTTTCTTCTTTTCCCTCTCTTCTCTCTCTCTCTCATCCATATGAAACCCATTCAAATTTCAAAATCCACCTCCCCATCCCCCTCACACCCATATGAGAGCTTGGTTCATTATAGAAACAATTATTATGTTTTGATGGGTTTTTGAAAGTGTATTTGACAAAAGTTCAGTCAATGATTAAATATTTTTCCTTCAACTTATATTCTTTTGGATTTTCGCCTTTGTTTAAATAGGTTGTCACGTTTTCACTAAACATTTGAGTTGATGATATTTATTTGTGATTCCCACACATCACATGGGTCTTTGCTGGTTAAGAAATTATATTATGAATCACTAACATTTTCCTAAGATATTCATATTTTTGAACACATGAGTGCCCTCATTTCTTTTTGCCAACAGGTATAACTTTCACTTGGTATCAGCTAATGCCCAGATTAAACGTAACTAATGATGGTCCTAATAGGAAGTGAGAAGTTAAACCTACAACATTGTTCCATAGTTTGCAATTCCCGCGCATCGTGCGGGTTCCTTCTAGTTATAAATAAATGCCGGACTGTGGACCATCTGATATTAAGCAGGAATTGGGCAATTCCAAAACAGATATGTATGTGATGCTTGACAAACAAATACATCCTCACTTAGCAAAAAAAGTACATCCTTACCTTCTTTATTGTTTGATCACCCATGAGGTTTGGGCATTGTTGTTCCCTATTTCCGGAGTCTGGACTTAAACGGGTGATGCCAAGATCTGTGTTTGGCCTCGTTTATGTGTGAAATTGAGGCAATTTTAGTAACACTAACAAGATTTTTCGGAGGGTAGCTCCTTCTTTATCACCATGGAACTGCTCATGCATCAATTGCTCAACTGCTCAGACTTTTTCAGTTTACTGAAAACCATCAAATTTTAAATTCTTCCCTTTTTTTTTTAAATTGCGGATATGACTGTTCATGTAGCATTCAGTTGATATTATTACAAGTATTTTTTATTATTATGATAGCACATAGTATTCAGTGGATATTAAATATTTTAAGTTTTCTATTATTATTGATAACACATTGTTTCCATAGTCCTACTTATATCTTGGCTTTGTGCAGCTATTGTATTTTGATCAGGAAGAGAGTGGATTAAGCCTTGCACTACAGGTATTAAGCATGATTTATACTCTTTTAGGGGATGCTCTCATTGTACAATAGGACTTCTCCTCCCCCCCCCCCCCCCCCCCCCCCCCCCCCAAAAAAAAGTTAACAGTAACAATGTAAGAATAGTGCTATCCACATTTATGTCCATGGGTGGAGGAGGGGTCAAACAACCTCTTTCCTTATATTTATACGTTTGACCCCCTTCCCTTATATTATATACTAGCAGGGACCTGTGCGATGCGCGGGAATTACAAATTCTAGATATCTTATTGGCCAAAAGAAAAAAAAATGCAATTTATATGCTTAGTGACAACCGATGACTTTTTGAATGGGGGTTTAAATTTTAAAATGAAATACATGGAAAAAAATTATTATAAAAAAAGAGGGAGAAACATTAATTGGTGGGTCTAGAAGTAAGTTGAGAATAGAGTTCTGGGGGGAGAGATTTTTATATTTATACGTTTGACCCCCTTCCCTTATATTATATACTAGCAGGGACCCGTGCGATGCACGGGAATTACAAATTCTGGATATCTTATTGGCCAAAAGAAAAAAAAATGCAATTTATATGCTTAGTGACAACCGATGACTTTTTGAAAGGGGGTTTAAATTTTAAAATGAAATACATGGAAAAAAATTATTATAAAAAAAGAGGGAGAAACATTAATTGGTGGGTCTAGAAGTAAGTTGAGAATAGAGTTCTGGAGGGAGAGATTTTTAGGCTGCCATGTCAGCATAACTCTTAAATATAGTATAGATTAGATTTTTTGTATACAAATTTTTTAATCATTGCAAATTTGACCAACCCCAAAATTTTATTTTCCTCCCAAATTTTTGATCATTTTGTAAGTTTACCCTCCCACAGAATTCAAAAGTTAAGAGCCCTTCTGTTTTCTAACTTTTTAGTTCTCCTTTTTTAAATAATTTTAAATTTAAGACTCCCAGTACTTTTATTTTGCTTCCAAAAATTTATTTTGGGGTATTGGCTATTGCACTAGGGTGTTTGGACCTTTGGCCCAACTATTCCACGGTCTCAAGCAAGGCCACCACCCACTTGATTGTGCAATCAGCTGAGAAAAAACTTTTGTTAATTTGACCCTCCCAGAGAAGTTAAAACTGAAAACCCCTTTTGTTTTATAACTTTTAGCCCTACTATTTAAGGGTAAATTACACTTTGCCCTTTGGACTACAGGGGAAAACCCATTTTTTAGTGAGTTAATATCTTGGCCCTCCAAGGGTAATTTCGTGCATCCGCCCCTGTTTACATCTTGGTACCATTCTTTTCTTTTTTCAGTCCTTGGCTTCTTAATAAGCTTCTTCTCATGCATGTATTGTTGAAATATGCATGTACCAATTTATTGCATTTGTTCAAGCAACTTATATTTAACTTCTTTTTGGTGTAGGAGGACAGCACAAAAACTGGGAAGGTTACATCTGCTGGAATGTATTTTCTTCGTTTCCCTGTTTATCGCTTGGATCAAACAGTTACCTCGGTGAGCTAATGATATTACAAATATTTATTAGCCAACTCTTGATCTTTAAACTCAATTATGTTCATTGTTTTTGCTTTTTGGGTCTTTGAGACTCCAGATGGCGGCTGCAAAAGATCCAGACACTGCTTTCTTCAAGAAACTGGATGGGTTTCAGCCATGTGAAATAACTGAGCTAAAGGCTGGCACCCATGTGTTTGCTGTTTATGGTCAGTTCTTTGATTTCCCTGTCCAAATTGGTGTGCCTCATTTCTTGATTATGTACTAGGATGACCTAACTTTCACGTTTTGTACATATTCTGGCACATTTCTTCTAGGTGACAATTTCTTTAGAAGTGCAAGCTACACAATAGAAGCTCTTTGTGCTGCACCTTTTACAGAAGCAAAGGAGAATCTTAGAGCAGTGGAGGTTGAAATTCTCACAAAAAGGGTGGAACTCTCGAAGTTTGAAGCTGAATACAGAGAGGTTTACATTTTGAAATAAGCAGTACATGTTGCCTATATAAATACCTTTCATTTTACTTATATCACTGTTGACTGTGGACAGGTCCTAGCACAATTTACCGAGATGACAAGTAGATATGCACAAGAAATGCAAGAGGTGAGTTTTGACAATTTAAAGTGTAGTGCTCAAACTTCAATTGGGATGATGAGGTTGGAGTTTATTGATGGTTTCCGAAATACATTCTGATTTTGTTCTTTGACCCTTATTTTTATGTTGGTTTTGCAGATTGATGAGCTTCTTAAGCAAAGGAATGAAATCCATGCTTCATACACAACTGTTCCACCAATGAAGCGGAGTACAAGTAGAAGCAAAATTAGGGGTTCCTTCAAGGAGGCCAAAGAAGATGGCCAACTGAGAGATAAGAAGCCGACGACAAGGGATAGGCCAAAGAAGAAGAAATGGTTTAATATTCACTTAAAAGTGGATAAGAGGAAGCCTTGTTGATGGTGAGAATTGTGACATAACCTTTTTTTGTTAACATTTTGTTTTCCCATGTTGACAAAAGGTTAATACTACTTATCTTTAGGATGACTGTCTCTTTGAATGATGTCTAGAAAACTTAACCAGCTATGCTTAAGGTGATGAGTCTACTCTGTCTGCACTAAATTTTTGTTGCAGTGGTTTGGCATTTGTGCAAGCAAAATATGGGAGGAAGCAATTCCTGCACCGGGCTGTATTCATCACTGATGAAGCGGAGCTGATCGTTGTGGTGGAATGGTGCCATTACTCTAGCATGTAAAGGATTACAGCTCATTATTATTGTAAAATTCTTTCCTTTATTTTCTGCTGTCTCGATTATTCTCTTTTTCTTTTCCCTGAATTCCCAGCAATGAGAAATCATACCTGTAAATTGTTTAATTTATTCACGAAGCTCCTTTCATCAACTCTTTGACTGGGGTCTATTCTTGGGTTTAGAATAAGATTTTAAAAAGGTAGATGCTTCCTAGGCAGGACAACTTTGCTCATCCCCACTTGAGTGGTCGGGGAAGTATTGGCTGGCGATTGGACCACTCTTTCATGAAATGTTGGGGCTCAATTAATTGAGTTAGAAGATCCCAAGCAAAGTTTTGCAATTTTTTTATTTATTATTATATTTTTCTTTATTCCAGTTCCTTCGCCTGTCAATCATAGAGACAGTTGATGTTTATGTCAGAGTGCACTATGAACTGATTGTGACATACAGCTTTACTAAAGGTTTTAGCCTTTTTGGCTAAAAGATCTTAAGACTGGTTACATTGTTTATTGAAAGTTTTTCTGTAAACAGAGCAATGGTGTGAAATTGCCTATTGTGGGTTTGTTGCTATTGACACAACTGACTATTTTGATAAAAGACAGGAGATCGATGGCTAGGAGTATAGCTTACAGTTCGTAAAATGATACTGTCAAGTATTTTTCACATTAGTGTCACTGTAATGCTGCAGAAATCGGTGCTTACCCTGTTTCAGCTCCTTAAACATTTTTTGGGGTTGGTTTCCCTTTCAATTGAGAGAGTTTGAGACTGGAGAGTATTGTCTGTCCAGTCTCGGACCATTGAACAAGAAATCACCCATGTACATGGAGTTTGGATCCTGCTAGATTTGAAGCAACCCAGAAGGTTGATGGTAACTTGGTTAGATCGTTTACTCTTCCTTTACGCTCCAACAATAGGTCATTATAGTCATTAAAATGCCCTTATAATGGCAATCGTAAGACAATTTTCTACCCGAATGTAAAATGATTACGCAGTAGATGTTTCTTTGGTGTTTCCAAGCAGTACTAATATCTTTTCCTTTGTTTTGCAAATACTGTTTTTTGGAAACTAAATGTTGCTTTTCAAATGACTCATCTTTGATTATTTTCAACCAATGTGGGAATCAAACAAAGCAGCGGTTGCAGATGATCTGTATTGAATACATTGCCTTTTACGAGTTTTTAACACTATTTTTTTTTTTTGTTCTTTTTTTTTTTGTTTTGGGGGGGTGGGGTAAAGTATTAACACATTTTTTTTTACTAAATAAAACCTCTTCCTATAAACCCTAAATTTAAGAGAGCTTGGCTCAGTTGACCATTTATCATTGTTTTTTTAACAAGAGATAGACCAACATATGCCGACTTGTTGAGGCATATTTTTGACATATGTCTGACATGTGGATTTCATACCCAAACTCTATGAGGCACAGGTATCCATCATTTAAAAAAATGGTAATGACATATTGTCATCTTCAATTTTTTCAATTTGGGATGCGTAATTATTAAGGTCCATGCAGTGGGCCATGGCTTCATACCTTTCCCAAATTCACGAGGATAAATAGCTGTAGTGACTGTCATTTTACTTTTTCTATCAAACTAAAGTTTGTGGACTAAAAATTGAAAATAAAAAGAAAAAAAAAAAAAATACTCCCTCCGTCCCACAAAGATAGGTCAGGTATGACAAATCACGAAGTTTAAAAAATGGTCAGCATTGCATTGACTTGTATTAATTAAACTTTATTTTTCTTAAAATATCCTCAACTTTTTTGTATTGGGTTTTGTGTTAAAAGTTATCAATGAAACAACAAAAGTCATTGTAGGAAACTTATAAAAATAATGATTTGACTTTTCAAAGTGAACAAACATTTTAGGACCAAAAAAAGTTACAAATATGACCTATCTTAATGGGGCGGAAAGGAGTAATAAAGACACCATGCATGGCATATTTTTGATTTATGAAACCATTTTTTATGGAAAATATTCTCCAACTTGGTGGTTCATGTAAAGATTATAGTGTATGCCCAATTAAACAAAGAAATTGAAAAGAAGAAAAGAAAAAAACAAAAATTACAGAACATATCCATCGTTTAAACCAAAACCAAAACCAAAACCTAAGCTACATAGGTGCCTATAGAGAAAGAATAATGTTTCACCCACGACACCTTATCATCATCTCTCTTTGGATCAACCTTTATAAATCAGACTGTACCTTCCCACCACCACCCCCCCCCCCCCCCCTCTCTTCCTTTTGTTTTAGTTCTTTAAGGTATGAAAGAATTGAAAGCATCACACCTATGCCGCACTTCTCCCTGCCTCCCCGTCTTAATCTTGTAAGCACTAACCTTCTCCATCGCATGAGCAAATGCACGAAAGAACTCAGTTTGGTTCGCCGCGTACAAATCCACGTAAGGCCTCGTCCTCGAATCCGCCGCCATCGCCTGGTCCGACGCTAGCAACCCCAACCCTCTTTGCAAATTCGAATAGTACATATTATCGAACTTGTAAGGCGTCATCACGTCGTTGAAGGCCGACATCGCTGGGTCCTTGGTGTAATTGGCGCACAGTTTTCTCAACCCTTCTGCGTATTTGGGGTTATACGACGGATCATATTCCGAGCTTTTGCTGAAGTTGAAAATCCTGTCGCTGAATTCCTTGCAGTGAGAAAATCCAATGGTGTGTGCACCGGCTAGGGCCACCATTTCCTGTACTGAAAACCCTTTCGAAGCGAACAGTGATATGATTTGAGATGATGACATTGAAGGCCTGACGATGTTTCCTTCGACGCGCGAGGGATTTGAGACGAAGCCGTCTTTTCGCCCCAATCGGACGGGGTAAAATGGTCCACCCACCATGGTGGTCAAATCACGTGCGGCGACGGCGAGGATATCGGCGCAGGAGACAATGCCGGGGCATTCAAGTTCGAGGGCGGTTTTGACACGTGTGATGAGGTCGAAGCCGTCGCCGGGGAGGGAGAGGTTGAGTTCAGCGTCTCGCTCGGATTTTTGGAAAGCGTTGGAGGCGATGAGGACGGAGGCGTCGCATCCTTCGACCATGCAGTCGTGTAAGAAGAGACGGAGGGCGGCCGCGGCGGTTATGGGGGCTGCGATTTGCTTGTTGGTGACGACTTCTTTCATGATTTGTGGGAATTGTGGGCATGATTTTTGGTAGTAGTTGGTGTTGAGCTTTGATTCTGTTGGGGAGAGGAGTGTGAGAGATGGAAGGAGGAGGAGAAGAAGAAAAGGTAATGTCATGGTTTTGTTTGTAGGAGGAGCAAGATATTCGGGAAAGGGGATACGAATTAAGCCTGTAGGTTTGAGGAGAATGGTGGAGCAATAGAGGAAGAGATGTGGGTAGTGTTGTGGAAAGGAGGGATTCTAGGAAGATTTATGGAGGGTGTATTTTGAGAGAGAGAGGAGTTACTAATCTTGTTTGTCTCCCTTGGGTTGATTTGAGAGTTTGTACACCTAGATATATGGTCACATGTGAAAGGATTTTGTTTTTAATTGTTGGTCTAAATTTAGACCTTCCAAGTTCCCATGAAAGCAATGTCAACTAGTGGTGCTTGATGGGTTTGGCCCCGTACTAGGCTCTGCACCTGTAATTTTTCTTTCCCATGTCCTTCAAGATGCCAGAGTATTGCTCTGTTAGCTGCAAACAAAAATAAATAAATAAATAAATTCAGTTTCCATTTAATTAGTGGACAAATTATGATATAATTAGTCAATTCAAGGTTCTAATTCATGAGAAAAGATTTCAATAGTCAGTCGACCATTGGTAGCTCAATCGATCCATTATTAGATTTAACTCAAATGACACTTTATGCCTATGACAGTGGTTAAATACAAATATCAAGCACATAATTTGTAGTATGATGAACAAATGTCTAATGTGTCAACCTAGTTGGGATGTTAAAAATTTTCTTTGATATTTTAGTTCCTTTCATTATCGATAATTATAAATAAATAAAAACAAGAGTCTAGATATTGAAGTATTATTAAATAAAAAAAAAAACAAAACAATTGTCCTAACTCCTAAGCTTGCTTTTTGGATAGGGTCAGGAAGGAATTCTGCAGAAAGGAACCCAGAGAAGTAAGGGAACGGCTATTGTAATCCCAATTTTTTATCAACCCCCCATCCTCTAGATTTTTGAGGTTTTATGCAAAATATAAAATATTTTTACTTAAATCAGCCATACTGTCCATTAGAAAACATCATTTTTAACAATTTTGTAGAAGAAAACTTTTGCAAAATCTATCGTTTAAATATACATTTTAACCATTTATAGCATTTATTTCATTTTTTGTCAAAAATTCTACTTAAACGATAGATTTTGGAAAAAATTTATTATATAAAGTTATTTAAAATGATATTTTTTAGTAGACAAAGCAGCCTGATTTTTGTAAAAACCTTTTATATTTTGAATTAAATCTTAAAAATCAAAATGAAAGGGAAGATTTGATAAAAAAGTAGGGTTGCAATATCCCGAGAAGTAATTCTTTAAAGCCCATCGGGCCAGATCATGGCGGCCCATTGAGGGATCCGTGGGCGGTTGCACACCACAGAGGAACTTAAATTAACAGTTGCATTTCTGAATCCAAAAAGATGGGACGGAGGACTCCGACGAATCAATGCCATTTCTGAATCCAAGCACCAAGTTGGTCCCCTTGTTTTCCACTGCTGCCTTCTCTGCCAAACGAGCTGCTGCAGCTTCTGCTAAACCCAGATCAACACCACATGTTTAAGGCTCTATTGGCTTCCCGGATTTTATCGAGAAAAAAAAAGAAAAAAGAGTAAAATATAAGGAATTGCATTTTTTTCTTATTTAGTTGCAATGGAAAATTGGAAGAAGAAAAAGAATTAAAATAATTTTAATATGATATAATTTTATCTTTTCATTTTGTTTTCCTTTATTCTCATTTTTTCCCTTCCCTTTCTTTTCCTCGTTAGAATCCAAGAACCAAATAAAGGGTAAGAGTTTTCCATACTCATCTCTAGCAAAACATGCTGCATGGTTGGATTTCGTTGGTTCCAACAGTTGCATCAAAGTTTAGTTTCGCATACCTTGGACTAGAGTTGACTAATTGTTAATACGTGTTTGATAGAAAAGCAAGCATGATTAGGAACGATAGATCTTTCTTTTTCTTGGTTAGAGCCTAGAGGGGAAGAGAAAAATTTTTTCTTTTCTTTTTATTTTTTATTTTTTTAAAATAAAAACTTCAAACAATTTTGTAACGGCTGGACAGGATCTAAAAGGTCTGAGATTTAGAAAACAAGTAAGACTTTGAGACTTCTAAAATAGGATGGATGTAGTCAATTAATCAAAATCATGTGTTGCTTACTTTATTAAGTAGCAGCCTACAGGATGGAACCAAGATTTCATTTTAAGGGGGGCCAAAGATGAACCAAAATTTTTAACTATTCGAAAATGAGAAATATATTAAGATTCAAGACTAAATTAATATGTGAAAATAAAACTAGATAGAATTATTTTTTAACTTTGTGAAGTTATTTATTTATGTATTTTTAAATTTATATAAATTTATAAATTAAAAATTTCTTTAATTCAAAACCAACATATAAAAACAAGTTGTTTAATAAACCTAGATAAAAATTTCCCATTTGCTCACAAAAGTTTTCAAAGTTTTCCAAAATAACAAAATAAATGATAATTCTTCAAAGTTATTTAAACTAACAATAAAGTAAATGAAATTTTAAGGAACAAGACTAGAAGCCTGACAGAGAAGGTAGTTTGTGCCTATCAGAAAGGATAGTACAAACTATTAGAAATTGTATAGAGCCACCCTACAATGGTAATATCTCTCCATGTTTTCATTTTACATTGGCCAAGGATAAAGGCTGACATGCCTTAATGCTAAAAAGCCGGGAGAGAAAGAGAAGACCGGGGGGGGGGGGGGGGGGGGGGGCGGCAGCGGTGGCCGGTGGCCGGGGGCCGGGGGCATGGCCTTCAAGAGTAGTTCTGTCCCCAGTAGCAGGGATACCAATTTTTGGTTCAGCTATTGTTTATTTGGTGTAATAATTCTTGACAAAGTGCAAGGACTCCATTGAGTGGTTTTTGACTTCTTCTGTGTACATCCAATGGTTGTAACTAGTGCTCAGTAACTTAATGGCATAAGTTTGTTTTCCCTAAAGTTATTTGTCAAGGTTCGAGCATTGGTACCTCTCTCCTTCAAATCCAACTGTTGTAATACTTTGATTAAAATTATATTCGGATTGACATTATAGGTAATATGTCATTACTTTTTGTAACAATAAGCACTCATACACATATTTGACACATAGATCTATCTGTCATTACATAATATAAATATATTCCTAAAATTTTTCTTATTATTCTTTAATTATTATTCTTAAAATTATTATTTGGTCCCAAGCAAAATTGGACCTCTAATACTCTGACTAATGTTATAAAAGTCAAGCATATATTTTTCCTTAATTCGAAACATTAAAATAAAAATAAAAAAAAAATATTCTTCCAGCTGGTTTGAGGACGACGCATGCACCATCAACAGAATGATCAAAATCTGGTGAGTTTTGATCCTCTCTCAAGGAAGTTTAAAAATTGCATGGTTAAATGAAGATCCCATTCGATGTGATGCCATAATCTGTCGTCCTTCCCATTTTGGAATGATGTATACATGACCTCGCACCCACTAAAGCAGTGGTGTCCCACTCACGTGCATGTCACCACCAAACCCTCAGCACGTGCTCTTTCTGCCTCAAGTCCTCAACCAATCACTAAAACCTATCTTACCTCGTTGTCCAAATCTCCTCCATAAGTGGTAACATATACAAGGTGCTGTCGGCTCCTTTTAAGGGCCCACGCAGGATGAGAATTGTCCACTTTTATCTCAAAATCTGCACCGTTGGTGCATTTGTTGAGCATTGGCATTTTCAATGGGGGGAATTTTGAATATAATTACATTTAAGTGCAAAATTCTATTAACTTCCTAATAAATGACAACTTAATTAATAATAAGAGTAAAATACACTTTGCCACCTTTAAGTTTGAGTCATTTTCAACAAATCCCTTTATAGTTCATAAATCACACTTTATACCCTCGCACATGACACGTGACAATCTATTTAGCTAACATATCATTCACCGGAAAAGGGTAAAGTGACATCTTTTGTAAAATATATGTAGTCATCTGTTTGATTTTGAACTATAGAAGAGTTTACTGAAATCGACTCAAACTTGAAGGGGACAAAGTATAATCTATCCTAATAATAATTACTAACTGTAATTATTTTCCCAGCAGCTGACCAATCTATAATTCCCCCTTCTCAGTATTGGATGGTCAAGGTTCCTTCACGAGCCTCTAATTGATTCCTAGTGATTGAATCAGCACCGTTACCATTCTCCAAATCTCCAAATCAAACGGTGATTAATTCATGACCCACAACCATATATGTATATATGGGCTGCACGCAGGGGAAGCACCGTGCAAGATATTGAGAAGTACAAGATAGAGTTGTTGTGGACCGCGTGGTTTGTAGTTAATAAAATAAAATAAAATAAAAACCTCCGATACATGGAAAGTATAAAGAACACAGTGAAGGAATAGAAGTCAAAAGGCATACAATAATTCCAACTCCAATCCGGCCATGTGATAAACAAGTTTCACGTAATTTATTCATAGGGACAAAATATCAATCCACTATTATACCAAATAATATATAACTATTGGAACAGTAGGTGCAATTGATTATGGATGGTTTAAATGTGTACTTGAGATAATCTTGAGATTAAAAACTCAAACAATATAGGTGTTAAAGAAAATCATGAACCTAATTATGATACTTCATACAACATGTTTCTGTTTTGTTTTTATTTAAAATTAATGATTAGGGATATCCAAAGTCTTATTATTTTTTGGATTTCAATACAAATTAATTTATAGCCAAAAGTTTAGTCTAATAAGAGCGGTCCTTATTTACATTTTTTATTTTTAAAATTTTGTTTAATTAATAGCGTTTTATATTAGAAAGTAATAATAAGATAACAAACTTATTACATTTTATTGGTTTATTTGTTCACGATGTTTAAATAAAAATTGAGTAAGTATTTTTTTTTTAAAAATGAGGCAATTGTATCCCAATTAATTTTTTAAAGAAGGTTTTGTAATGGGAAAAAATGATAAATTTGATATTAAGAAGGAAATAAAAAAATAATAGTAGGGGCTAATATGATAATCTAAATTTATATGGGTAAAAACTGTGGCCCCCACTAGTCTGGCACCGTGTAACGGGTCGTATGGGACGCTTACGCCTTATTGGCAACTGGTTACGAAGATTTAAAAGATCACCGATTGGAGAGGGCACCCAGGACTGACTTCACACAGCATCTTTGGTGTATATATATAACAGATATAATATACAAGACCTACTGTTCAACCATTTTTTATCAACTCAGCAATGGAGCTTCTGCAACTCATCCTCCTTATCTCCATAGTTATTCCCTCCAGCTGTTGTTCCAACCTGCAGCCTTCTTCGCATGAAAAGTTCTTGAATTCTCGTACAACGGATCAGAATTCTTCGACAGGTATAGACCAAATAATAAGGCTGGCTAATGATCCAAATACAGTGAGTTGGATGAAGAAGATAAGGGGAGAGATTCACCAGAACCCAGAACTTGCATACGAAGAATTCGCCACCAGCGAGCTCATCAGGCGTGAGCTTGACTCCATGGGCGTTGCATATCGGTGGCCGGTTGCACGGACAGGCGTAGTTGCTACCATTGGGTCTGGTTATCCACCCTTCGTTGCTCTCAGAGCAGATATGGATGCTTTGCCCATTCAGGTCTGTCCATTACATTGATTCCTTTTGTCCTTTTCTCTTCTTTTTTCTCAGTGAACAAATTACTTACTTATATATAGTATGGATTGGTCAAATAGGTATCTACTATGATTTTATCATAATTATTAATTTTATTGTTATTTTTTATTTTAATTTTTTTTAGGTGGGTTATTGAGAATGTTCAGAATGATGAGACAATTTGAATAAAGAGATATGGGATTGACGGGTATTGTGTATGAATATTTTATGGTCCCACAAAATGTTAGTTCTTGACAGCTGTCGTTGATGTAATGCTCTTTATTAAAACTTCAGAATCATGAACAGCTTGAGAGGAATTTCTAAAAATTAACAGATGTATTTTCAACTCCTGTGTGAGTTTTTTTGTTTTTTTAGAGTAATGTTTTGAATCTTTTGATAGGCACTCCTTTATCGGTTTGGAAGAAAAGGTAATCATCATGATTCCACAACAAGAATTTCAGAAACCGTCTGTCTGTGAAGAGAGTATTGTTCGTTAGAGTAGAATTTATTTATTTGTTTTTAGTGATAGAATTTTAACTTATCTACTGCCCCTAATTTATTTGTTCAGTGGCCATGATGCCAACGGTATGAGTTGCAGAAAAGGAGAATTTTTACTTCCATTTTGGCTGGTGATCTCTTTTTCCCACTAACCAACCAAAGAAAAATGCCCTCTTTTTTTGGCCGGGAATTGATTCCTACACCTAACACTATCCAAATCTGCTAGGCTAATAAAACAAGAGTGGGTGGTATTTTTTTTTTTCACATTTTATTCTTTTTTGTTTTTCTGTCACAAAGAAAATTGCTTTCTTCAGCATAATCTTTTCTCTTCTTTTCTTTACTCTCTTTAATTCAAACGCCATAGAGATCAATTTTTTTTTTTTTAAACCACACAAATAATAAAACAAGAAGGAATGTGTATGCATGGAAAGCCGAAGGCTAAGTGGGAATACAGAGAAGACGGAGAAAAAGGAATGCAAATTTGGGAATTTTGCAACATCTATTCCAGACCCCAAATTATTGTAAGATTCTGAATTTTCCTTTCTTTTCGTCAGTCTTCTCAGCAATTATAAGAAGCACACGAGGAATTTGAGAAATCCCACTCAGATATGCCTAGTACTAGCCTTAATGCTCTTAATTAAAAGGAAAAATCAGAAAACGTACAAATTTCCTAGGCAGGTGATTATAAGAATTTAACCATCGCCTAGCATTCAACACTTCAATTTACCATGTTGGCTCTGGTTCAAGAGAGTACTCAGTTGCAGTGCAGTGGGCTATCTTTAATTACAAGTACTTCATACAGCCTTTACTGCTCATTTTTAGGAAATGTGGGAATGGGAGTACAAGAGCAAAGTGGATGGAAAAATGCATGCCTGTGGACATGATGCCCATGTTGCCATGCTTCTTGGTGCTGCAAAGATACTGCAAGGACTCCGAGACAAATTAAAGGTATAGTGGAATTTCGATAAAAACCCATTAATTCGCAATAGTCATTTATTTCCATCATACTCTAAATTCATACACTCTTAATGCAGGGGACCATTGTCCTTATATTTCAACCAGCAGAGGAACAGGGTGTAGGTGCAAAAAACATGATTCAAGAAGGGGTGCTTGAAAATGTAGAGGCCATCTTTGGGTTACACACAGTGCATAGGTATCCTATTGGTGTCGTTGCATCACGGCCTGGAGAATTTCTTGCTGGCTGTGGGGGCTTCAAAGCAAAGATCAGAGGGAAAGGGGGTCATGCAGCAATTCCTCAAGATTCGATTGATCCCATTTTGGCAGTTTCAACATCGGTAATTAGCTTGCAAAATATTGTTTCAAGGGAGATAGACCCTTTGGATTCTCAGGTACTGTCAAATTTTCATCGATGTCAAAGAGCTTGATCAGATGATTTCAGTCATTTGATCAGGTAATCTTCTGTCCTACAGTATTTAAAGTTGCTAATTTAAGTAATTCAAATTTTTCCCTAATGAAAATTGGATTCTGCAGGTTGTTTCTGTATCCATGATCCAAGGAGGGACTGCGTTTAATGTCATTCCAGATTCAGCTACACTAACTGGGACTTTTAGAGCTTTCAGCAAGAAGAGTTTCAATGCACTGAGGGAAAGAATACAAGAGGTAGCTAAACTTGAATTTTTTAGACTTTTTTTTTTCCGCCTCTCTGTCATGGCACTAGAGACTGGATTATTGCTTTTCACTGCTTTCCTCCTTATAAATCCATCCAGGTTATTAAAGGGCAAGCAGCAGTACACCGGTGCTCAGCTGAGTTCGACTTCTTAGGAGAGGAACAGCCCGCACTTCCTCCCACTGTAAATGACGAGAGAATTTATGAACATGTACGACGGGTCTCGAGTGAGATTGTGGGAGTAGAAAATACAATAACATCTCCTAGCTTCATGGGGAGTGAAGATTTTGCTTTTTACTTAGATAAGGTACCTGGATCCTTCCTTTTATTAGGCATAAGAAATGAGAGGACTGGTTCCATATATCCTCCTCATAGCCCATATTATAACATTGACGAGGATGTGCTTCCCATTGGGGCAGCAATACATGCAGCATTTGCATATTCCTACCTTTCAAATTCAACCAAAAAATTCAGCTTCTGATCGCTAAAAGGGTCTTAAATTTTTCTCACACTTTTCCCTTGATTATTCCTTTGTGATGGTGTTTTGCCAAAAGTTCATATTACTCATTTTTCGAAGTTAAATTAGAAGAGATTTTCAGAAAAATAACAGAAGGAAATCAGGATAAAGGGGGTTCAACAGACAAGCACAATCTCTATGACAAATTTGTGTTCCACTTGATTATGAGCAATGAGCAGCATGTTGTTTGTGAAGAAATATTTTTGAAATAATGAAGAAAGCAGAAAGTTGGGATTGGAACAACGTGCTGTCGTTGAATTGGATTAATTTAAACTAGCTGACCAATTGAGTGGATTAATTCAAAGCCAATATTGATTAAAAATACATAGAAATTAAGAAGCTAGCAGCCTGAGCTATATTCGTAGTCTGTCCTTTAAATGAGAAAGAAGGGCCACTTGCTAGAAATTCATGCAACTACCTGATCTTTTTGCACAATATCCTCCTATTCATTCACACAGTCTATATAATAAGAAGCCCAAGAATGCTCTACTAAAGTACAACTAAGCCGGCTGATTTGAATCTTAGAGTCCATGTCGATTAAATTACCTAACTTTGATCTGATTCGGATGGACATCTCTGCAAATATTTCCCAGGATATATGAGAAGCATGCGCAATAGCAAAACACTATCTATTTTCATGATTCGAAATGGTTGATGCATGATGCTATTGCAACTTATTCCCAACTTTATGTCTTTTTGACTTTCTCATGTATCACAAAATGAATCAAAGAGAATTCGGGACGAGAGCAGCTGCAACTTTGCCGTCTTTGGTTTTTGACATGGGAATGCAAATGAGTATATAGTACACCCCCAAAAGCAAAAATTGCAGTTATAATGATTTCTCTGCAACCGAGAGCCCCGTTAGTCTTATAGTTGATCTGCAAATAGTCACAAAAGATGGCTATGCGTGTCGACGTGCAAGTGGACTGTTTGCCTCTCATTGCGAAATTTCGAATTTGGCATTTTGTTGCAACACGTTTTTGGCAAAATGCACAAGAACATTCCTCGATGTTATTGCTTTTTCAGTGTGCGGTTATGGTTGATCAGTGGATGTATTGACTAAAGGCTTTCAGATTACAGGGAACTTGCCATTCTCCCTTTTATAAAATACTAGCTGCATCTATATACATGCTCTTAAGCCATCAATTCACAATAAATTATTTGATACTCCGTACATTAGACACTGCCAACAGTGGTAACTTCACAAATATCAAATATCACTGACACATCGACAAACATACACTTCCCAGCCATGGAGTCCATGACATGGGAGAAAATAAAAAGATACAGAAAATGGTAGGAGACGAGAAATGAAAAAGGCTAGTGACCGATACAAAGGACACAAGATTTAAACCAAAAGGACCCAAGACAAGCTTCCTTCGACAAAACAGGATACAAACAGATCATCGGATGCTCAAACCCTTTCTTTAAGGGCCATAAATGAAACAACAATGGCAAGGAGTCCAATCACCATGGATGGAAACGAAGTGAGGGTGCTTTGACTTGGGGCAGGGGCTGGGGTCATCACTCCAGGGGTCATTGCTCCAGGGGTCATGGCATTTCCTGGCGTGTACTCCGCGGAAACAGCCAATGCAAAAATGGCGAAACAAGCAGCGAACAAAGTGGATTGGATCCAAGAAGCCATAGTACTAATGCCTTTGAAGATAAATAATAAAAATCCTAGTGTTGTTACTTTTTCCCTATCCTCTTTGCAATCTCACAAGCTTATATATATACAATGGGGATGAGCTACATTGGCCAGTTGGCTTATTGGGTTTGTTAAGTGCTAGAGTTGTGTAAGTGTCACAGAGTCACAAGGACGATGGAATTGAATCTATTGGTCCTTCTGGACCGGAGATTTTAATGTTGGATGTTCCTGGAATTTGTATTTTCTGATCTAACGAATGGTGTGTGATGGTACTAGCTGGCTAGTTTTTGTACTCGTAGGCTTATGCTTTTGGCATGTACTTCACTACTTGGCCGGCCTACCGAGAAGACCAAAGCAAAGAATCAAAGATCATTTAGTATTTTTAACATCTAATCCTTGGTGTGAAACGATGCAATTTATGGAGATTTTAGTAAAGCGATAATTTAGACGAGAGAATGCCCCGAAGGTTTAGACTGACTGTTAATACGTGTTTGATTGAAAAACAAGCATGATTAGAAATGGTATATCCTTCCTTTTTTTTGCTTGGACAGAGGAGGGGAGAGTAGAGGAGAAAGCTCTGTTGTCTAGAAGATGAGTAAGACTTGGGACTTCTAAAATTGGATGCATGCAGTCAATTAAAATCATGAGTTGGATTGGTGGACACATTGCCTATTTCATTAACAGGAATATCTGAACTTTTGATTCAACTAATGTTTATCCGATGTAATTTTTTAGATAGAATGCTATGACTCAATTGAGTGAGTTTTTTGTTTTTTTTTTGGAATTGAGGTGGGGTGAGGTAGGGGACTTGGTTTATTGGTTATAATTGTCTTTTTCGTAATAATCAAATTAGCGATCAGCTACCCCCATTTCCAATAGGTTTTTTTGGGAGGTGAGTTGGACTTAGTTTGTTGGTTATAATTGTCCCTTTCATGATGATCCAATTAGTGATCAACTACCCCGATTCCTCCTAATTGATTGAAGTGTTTTGACTCGTATGGCCATTAAAGTTCCTTATTTTGACCTCATTTAACCAATATGCATCTCTATATATCTATGTTTTCGTTATGTTGTACCTCTCATGGTATTCTATCTTTAACTTAAATTCATATACAAGTGGGTTATCAAGCCATAATCATGTAGATGAGAAGAAAGATTAAAAAAAGATATAAAAGAGGTTTATTAATCCAAAGGTGTCTTCCTAAGTCCCTCTACACTCATTATAGAGTATAAAAATTAAAAAAAATGAAAGCTTAGTGATACTACATTAACCAGAACTCCTAACAAAATAGAGGAAATAATGTAATAGAATCCCCTAGTCAAATAAGGACTCAAAAAATGAAATAATAATATGAAACTAATAACAAAGACTCTAATAATTGAAAACCAATAACAAGTAGTAGTAATTTCTAATGCAGATGGGTTCCGCATATGCTAAATCATTCCAATCTTTCTCGCTTCCGTAGCTTCCTCCATGAAACAAATAACAAGATCGATGAATTCTCATGGACTTAAAGAGTGTTGGTAAACTACATAACGGAAAAAAAAAAATGAAAAAAAAAATAAATAAATAATGAAGACTTTCAGTAGATGGAGTGAAAGAGTTACTTATTAATATTTTCGGATTATTTTCAACTTCTCATGTTGGTGAACTAGAAATAAGGCGACAAATGCTTGTCAAAGAAGGCCCAAATGGTGAAATATGAAAAAAAATTTAGTTCGGAGAGCCTTCTGAGTTTATTTTATGTTTTGTTGTTTAAAAATTTGTCCTTGAGTTTGGATAAGCTTAATTTTACATTTTTTTTTTCTTTCCTTTTAAATGATTAAATGAAATGAAAAAGGTGAAAAACCGCTCAACATGGATGATTGAACCGGTCGAATGTCTGGTTTCCCCAACCCAAATTGGTGAACCGTTTGACCCCATGAACAACTGACCGGTTTAGACTCCGGTCCGAGCTTGAATGTTGGACTGATATATAGTCTCTGAACTCTCAACCATCCTGTTTATACTTTCGAACATACTGGTGAACCGCCGCCATTATCCCCTTCCCATCTCTGCAACTCCGACTAAACCCCTTAACGGTCAATAGGAGCAGGATAAGAACCTATACCCCCCTATGCGTATCTAACTCAACCCCCTTTCTACCACCTATGGGCTCCGCTTCCACCATCTCTCTGTACTCTCATCCAAAGGTAAAAACACTCTCTACTTTCCTCTCTCACTCTCAGAACCCTAACCTCCCTGTTTCCTTATGCTTCTCAGATTTCCTTCGGGCCCCTCCCGCGCAATTGCGAGCTGCGAAGTAAAGCATTCGGCAGCTCCCGCTCGGGCTATTTTGCGCACCGTGTGCTGTTTTTCTCTACTGTCCCGTTTATTAGTAGGAGACTCAGAATTTTGGTTCCTAGGGCTGCTTCTAGGGCTGACGGAGGTCCGAGGCGGTCGACCGGCCCTCGGAGAGTTTATAGGCAATCTCAAGGGGAACGCCCTTTGCCCGGTGTTCCGGTGAAGGAGATTGCTTCCTTTGTTGTTCCGGCCGGTGTATTTGTTGCTGTCACCTTTCGGTATGCCTCTTTGTTTTGGATTCAGTTGTAATTGTTTTGATATGTTTTGGGTTTGTTTCTGTTTTGAAATGGATTAGGCTCGATGATGAGGAATTAGAGAAATGTAAAGAAAGCACTATAACTTAACTACATTGTGCATTCATAGTGTAAAGGACCAATTAAGATAGAATAATAACGATTTCCATTTGTAAGTGTTGTCGCCGCAATGGAATAGTGGTTAAATGGGAGGAATGAGTGTTAAATCTATAAAATTCCCTGCAGTTTCCGAATGCAAATGTTCATTGAGTGTATGCTTTCTTTGTTAAGTTGTTGTGCTGAATGATGGTTCGGTGATTAGTTACTGCCACTATAGTGTATCGCAAGTTTTTTGTGAATATTATAAGTCCTTTTTTTTTGTTCAGGATTGAGTTATAGACCCCTTTGGCCTGGTCTTCTTCTATGAAATGGAGATTAAACTTTGTGCAATTTATGCGCAAGGAACACATTTAAATCTACATGATATTGTAATTCAAACAACCTGTACACTGTTCATTATGTTTCTGGGACAAGAAGGTGCTTTGGGATGTATGGTGAAATGAGGCAAATTAAGGGTCTTAGGTGTTTCGGGAACCTGTGCAACGTACATGTTTGCCAGATCATGCAGCCAGTGACACAGCTCATGTGTGCCGATATGTTTAGGTAATAATCCCATGTCTGTGATCCATGGATAGATGGCCACTGTGATTTCATACTTTAATATCCAGTAAGCTATGAACTCTATTCCTCGCTGCTTGTGCAACAGCATGTGCAAGGGCTAATGGACTTGCCGCTTCTGCTTATACAATTTGAAGAAAAGAAAACCAGTGTTGTTGCTGCTTTCAGGTTTGCTGAGCAAGGATCATGGTTGTGACAAGCCGAGCCTATGTTCATAGGCAATTCTATGTTTGTTCGGGGCCAAAATCAGCATTTTGTTATCTGCTTTTTGCTTCATAATCAAACATTATGAGTAGAAGGATATTGTTAGATAATGAAATTCTATGCGCCCCCGCTAGAGCAGTGTTTGTCTAACTTCTTATTATGCTATTCCACACCAAGTGAGGATTACTTGGCAGCTGGCAAGAGTAATGTGTATTCATCTGGCGTAGAGTTAGACTAAACTGCGATAATACACTGTAAATTTCTAACAGAGGGCTTGAAAGTGTAAGAAAGTGCTCCATTTTGGACATATTTTCCCCAAATTTTGCCCTATGTTTACTACCTCTCATCCTGTCCTCTCACCATTTTATTTATTTTATTTTTGATGAAAGTCCTCTAACCAATTGATGCCACACTTAAATCACAACAAATTTTTAGCACCCAAATTCATGTCAATCGAAACAATCTTAGTTTTCACTATTTTGTTACATGGATTTCTTCTGTGTAGGATGGTCTTAGTCTGTCACTGGAATATGTATTTCTAGGCAGTTAAAAAGACCCTAGTTGTGGTTTACTGTGCCAAGCCCTTTTGCTCTAGTTTAACCATGCTGCAGCCCCAAAAGAAATGCCTTAAACATGGTGTTTGTGCTTGAGTGATCTAACAAGGGGTTGGTCATCGCTGAACCAACAAGTTTGTTTCATAATTTGTGCCCAGGGGTTGATATTTATCCAATAAAACCATCTTAGGGAATTGACAACACTTGACCAACAGTTAGTTTCTTCCTACGGGATTTCGATTGTCACTCATGTATGGCACATGCCTGCACTCATACGGTGTATGGGGTTTTAGTTCACCTCCATTTCGATAAGCTTGTTATTTAACATTGATCACTGTCCTTTGGAGGCATCTAAATGTCCTTGTTGGTCTACTACTAGTTGATTGTCAAGAAATCTATCCCTTTCCTTAGTATTTTTATGTTTGTGGCGAGAATAATATACATAGGAAATAGATCACAATTAAAATAAATTGATTGTTTTCTTGTATTCCATCTGCACAGTTTCTCTGTTTTGCCACATGTAGTTCCCCCCCCCCCCCCCCCCCCCTTTTGGTCAAGAAATGAATTTTTTCCCCTTATGCGTGCTGCCATGCTTGAAGTTGTTCAATAAGTATATGTATTCTTTAGCGTGCTTGAGAGTTGAGATTTTGTGATGGCACTGTGCCATTGTGTCATACCAGTTTCTGCACTTAGTTGAAACTTAAAACTCTTGGTCATTATGTAACAATTTTGTAGCCAAGTTTTTTATCATGAAAGATGAAAGCGTGTGAATGGGTGTACTAATTTATGTCTTCAGCTGACAGTTTTGTGGAAACTAGTGGAGAAAATCCTCCTGCCAAAGCCACCAAAGCCTTCATCAGTAGAGAATAAATCTTCTGCACAAGCAGTGAAATGGTCTTTCGCCCCAGGTACAAACTTGTTATCAGGTCTCACTGCAAAGATTGACAGAGAGTCCAAGCAGAAGCTCAATGAATTTGCCAAAGAACTTAGGTCATTCAGAAGTGTTGACATGTCAGGTATGCTGCTATGATTGTTAAAGGAGACAGAAAAGAAATTTGCCATGTGAGATTCTTAGTACTTATACCTGATGTTGCTCGATTATGTTATTGCTTAACATAAAGGTTATTGTTACTGTAACATTTTCTTATTGGTAGCCTGATTTCTTCAGATACATATAGTCTGGACATCAACTTTGTTCATTTTATCTTATTCATTAATTGTCTTAGTTCTGGATTCTTCAATATCTGCTATCCTGGCAACAAGAGTATTTTTAACTTTCCTTTTCTTTATTTCTTCTGGAGGGAATAATGGGCTCAACATCTCTCATTTGTGGCTGTAATATATTTTTAGTGAATGTAAAAGCTGGTGTATTACGACAAAATTTGTCTTTTGGGTACCGAGACCATTTATGTTATCTAATACCTATAGAAAGCACATATGTTTGACCTTGGAGGATTTTTTTGGCAGGTCGCAACTTTGGAGATGAAGGACTATTTTTTCTTGCTGAGAGCTTAGCGTACAATCAGGTTAGAGATTTTTATTTTTATTTTTATGTTTCTAAATTTCTGATCTCTGAATTTATTATTTTTGTCAATATTTTAATCAACAGTACTACTCTTTTTTTATGGTGATATTAATTTCCTTATTGTAGTTATATTGACTTCATTTTCTGTATTTCAATCTTTCTTATTTGATATTGGGAGAATTTGAATGCTATCGTGGTTCCTTTTACTAATATATTGATGATATCTTTTCTTGTTGTGTTTCAGAGTGCAGAGGAAGTGAGTTTTGCTGCTAACGGAATAACTGCAGCTGGATTGAAAGCCTTCGATGGTGTTCTTCAATCAAACATTATATTAAAGACCCTTGATATTTCAGGAAACCCCATTGGAGATGAAGGTGCTAAGGTTTGCCCAAGTCCACCATTGCATAACTTATGGATATCTATGAATAGTGACTTCTAGATTCTTGTAAGATGAGTTCTGGAAAGGAATATGATATAACATTATGTATCAGTGTGGTTAGTGATCCATATATCTTTCTCTTGGATATGAATTATTTGGGGAGTTAGGATTTAATTTCTTACATTTCAAGACTTCAAGTTACCATTCTTTCTGCATAGCTAGCATATTAACTCGCATTGGCCGATTTGGTTAATGATTTCTTATGAACTTGGGATTGACTTCCACTATTCATACTTATTTATATTGTAAAATCTATTTATATTGCCTGGTTTGATCCTTGGTAAAGGATGACTCTTCAAGATCTTGAGTGAAGCAATTATAATTATTTTAGAAATTTGTTATTCCCCTTCTTGAACAGCTTACTAAAATTATTATAATCAATTCAAGATTTCCAATCTTAAAGATTTCCTCCTTTACTGAAGAGTCTAACAAGAAATCTATGTAGTTCTCCAATTTAGAGAAGTATGCCAGATGGAAGCCCCATGTTTATGAGAAACTTTAAAACTGAAACACCCAATGCAATTATAAAATCTAGCTCTGTACAAATGTTGGTAACTTGAAACTCAAGGAATCATGTCCTAACTCCCAAAACAAACAATACAAAATTCATATCCAAGAACAAGATGGGAGGATCACGAGTCATTCTGATTTCTGATACATAACTCAGTAACCATTTGAGGATGCTGTCAGCACTAACATCAAACATCACAAGAAAAGCAACATGGCATATGTACAAACTACAAACACATGCATAAATTTAGAAAATTCTCCTTACCTCATAATGTTAGACTGTAGTCCTTTCTTTAAATTATTTTTATGTTATATTATTCTGCTTTCCAAAACTTAATATTGCAGGAAATTTGAAATTACTTCTAAAGATATTGAGAACATATTGTTGAGTTAAGTAGTTATTCCTTTTCTTTCATTCTTAATGGGATCGTATTTTTCTTGGGGTTTCACCTAAGTAGTGTGCATCTACCTACAAATATCCTTACTGGTGCTTTGCAACTTCTGGTTATGATTTAGTCTTAAGGAATGTGTTGAGTGATCTAAATTTTCTATTTTACTGTCCATAATGGGGTGTTACTCTTGGTTTTTTTATCCTTCACTTTCCTCCATCAATGGCTAGAGGCTACAGGTAATATTGATCAAGCTTATTAGAAATTTTATTATGGGCTTAGAACTGCTCGTTTGCTGTCACTGAAAATTTTAAATTATTGCTAATTATTTTTACACACTGAGGTTTATATGTTTCATAACACTTGTTCACAGTGCCTATCCAATATATTGGTGGAGAACACGGGCATTCAAAAGCTCCAGCTGAACAGTACTGGCTTGGGGGATGAGGTTACCTTACTCTTAACATTAAAACTAGTACCTTGCTGAGTATTGTCATGTGCCTTCAGTTAAAATGGAGGACCAAAGGCCTTTTAAGTGATGATGTGCTTTAAGTGTTGTTCACTCTTCTGTGCAGGGAGCAAAGGCTATAGCAGAAATGTTGAAGAAAAATTCAAGTTTGCGGGTCCTTGAGCTTAACAACAATATGATTGACTATTCTGTATGTAATTGACCTGAACATATTCTAAGATTTCAACTGAAAGTAGTCAAATTTGTTGAATTAATTCTATTTATGATTGTATTTCGGAAATGGAGGTAGGGATTTACAAGTATCGGCGGAGCACTTCTTGAGAATAACTCTATACGAAATATACATCTCAAGTGAGTAAAGTTCTTGCATTTGTTGAACTATACTGCAATTCTGGTCTATATACGGCTATTAACTGTTGTGTGAATTGGCTTGGTATATCTTTTCTTACTAAAGATTTTAAAAATAAATTTTGAGGATTGCCCTTCCTTTTCTTTTCTTTTGGAATTTATGTGACATTTTGTTATTCTTTTAGTGGCAATTATGGTGGTGCTTTGGGGGCTGCTGCTCTTGCTAAAGGGCTTGAGGAGAACAAGTCTTTGAGGGTACATGTCTAATCTACTTCCACCTTTTTTTTTTCTGCATAGATACTAGTTATTAGTTACTAGAGTGAATAACTAGAGCTAAATAATTGATTATCTAATTATCTTAAATACTACTATGTATGCCTACTGAATCTTCATCCAATTCAGTTTATACTTGACTTTCTTCCTGTAAACTTTCTTTGGTACACATTACTGTTATGAGTATTTTGGTATTTTTACTTTAATGCTAGTGAGTTTAATTTGAACATGATTCCCATGAATTGCATATAGCATCGGTTATCATGTGGAACTAGAAATTTATTCATCAAGTATGACACTATTTGCATCATTATAAAAGATAATGAAGTTTTTTAAATGCATTATATAGCAGCAAATCAGTTTCTGAGTCAGGTTATTTTACCTGAATAGTTGCTTTACCTTATTGTGTATAATAGCTTACTTTTTGGACAGTCATAAAGGGAAATTTTCATAGTTAGCATCATCTGCCACTGACCATGACCATGTTGCATGGCTGGAGCATGATATTTTCTTGTTTGAGGCAAATAACCTCCATTTGGAGACTGCATTGTCACTTTCTGCTTTATTTATCTTTACATGCATAATGTACACTCTTTTTTAGGTATTAAGTGAATACAATTTGTAGCGATGGAAAGCTGATGAAGTTGAGTGAGCTTTTGGTGATAATAAAGGCCGAATGACACCCTCTTAAGCTAGATAGTTGTCATAACCATTTCAACATTTAAAGTGTGACTATACGCTATCCCAATCTTATTTAGTAAAGCTGAATTTTATTCATTTGTCTTCTTCTGTTGTGTGCCTATCATAGAATGACACTGCATGTGCATGAGCTTGCAATAGACAAACATGATATTCCTTTCTTTTTAAGTTCCATTAGATTCATGTCTACAGGAACTTCATCTGCATGGAAATTCTATTGGAGATGAAGGAGTTCGGGCTTTGATGTCAGGTTTATCTTCACACAAAGGTTTGCATTTTGGTTTATCAGACTTTTATGCTTCATAATCTGTAGTCTCATGTATTGTAGTTAATCTGAGATGCATGGTTACTCTTCAGGGAAACTTACACTTATAGACATTGGCAACAATGCAATTGGCTCAAAAGGTGCTTTTCATGTTGCTGAATATATTAAGAAAAGCAAGAGCTTGTTGTGGTTGAATCTTTACATGAATGACATTGGTGATGAGGTATGACATTCCTCAGTAGATCTAAAATACAGTCGACATTCTTCTTAATATAGTCAAGTACTCCGTATTTTTGGTTGTTCACTTTAGTAAAGGTTTTTAATTCTACTCAGTGATTGATTAATATCAGCATCTAAGTGTTCTTCTGTTGGAAGAGGTTCCCATTATCTTGATCTCCTTGATTTTCTGACGGGAACTTGAGAAATGAAAAGAACAATGCAGACCTTTTTTTTCCTTTAATTTTCTTGATATTTGGGTTTATAATTTTATATTATGTTATTTAGTATCAAATACAAAGTTAAGCAAATTATGAAGTAATCTTATCCTTTTCTTGTTCTTTATGTTGTGTTTGGTACCAAGAAAACAGAGGAAAATAAAAAAAAATTCATGTCTTGAAACCAACCAAATGGAGTACCAAATTTTGAAAGAATTTTATTCTGAGTGCTGTGGTAGATGAAAGAAAAGGTTCTAATATGCTGGGTTCTTGTTTAGACTTTCTCAGAGTAAAAATTTTTGAAATGTGATAATCAATGTTTTATAAAGCAGTTCAAAGTTCACACTTGCATTCCTTCTTTATTATCTATTTAACTCCTGAAATTGTATCAGGGAGCTGAAAAAATTGCAGATGCTTTGAAGCAAAACCGCACAATAACGACCATAGACCTGGTGAGAAGAGAGTACTTCTTTGTTAATCTCTTTTACATATTTTTTGGTTCTTTGTAAGTTTCAACAAACCTTTTTCTGAAGACACTGGATGATGAGGAATTTTACAGGGGGGAAATAACATCCATGCCAAGGGGGCCACTGCCATAGCTCAAGTTTTAAAAGATAACTCGGTCATCACAACTGTGAGTCCTCTACTATCATTTTTCTTTCTTTTTCAGTTTATTTTATACTTTTGGATATGATGGCACTGAAGCTTAACACCCCATCTCTCTCTCTCTCTCTCTAGTTGGAACTTGGTTATAATCCAATTGGACCAGATGGAGCGCAGGCTTTATCTGAGGTTCTCAAGTTTCATGGGAAAATAAAAACCCTCAAGCTTGGTTGGTGCCAGGTAATTTGTAGACTTTTAACCACTGTGGATCCATATTGAAGAATTCTTTGATAAAAAGTGGGAATATATTGCAGATAGGAGCAAAGGGTGCAGAGTTCATCGCAGATACTTTGAAATATAATACTACAATATCGACTCTGGACTTGCGGGCAAATGGACTTAGAGATGAAGTCCGTTCTTGTAGATAATGATGTTATCATTCTATTTTATTAAAGTCAATTTTGGGTGCTCAATCTTTTATTACTTTTTTCACCCTCATATGTCATTTATTTTCAGGGTGCAGTCTGCCTGGCTCGTAGCTTAAAAGTAGTTAATGAAGCTTTAACATCGCTTGACCTAGGGTTCAATGAAATAAGAGTATGGACTTGTATCTTCATGAAATTCTTACCAAACAGTAGCATTTGCATTTTTGCTCCTCCTTATTTGGTTGTGTCATCAGGATGATGGTGCATTTGCCATTGCTCAAGCTCTCAAGGCCAATGAGGATGTGGCAGTCTCGTCTCTAAACCTTGCCAGCAACTTTCTTACGAAATTTGGGCAGGTAATATTTCCCTCTGGTTTTTGTTTCCCTTTTTTTTTTATCCCTTAACATTTTGTTTTTATTCATATCTAGTGTATATGGTTTTTTTTTTTTTAATTAACTTTAATATCTCGCAGAGTGCTCTCACAGATGCAAGAGATCATGTATATGAGATGAGTGAGAAGGAAGTCAATATTTTTTTCTAGATGACTTCACTTGAAGAACAAATATATTTTTGCGTCAATATGTTAAAAGAAGCCTTTCATTTGGTTTATTCTTCTTCCGGCAAATTTTGGTGAGAATTCCATACTCTTAGTTCTTTGTTCAATTTCATCAGTTTTTACTCACATCCATTCACTGAGAGAATGTTGGAAATTTTGACTTTGAGGGATGATAGTTAGCTTCATTAATGATACTTTCTCTCTCTCTCTCTCTCTTATTTTTATTTTTTTTTTTGCCTGTCCCACTTTTCACTTGTTGATTCAGGTAGAGTCACAACTATTTTAGTTTTGTTTAGACTGCTGATGAGATAATTGATTCGGAAATGTCTCAACTACATGTTCCTGTAGTATAGCATTATCTGCTTAAGTTTGTAATATTAGCATATCAGCTGTTGGATGTTGATCTTCCATGAGATATGCTTCTTTCAGGTTAGTCCTTTGGAATTATCTGAAGGCCTGTAGCTAGGTGTGTAGCCAAGTCACTTCATGAAATATATAGAAATGATCCTGTACCCAAACACCCGCCTAGGCACAAAATTGACAAATACTAATGACTGGAATGATCGGACTTGTACCCTTATCAAAGGATCAAAATACTGGCACTTTGCAATTCAGGCAATTTACTATGCACTTTTCTTTTTACTGAATATTTTGCAAAAATTCAAATGAAATTGAATAGATCAAACTGTCAGCCCTAAGTTTCAGCCTCTCCAAATCCAAATGTACACCCTGGTGTGCACTGAACCTAGTAGTCTGGTTTGGGCCTCGAAGGAGAGATGGTGGGGAACCGAAGAGTCCCTTCACGTCACTGCGGAGCCAGTCTTGTATTCATGTCTGATGTCCTCTAGCCATCCATCAGAGTCCAGTTGTAAACCACAAACTGCAATTTATGACACGAAATCATGACTAGTGTCATTGGCCCTGCATCTTTTAAACGTTCCATTTTACTCAATACTCCGTCCTCTTTTGTCTTGGACACTCATCTCATCTATGGTTCCAATTTCAGATACCATCATTTCCTGGACCTCCCGATGTAGTACGATAATATCTTGCCTCTCTCCACTGCCAAGCGATATAGTACGATAATATCGTATTCGAAGAGGGGAAAGTCTTCCCCAATTACTTACCTGAAAAAGAAAATAATAATTAAAAAAATGGAGTAAAACACTAATACTTGTTCAAAACACAATTAGGGGAGCATGGATTTTGTAGCACTTTGTGGCCGTTGGATGAGTTTTCAGATGGTTAAAATTGATAGATAAAAAATTTATTGAAATTATCAAAATTACTTTAATGGTAATCTTTTGATATTTCAATCTCAACCATCTAAAAACCCATCCAATAACCACAATGAGCAACACAATAGAGGATACACGGTCCAAATGTATAATGAGATTTGGTAAATAGTAATTCTCACATTCTATCTTGCCATTATGCGGACTTTGGTTATTATGTAAAAGGGCAGCTATGACAACCACAAAAATTCTTTTGCATTCTTATTATTTAAATTTCTTAAGGTTTTATAAAAAATATAAAAGATTTTTATGAAAACTAACTGTTTTACAAGATGCAAAAAATAAGTAAAATGAGAAAAACTATTCCAAGTTTGGATAGATTTTAATTTGAAACTCTCAAATTTAAAAAACGTTAATTAGATATCTAAAATTTTAAATTTGTTTTGATAATTAAATTAAAATTTAACCTTCCAAAAGTATAAGGGCGAACAAACTGCAATTCCAAACTTCAAATTGCCTCAAAATATCTCCTAAACGATGAAGTATCCAAGAATAGAGGACGGATTCCTGCGAAGATGCTTACGTGGGAAGACAATAGCTTGAAGGATGGGTTTATCGAGGAGATGCATGCATGTAGCCATTGGAGAATAGGGCAAAATGAGGGTGGTAGGGTGGGGTGGGGACTGGGGATAGGGATGCGTTACATTTTCCCTACCAAAAAAGGGCACATTTTTGTCGTGTGGTCCGATTCTCGAGGCATCCAGCTCAACGTTAGCAAGCGTTACGCCATTACGCGGTTTGTGTCGTCGTGAATGAGCCTGTAACCCCCGCCAGGGATAAGGACGACTCTTCTGACTCTCACACATCACATCCATCCAACCGCGCCAAAGCTGTCTTCTTCTGGGAACAGCCACTCCTTTCATTTCTTTTTCCTTTTCTTTTTGACACTGCCAGTCCTTCACCGTTCTCTCGCAGCAGACATGTCCGGACTGAGGACCAAGACGACGTCGTTCTCTGGACAGTCTCATCTAAAGGTCTCACCTCACTCAAGAGTCTGAACTTCAATTCGAACATGGGATGTGGAAGGCAAAATTTTGGGTTCGCAGTTTGAAGGAGTCTAGCTAGTGGACAAGGGATGAGCATTGAGCCTATTTCTCTTTTCTGGGCCCAAGTTCACCACTTCTTGGGCAATAATGTTCTGCCCACCACCACCCTTTTTTTTTCTTTTTTTCGTATGGAACATAGTTGCCATGTGGGGCTGAAGGTTCGGATACTTTATTGGGTAGATTAATAATTTAATATAATAAATGTAGAAGTGTAGAGCCCATGTTTGGGTTACACAAAAAAAAAGGGGGATTACAGGGGGCTTGGTTCATAACATTGTACATTGATTGATATTGTGTCAAGACCAAAAAATTGCCATGGTGGATTGCTTTGATCAGATGACTAGGGAGAAAAATGCCATTCATGGATACATATAAAAATTTGAGGCCTTGAGGGGCTAAAAGTGCTTGAGTTAAATCTTAAATTCAGCTTAAAAAATTTTGGCTATAATTTCCGAAATTGGTCAAATAAATAGAATGTCGAAATGTCGAGTGGTGGGTTCTTTAATTTGGTTTTAGGAATTTAGCCGAAACTTTGGACTTGAAAATTGGAACATTTACAAAATTCAAGGGAAAGCAGATTAAACAAACAAAAGGGTTCCCAAGGTTCCAAAATTTGACAATAAATTTGGCAATTGAAAAACCACGAAGAGCTGCCTTCTATTATACATTGGGTAATCTTCTTGGGCATGTACATGTCCTCCCAACATAAGGATGGGCATTTCATACCTCTTCCCATTTTTCTACTGCAATGTAGCCCATTACCACTTCCATTACAGGGAATGGCTATTGCAAACCCCCATCCTTATCACTCCACCCCCTATCCTTTAGGTTTTTAAGGTTTTATTCAAAATATAAAAGGTTTTTATGAAAACTGGCCAAGCTGTCCACTAAAAAACATCATTTTGAACAACTTCGTAGAAGAAAGCTTTTCCTAAATCTATCGTTTAAATATACTTTTTAGTCATTTATATCCTTTATTTCATTTTTTGCCAAAAAGTCTACCTAAACGATAGATTTTGAAAAAACTTTCTTCTACAAATCTGTTCAAAATGATATTTTCTAGTGGACCAAGGGATCGGTTTGTGCAAAAACCTTTTATATTTTTTATAAAATCTTAAAAATTAAAAAAAAAAAGAGGTGGGATTATAAAAATGGGGTGGCAATAGCCGTTCCCTCCATTATATTCCAATAATTGGTTAATAATTTAGAGGGAAATGCTTTTGGGGGCTGATGGCCCACTTAGTTATGTTCATGGGCCGCCAGGTAATGAGGAGACAAATGATGCCCCTGTCCCCCACCGACGCACTTACAAATTTTATATGCTTACTCTAATAATCTTAGTGTTCCAATTTCCAAAGCTGCATTGCAGCGTCCTCACTCCTCACTAATACGAATACTAATACTAATAATAATCTGAAGGCTTTGTGGAGCCAATAATTGGACGGCTATAATCGCTGTATGACGACCAAAATCACAAGAACCAGCACACTGATAGGATAATGGGCCCGAAATTAAGAGCAAAGAGTGGGGCAGTTTTGTAATTTGGCTGTTAAGAAACGCCTATATAAAGCCAACAGTGTCCCTGAACCCTAGTGCCAGCCTCGAGCGTAGTCACTCACTGCTCGTGCAAGTAGCAAACTAGCAATGGCTATACGCTTCCTTCTTCTTGTTGGGGTTTTGATCTTCTGCATAGCACAGGTAGAGAGTGGGTTCTTTTTTTTTTTTTTTTTTTTTTTGGGTGTGTATTTTCATTTCAAGACAGCCTGATGAATATGGGTTTTTTTCTTTTTGGATCACCCTTTGTTCCCTTTTTGATATTCTGCTTCATGTGCATGCAGGTTTCATCTGATGCTGAGATTGAAGAGCACCACACCCAGGTTTCACCACCACCTGCAGTCCTCCACCTTCCCTAGCTTTCACCAGTACCACCTCCTTCTTCTCCTTCTTTTCCTTTATATTGTGTTATTAACCGGACTATTTATTTTGTATATGTTCAGGTGGTGAAAGGATCCAACAGAAAGCTTTTGACAGTCATGGGTAGGGCTTCTAATTTATTCATTTCATTTGTGTTCTCAACTATTTACTGTGTTCTTGAGCTATGGAAATTTTTTTCTTTTCCCTTCCTAAATGAATCTAATGTCTCACAAAAAGTAAAATAAAAAATAAAAAATAAACTGATCAGAAAAATAAATAATATAATAATGAAACAGATCTCTCAGAATTTGAGAATCCTATTGTGTTCATATTTTTTTTGTCTATATGATGCGATGGTTGAAGTGCGTGCCACATCAACCTAGGAAATTTTAATTTATTGACGTGATGCCACGTCAACTGCCAGTTAGAAATAAGTTGATTACACGCTCTTTATTAAATTTGTAAAGAAATATAAATATGGGCTTGGGCTTGGGCTAAAGTAGTGTGGGAGAAACCCATGGTGAGGTCTTTGAACATGTCGTTTGTATGAGGTTTTGCAGACTGTGGAGGGTTGTGCAAGGTGAGGTGCAGTTTACACTCACGGCCGAACGTGTGCACGAGAGCATGTGGCACGTGCTGCGTGAGGTGCAAGTGTGTGCCTCCAGGCACCTCAGGGAACAGGGAGATGTGTGGGAGATGCTACACCGACATGACCACTCACGGCAACAAGACCAAGTGCCCTTAGGCCCATGGGCCCCCACACCATCTCTTCTAGACAAGGCTTTCTCTTTAGCTACGGTTTCAACTTTTAAGCGGGATGTAGGGTGGCATATATACGTGTCACTGCCTGTACAACTTTCTGTCCGCGCGCCTTTTTTTTTTTTTTTTTTTTTTAAATCAAGTTCTCTTTGCTGTATTTACACCCAAAAAAAATGAAAAAAAAAAGAAGGCAATTTGTTTGCAATGGTGACATTTTACTGCAAATCTTTCTTTCATGAGGTAAAATTAAATAAAACCTATATGTTGTAGGTGATCGAAACCGTCAATAATATCATAAGTCAATAAAAATATAATAAAGATAATATTTTTGACATATTTACTAAAATGTTTACAACTTAATATCATGGCTGTCGTATCACCATTACACACAAACTCTACTTGCTGCTCAAAATCAATAGGCCCTTTTAGCCACTTTCAACTTTTTTTGTTTTTGGTCATACGAGAGATATCCTAAGTTATTGGATTTAAACTAATCTATTGTACAAAGCATTTGCAAGCTCATACAGCGGATAGTTATGAAGTAGAGATTTGAACATTCATTTGCTTATCAAAAAAAAAAAAAAAGGACCTATGGGTCCCCGGGTTACTTTTAGCTTCCTTTAATGTGTTCTTGCTCAACGGTCCATTTGCTGATTTCATCCCTTAAATTTACCTCCATATTGGACCAAGTCTATTAGTCTAGCATTTACAAGGCCTTTAGGCCAAGATAGGCCTGGTTAATGATTGACCGGCTAGTTCTTTATCCATCTGGGCCTGGGCTCAACCCCTTCCCTCCCAAAACTCAAGTGGGGAACGGCTATTGCAAACCCACTTTTTATCCAACCCCCCCTGTCGCTTTGATTTTTAAGATTGAGGGCCTCTATTGGCACCCAAAGACTTGCTTTTCATCCCCCCACTTATTTTACACTTTAAGATTTTATGAAAAATATAGAAGGTTTTTATAAAAACCAATCATGTGTTCTATTAGAAAACATCATTTTGAACAACATTTTAATATAAAGTTTTTCCAAAATCTATCATTCAAGTAGACTTTTTGGTCATTTATAATCTTTATTTCATAAATGACTAGAAAGTCCACTTAAACGATAGATTTTAGAAAAACTTTCTTCTAAAAGGTTGTTCAAAATGATGTTTTTAATAGACTGCGTGATCAGATTTTATGAAAATTTTATATATTTTTCATAAAATCTTAAAGTATAAAATAAGTGAGGGATGAAAAGCAAGTCTTTACGTGCCAATAGAGGCCTCCTTTAAGATTTTATGCAAAATATAAAATGTACTGTTTCACTCTGTCACCATTCTGTGGGCTTATGGGCTTCAAATGAATGCCCAGAAGTTTATTTCCACATCTTATGCGGCCTTGGCCCTGGTGTTAGAATGCTCAAGATCTTGTGCAGAAATCCTTCCAATTTGATGTTTACGAAAAGGTAATGGTTGTTTTGCAATTTGCACAATATGAGTGTAGAGACAATTTCAATGCTGAATGATTGATCCAACTCGAGTTGTCGGAAAATGCTAGAGATATTAATTATCATGACTGAAAAAAATTCGGCATTGATAATGACAAGTTGAAATTTATTAAAAAAATATGAGTCTTTTTATTGCTTTGAATTTGAAAATGAAAGTGATAGTCACCTCATTCGGTACATGAATACAATCCACACAAATTTCCAATGAAAATTTGTTATCAATCGCAATGAAGTGGGAACCCACATGGATGACTTTAAAATGTTCGTCCAAATTAGCAAGATTCATAGGGTCACAATGAAGTGGGAACCCACATGGATGACTTTAAAATGTTCGTTCAAATTAGCAAGATTCATAGGGCCAGTGAGTCTGTGAGTCGCAATAAGTTACTATTTCTGACCCCTCTAAAACATAACATCTTGAAAGAGAAAAAAAAAATTAACTTGATTTTCCTTTCCAAATTATCAAATGAATGATTGGCATTTGGTTGAGAGGTAAGGATTAATTAATGATCAACCTTATCCGATATCTCTAGCCAAAATCATAGACTTCACATGAATGATGAAGTTTTTTCAATTACGTACGTGTGAATATATTTAGTGAAAGATAACAGGTGCACAAAATTTGACATAGTCGAGTGATATTGCTAATAGACTCGATCCCATTAAGAGTGGAAAACCTTTAGAGAAAATTGTATTCTAGCTTAGAAATTGGAGAGCCATGAAAAAATCAATTTAAAATCAAACACCCATCAACATCCAAAGTGCGAAGTGGGCATTTTGGAATCCAATACTAAATCACAGGATGTAATACGAGGAACCGCATTTGTGGACAATTGTCATACAATTCCTATGAGTATGGTTTAGGGTTGGTATGATCTTCTTGTTTGTACATCCTAAGGAAAAGGAACAAGGGGAAAACAAAAATGCTTTTAGTTGCCTTAATTTGTTAGGCCAAATGGCCGAACTATCATAGTCAAATTGAAAAATGCTACTCGTTGCTCAGTTAGGCCAAATGGCCGAACTATCATCATCAAATTCTCTTTTACCATGGTCTTAATTTTATTAAATGCAAATGATCTGATTATATTTCAATTTTCCTTTAAAAAATTAGAGAAGTGGTGTACCAGACCAATAAAATTATACCATACATATTAGTTCAATTAAAAAAAAAAAGTCTAACTAAAAATATAAAAAACTAGATACTAAAAATCCTAATTACCATTTAAAAAACGTTATATGAAATGATTTTATTATTCTGACACACCACATCAACACTGATATGAAGATTACGTAAATAATATCCTAATAAAATGGCTTGCATCCTTAGAAACTTAAATTTTCTAGGATACTTCTACATTTCAAAAGGATGAATTGGTGATTTCCATTCATCGCACCAAATGTAGATCTGATTCATCATATCATCCATGGGAGAGAACTATATAGACTGTGCAAAATTACACAAACTTTAATCAACAATGGTGATTATGAGCTCTATACGGTGTCAATGTTAGGTGTCAATGTTAGATGGAAATGGTAAATTGTAGAAAACCACATGAAGTATGGGGAGTCAGCACATAACTTCTTTATATTTTAATTTTATCAAGGTTCTTTTTAGCTCGGTTGAGGATTTAATTGGTTTAATACTATTAACAGTAAATGTGAAAAGACTGATATGTTCTACATCCTTTTCATCATATGCACTCTCTAATCAAGGACATTTTGAGCAACATGGATTCATTAACAGTGTCACGTTCGTAGCACGTAATTAATTTTTGTCAAATTTTATCAACAGCAAATGACGATGAAACATACTAACAAAAATTAAAACATAAAAAAGATATATTAGTAAAATTAAAACATAAAAGAATTATCCATTAACCCTTCATATTTCAAGGAGTTATTTGCAATTTACCAACAAAAAAAAAAAATTTGCCATACGTTCAAACTTCAAACTCATTTGTGTTTGACTGCATCGATTATATCACGTGGGGGTAATCAACGACACAAGTACGAACTGCAACCTCATAGCTGGAAAAAGTTGAGGGAATTAATGGGAAATTAATCGGGCATTGATTTTTTTATTGTAAAAGCACAATGAGGATTCGCTACATGACTGCAGTCCGTACATCCATTAGATACAAATCACCCTTCTTTCTTCGGTCACCCTTTTCCCTTCTGTTTATGAAAGAAACATCAATCTGCTAATTTTTCCGTGTACCAAACAAGAACTACGATGGAATCCGAGGCATCTTATTCACGCAATTAGCCCAATAAATGAAAAAAGAGACCTCATCATATCTTACTCCTTGCAAAGAAATTTTGTCCCTTAATCACCTTTATAATTAAGAATATCGTTGCCTCAACCACTAATTTCAAAGAACAAAGAAGTGATCTTGTGGGCTTAAAAGAGATGCTTCTCGAGTTCTTGATTAAAGAAAAATTTATGGTTTGGAAGGATACACTTCTCAATCCTTAATTTCTAAGTTGGTTTTTATTTATATTTTTAATCAGCTTAGTTTCTAAGTTGACGAAATACCTATTCCTTGCTAACAACCTGAATCCCACCTATTCTGGATTGAGAAAATCTATTAGGAGGGAATTCTCATGAGTTTATTGATAAGTTATTCTAATATTTTAAAAGTTATTATACATATATTTGTAACTATGTTGGATAAAAAAACCTCCAAACAATTTTACATTTAAAAATTCATCATAAAATATCACATTGTTAATTTACTGGGCTAAGCAAGACACGATGTCTCTTTTATTGAATAATACTTGACTATAAACTTTAGAGGAGGTGTATAGAGGACAAGAGAAATGAGGGCAGGCCCTCTTAGAGGACGGATAGAAACAATTTTTTTTTTCTAATTTACCTTTGGTAAAACAAGCCCCTTTGGAATTTGTGCACATCATTTCACTCTGCAATACTGAATAAAGTTGTCGATTTTTTTTTTTTTTTTTTTTGGGGGGGGGGGGGGGTGGTTTATACACGCTATATCACTTCACATAATGTTTTAGGCTATGATGCTGGAGGAGTGGTATACCCCAGACTATTATTATGTTTTAAGCTTTTATTTGATGCATGCCAGATTATCAAAAAAGGGAAAAAGAAAGAGAGGTTGTATCATATGATGATGACCAACTGCCAAAGCAATGCAAACATAGCCATCACCACACATGGGAGGCTCCCCACTGGCTTTCACATATGTGGCCCATTAAATAGGGTTCAACTGGTGCTTCATGTGCAACCCACATGCCATTTTCCATTTTCTTCTTCATTGAACAACTTTAGCCCAGTCTGGCTCCATCGTATCATTGGTGTAAGATGGTGAGTCACAATGTATTCCAATTGCTAAGATGGTTACTTGATCAAACCACTTTTACTTTTTCGTTTTTCCTTCTATATTATTTTTCTATTTCAAACAAACTGGCCACACACATATATATAAAAACATTCGCATTAGGAATTGTATCTCATGCATTGATGAGATTACAGGATGCATGAGACTAATGCAAGCATTATTATTTATAGAAGGACCCACCTCCTCTTTGAATTCATGTTGTTAATCTGATTAGATTTGAGAAAGCACAACGGTTAAAGAAAACAAAAAAATAAAAAGAAAAAACGGAATAGAAAAATGAAATGGAATAAAATGAGAAAGTGAATGGAATGATGGTAGGAATGAAATGGGAATGGGAACGGGAATGGGAATGAGATTGATCATTCAATTATAATGTTTAATATGGTGTGGGAATGAAATAGAGATTTATGGAATCCACTTTTAATGATTTTATTTCTTAAAGAGTGGGAATGGCTATTTCTCTTGGTTCGAAAAGGAATGACTTTCTCTACTTGAAGGGAATAGACTCCTACAAAGAAATGATCATTCCATTCTCTTGAACTGCCAAGCATGAACTATTTTTGGGCTAATGGAATCACTATTTTATTTATTTAATTTTTTTTTTTTTTGGGTACATTGGGAGGGCTTCAAACCTCTAACTTAACCTACTCTTACCATTTTCCCCACCCTCTCTCACCACTAGGCTAGTCCTAATGGCTTATGGAATCAACATTTCATTCCCTTATAACAAACAGAACCTTAAATTTTTAAAACCCAAGATGAGTTAAGTTGTGTTCAACGTAAAAGTAGAGCAGAAGAATCGTAAAACAAATAAAACCTGGATTTGTCTCCTAAATTTTAACAATTTCTGAATTACTCCTATATGTTCCACATAATGCAGATAATTTTCAAAAATATTTTCCCAACTAAATAACATTTGAATTCTCTACTTCGACCTCCAATAAAATTCTCAATTCTCAAAATTTTCACTTATGTATTCACATGATGGTGCCCCTACGTCAAGCAGCATAATCAAACTATTCCATCACATCAAATACAAACTTTTTAAAAAAGACTTTAACCAAATTTAATTTCAATGTACAAAAAAAAGAATGCCGACTAGTCTCAGTCCTGGGTGGCCCGTAATATAATGACCCTTTTAACGTGTGTTGCCCGTGCCACAACTGGGGTCAAGTAAAAGCAATTTTACGCAGACATTTACGAGTGAGGGTCTGAAATTGCGGATGGCAACAGATAAAAAATTGGACCCGTTTCTACTCTACTAAATTAAATTTGTGGGCAGCGAAGTAGGATTGTGCCTAGACTATTGACACCATAAATGAGTATTTGGATTGCAAAAGTGCCTAAAGTTATGTTTGGATAAGTAATTTTTAAGTAAAATTTGTCTTTGAGATAAAATTTATAAAATTTTTGTGAGGAAATTCTTTACAAAAATTTTACAAAATTCATCTCAAAAACAAATTTCATCTAAAAATTTCTTATCCGAACATAATGTAATGTTCATCTCCCTCCGACTTTTCTAATAAAGGTTGTCGGCAAAAGTATTACATAGCGTAATGTCCATCTCTCTCCGACTTCTCCAATAAAGGTTGTCGGCAAAGGTATTACATAGTGTACTATATTAAATTTTTTTTTTTTTTTTTTTGGCCTTTTAGGTGTACTAAACAAATTTATTTGATTCATTTATCGGCTATACAATGTTTATAATCTTTCTCCAATTTTAAAATTTAAAATTATTTTGTTAAATTTAAAATAAAAATGACTCAATGTTTTAGTGTATGGGTCATCATTTAAGTTAATTATATAACTATTTTGTTAGATATATTATGCCTTGTATCATTGATTCATATGAGATTAAAGATATCTATTAGTATAATATAATTAAACCTATTTAAATAGTCTTGATGAATACCTACTCCCATCATTTTAATATAAAATAATTTAACCCATTAATTTAGGAGAGAAATTTGTATGCAAAAGTGGTGTCACAAGCGGTCGGTCTCCTAATTTGATTAGAGTTTGTATCATTTTTAAATTGTATAGCCAAGCGTCTTTTCTGACAAAGGCCTTCAACCACGTCATCAACTTTTAAGCCGTGTCGTCATTCTTCCGTATGAGAAGTGAGACAAGCACTTACATCATGAAATTTATACATGCACCTTTTCACATTTTATACATCCAACATGTGCTGATGTTAGGGGTGTTAATGGTTTTGGTTAAAATCGAGAACCAAGCCGAACCAAATCGAATTGGATAATTTGGTTTGGTTTTTTTGTCATTAGGTTTGGTTATGGTTTTAATTTTAGAAAACCAAACTCAATTGGTTTGGTTTTGGTTTTTAGTTTTAAAAAACCGAACCAAACCGAAAAACTGAAAAAACCGAAAAATATATAATATATATAATTTTACATATTATATATATATATATATATATATATATATATATATATATAAACTTAAAGCTTGTAAATTCCCAATTCTAATAAGGGTAAAATAGGTAATGGGCTTGTTTTTGTTGATTTTAAGTTTCTTATTGTTTTTCCTTTTTAGAATTGGCATGGATTAAACTAGCTATTAATGTTGTGTGTATTAATGTTGTGTGTGATATTGATATATTGATATATGTCAATATGTTTCTATTTTGATACAATGTTTGTTTTTTTTAGTTGCTAATGTAATGCTTTTATTAAAAATGTTTTTATTTGGAGTTTGGCATATCATTTTTTTCATTTTCAATTATTTGTTGTTACTTGATAGGTTAAAACCGAAACCGAACCGAACCAAACCGAAGTATAATGGTTTGGTTTGGTTTGGTTTTTTTATAGTATGGTTTGGTTTTGGTTTGGGAGGAACAAAACCGAAATGTAATGGTTTGGTTTGAAATCTCTCCTAAAACCGAACCAAACCGAACCATTAACACCCCTAACTGATGTAATCAACACTTACATTAGGTTTTTGTATCTCGTGTATTAGTAGATTATGGGATACATTAGATTAATACATAGGGTACAACCCTTAATGTACGATACTAATATAACTTATATATACACATGCTGACCTGATCATCGTCCTATATATATAGGATGATGATTAGGTAAGCACATACTGATATAACTTATATCAATACCTACATTTAGAGTTGTACCTTGTATATTAGTGAAATATGACGTATATAGGACCAATGCAAGGAATACAACCCCTAATACATAGTACTAATATAACTTATATTAACAAGTGCTAATAAGAATATAACCATATATATATATATATATATATTTTTTTTTTTTTCTAAAATTTTTTAGTACAATTGGAAAGATTCAAATATCTAAACTATCTTAATCTTATCCTTTATCCTATTTTTCCTCACCATTAGGCTGACTCATATATATATATATATATATATTTAAATTTTTTGGTACAATTGGAAAGATTCAAATATCTAAACTATTTTAATCTTATCCTTTACCCTATTTTCCCTCACCATTAGGCTGACCCATATTTTGTACCTACTAATTAGGTGCTCCAATCTTTGGCTAAGTTGATTTTTTTAATACAGTTAATAAGGTTACCACCCACTCTTCATTGGTTGATGGTCAAAAACTAGGGATACCTAAAATCTTTGAAAGAAAATTAGATTCTCATAACCTGATGAACACTACTCTATCCCGTCACGTCACGAAATTAATATTGACCACCACAATATGAAATAAAATTTGTATGGCCTTGGTCCTTGGGGGAACTCTCTACACTCTTCTCAATCATTGTGAAACACTTTCTCCAGGTTATAAATAAGAACTCCTCGCGAGGAACAAGACATAGCAAAAATGGGACTAGAAGAAATGGAGGAGTATACATCCCATGTAGTACTGCTCCCATATCCAAGCCAAGGCCACATTAACCCTCTCCTCCAATTTGCAAAACGTTTAGCCTCCAAAGGCGTCAAGGCTACACTAGCCGCAACCCGTTACACCGTCCACTCCATTTGTGCTCCAAACGTTGGGGTCGAGCCCATCTCCGATGGGTTTGACGAGGGTGGCTACGCTCAAGCGCAAGACGAAGACGTCTACCTCAAGTCCTTCAAGGCCAATGGCTCCAGGACTCTATCTGAGCTCATCGAGAAATCCCAGAACACTAAATCCCCAGTCAATTGTATTGTGTATGATTCATTTCTACCATGGGCTCTAGATGTGGCTAAGCAACATGGTGTCTATGGTGCCTCATTCTTCACTAACTCAGCCACGGTGAATGCAATATTTTGTCGCATACACCATGGCCTACTCACTTTGCCACTGAAACTAGAAGAAGGCACTCACTTTTTGGGACCTGGCCTGCCTCCCTTCAAGTCATGTGACCTGCCAACTTTTCTCAAGTCGCCTGGAAGTTACCCTGCATACTTGTCCATGAAATTGAGCCAGTATTCTAACTTGGACAAGGCCGATTGGATATTTGGGAATACCTTTGAAGAACTGGAAAGCAAGGTATGTATGTATGAGCATCAAAACAGCATAATCATCGATCATATGCATAATCATAGAAGCCTGTGAAACTTTTGGGATACTTCCTTCTCCATCATTACTGTAAGTTCATATTTTCGCATTGGCATAAAGCATTTCTAGCGCTAATATTGTGTGTTATGTGTTTAAAAAAGGCGGTGAAAGGCGTGTCAGAGCTCTGGCCAGGAAGGTTGATCGGTCCAATGGTCCCGTCAGCTTACTTGGATGGACGGATCGAGGAAGATAAAGGATATGGCGCAAGTCTATGGAAGCCACTTGGCGGCGAGTGCATGAAATGGCTAGAAACAAAGGGACCTCGATCGGTGGTGTATGTTTCGTTTGGAAGCATGGTCTCTTTGACAGAAAAACAGGTGGAAGAGATTGCATGGGGCTTGAAGGAAAGTAACTTGCATTTTTTGTGGGTCGTGAAGGAAGCAGAGCAAGAAAAATTGCCTAATGGGTTCATAGACTCAACAAAAGAAAAGGGTCTAATTGTGACATGGTGCAACCAACTAGAAATGTTGGCACACAACGCCATTGGTTGCTTTGTCACGCATTGCGGGTGGAATTCGACTCTCGAAGGGTTGAGCCTTGGCGTGCCGATGGTGGGCGTGCCACAATGGGCAGACCAATTGCCTAATGCTAAGTATATTGATGAGATTTGGGGGGTAGGGGTTAGAGCCAAGGAGGATGAGAAGGGAATTGTTAAGAGGGAAGAACTTCAATTGTGTTTGAAAGAAGTAATGGAAGGAGAGACGAGTCAAGAGATCAGGAGGAATGCAAGCAAATGGAGGAAGTTGGCTAAGGAAGCAATTAGTGAAGGAGGGACTTCAGATAAGTGCATCGATGAATTTATGGGGCATTTGTTGTCTGCTGCTAAGAAAGAACAGGGAAGGCACTTGAATGGCTTGAATGGCTTGAATGGCCATGGCCACGCGTAAATCACAACAATTTCACTCTGTGTCTATGTGGGTGTCGTGTTGGTGAAAGGCTGTACCTGCATTTTTCCCTCTTTCCTGTGGGGGTTTGTGTTTGTAGGAGGGTGTGTTTTGTTCATTTCATTGCTTTGTTTCTCTTATTTTACTTCATCCAATGTTTTTTTTTTTTTTTTTTTTCCCTACTCTTTCATGTATGCATGAATTCTCTCCTGGACTAGAAAAGAATTTCATTGACAATAAATTGTGCTTCCACGAGCTAGTATGCATGTATTATGTGACAACTTCAAGTTTATAATTTCAGGTTGGGATTTGGTAAATGAGAAGTGCCCACCTTCTTCATTTACTCACTAACCCTCTAATTATGTTATACACAGTATAAAAGACACCATTTGTTCATATTTGATTATCACTTTTGAAAAATCACATTTTTTTAGAAAATTCTTTTAAATTCTTTCATATCAATATTAAAGATTTAACATACCAATTTTACCTTCAATAGTGTACAAAACAAAAAAATAAAATACTCAAGAGAAAAGGTATTTTAAGAAATCAATTTTAAAAAGTCTTTGACTTTTTAAATGAGACAATAATTTTGGAATATCTCAAAAAAGAAAGGAGGTCAATAAAAAAGAAATAGAAAGAATACTTATTTATGAGTTCTTCTTTTCTATCCGTGCCAGGGAAAAGAGGTGGGGGCAGCTATGATCACTGAAGAACATGCTATCTAATAGAGATGTCAATATGTGTCGACCCACAGCTCCTAACTCTGCATTTCATCAGTTTCTAAAGAAAATAACACCAAATCAGCTTAAGAAATATGCATAAGAATAATCCGTTTAAGCTCTTTGCATTTCATCGGTAACTGATCAAACGATGCCAAATCAGCACGATGCGATTCCAATAATTAATCAGGTGGATCAAAAGGCTCCTTGATTCGGTGAAACTCCACAAGTTTCTACCAGAATAGGCCTAACTCCCTTATATTCTTAGCGCTTGGGCGAACCAACTCCATGTCCTCTACCATTCCACCAGAAAATGCCATCACCTATGCACCTAAATTCCGATTTTAAATTGGGTAAAAAAACCTAAAATATTTGTACTTTTCAGGAAAAAAAAGAGGGGAGAGGGGGGGGGGGGGGGGGGGGGGTGGCTTAGGCTACATTTCCTTCTCAATTTTCTCTGTAAAAGAGAAGGCTTAACATATAAAGGATCTATTTGGGAACTTAAAAAACTGAAGCAAACTATGATTCATAACTATTATTTGGTTTTTAAATATATTTAAAGAAACCAAGTTACAATTGGTTTGAAAAAAAACTGTATTTATACCTAATTTTCAGAACAAGGCTGAATTGACTAGCAGGAAAAAAAGAGATTTACCAAATAATGTGAAATCAAAATTGATCAGATTTATTCTCAACTAGCCAGATTTTGAGTTTGCCAAATAACCCCAAAGAAAAAGGGGCAATTACCTATACATTCACCTTTTGTTTCACATTGTCCAAACTGAAGATGATGAAATCCTCGCATTAGTAGTGGATCCTTCAAGCCTCCAAGTACCACAATTCAGATTGTGGGACACGAACTCAACTCGGCCATGGTTCACCCAAGTACAACAACACGGACACGGACCGACATGCCAATGTGAACTGATCCATTATAGCTACACTGACCTTGAAATTAAACACGTCCTCGCTCTTAAAGCAAGTGATTTCCCACCACTCGAATCTGAATCTGAATCTGAATCCAATTATATTTGTGTGCCCTGGGAGTTTGGCGCCACAGCTGGCAACCCACGGCCCACAGGGCAAGATGCCTCAAACCCTAATTTGGCCTTATACTCCTCATTTCAGCCATCGTAAGTGGCTATTAGGAAAGGGTCGGCAGATCCCGGCCACGAGAAAAATATGATGTTAAAAAAAGCACTGCAGCCATTTTCTATCCCATCTTCATTTTTCCCTCATTAAATTTACAAAGATATCCTTTTAATAATTCAAATAAAATTCAACTTCTAACATTTTTTATATATATATAAAAATATAGTCACTCACAATACAAAATGTATACAAAATGTGAGTGGATAATATGGTCAATTATTGTATCTTCTATTAACCACCCATCCCATGTGTCCTTTCATAATTACTTTTTCAAATATAAATTTTAAAATAAATTTTTATCATTTTTTTTATATTTTGTTTTTTCCTCTCACTCACACATCATGTATGTTTTATAATCTAGTGATCGTACTATGGGTGGGGCTATTTTCACACCACTTTGGCTACATCCACATCCCATCAAAAAAATTTAGTAACTTTATCCAATTTGCCCTTAGTGTCCCACGTTTCTTCTCTCTCCTCTCTTTAATTCGATTTTTTCTGCCTCATATCCCTCTCCTTAACATCAGCACACTTGCTGTCTGATTTCCAACTGCTAATTTAACGATTCTCTCATCGTATGAACAAATTCAAATCCAATCATTATTGGTATTTTGTAGGCGAAATGCTTATTCATGCTGGGATTAATATGTCATTGAAGCAGCCATTGATTCATTCATGAAGCAGGCTCCTAGCACAGAAAATTGTAATGATGGCAAGTCTAAATTAAAGTGACCTTTCCCACCAAAACACACTTCTGGACAGAACCTGCAAACATATTTCATTAATGCAATAGCAAATTGCATAGTGTATTCTTTGGAGGAATTGAACTTAAACAAGGATACGGCAAATGATGGTCTACTTAGATGAATCTTCTTTCCCATAATTATGGCTTCTATTTGCTTCCCCCCAACAAAATTCAATACTCGCAACAGAAGGAAAGAAGTATATATATATGCGTAATAGCCATGGACTCTTAATGTTTCAAGCGAGAAAAAAAAGAAAAAAAAAGTTGTTATTAAAAAAAAGTTGCTGATTATAATACTTGGCTTTTAAACTTTGTTAGAAATAGGACGAATCAAAAGAAAAAAAAAAAAAAAAAATTCATATAGCTGATAGATTGTTGTTTCCCAACTTCTATAGCGACGTAAGTCTCCACGATTTTTCCGACTTGGCATACTAAGCTCTCATCTTAGTTCTCTTTGGCTTCACCGTTGTTCTTTTAGCTTTAGATATATATATATATATATATTGAGGCAAATCAGATATCTGTGATTGGTTTTTGATAAATCAGATCTCTTTGTAATGGAAAGACATGAAGAAAAAGAGAAGAGAATAAGAGGAGAGGACGGAGAAGAGGAAACATGGGAACACTAGGGCAAATTGGGTAAATCAACCAAAATTTTCAGTGGGGCTGTGGATGCAACCAAAATGGCTGTGGACATAGCCTTACCCTTGTACTATTGCTAAACAGCAAAGGCCCCTTTGGAATACAAATGAAAATTAACCAATTTTGATTTATTCCCATAATTTGACGCGGCTATTTCCATTACTAGGAACCACATTTTACCTCCCAGTAGATGAGTTTCCTTTTCTTGTTTTTTTGGTACACCCAGTAGATGAGTTTCAAGCAGATGTGCTTCACCTGCCAATATATGGGGAATTCACGTGTTTTCATGTAGGTTCATGGGCCACATTTTGACAAAAAGGACGCTATACGATGATCCGTATAGATCACCGTCGTAGGTTCTAGTCCACCATAAACACACCTTTGAGAGTCAGGGCATGCAAGGTGGTTGGGTAAGCAAGTGGAGTTCATATACTGGTATTTTGAGTTTGAGAAGCTCCCATCACACGAGGTGGTTGGGTAACAAGTGGAATTGATACGAATGATTTTGAATTTACACAGGTGACTTTGCTACCATGCAATGACCAAAAAACTGCCACAGAGGTAGCGGAGGAGGCTTTGAGTACTAATGTAATTAAGGTGGATGAGAATGAGATAGTGAAAAAGGAATTCAGTTTCCTGAAGGAAGGAGAGCTTTTCACATTGCAGCAAATACATGTTTAAAGATAAAATATAATTCAATTAAAACAACATTTACATTGTTAAAAAAAAAAACCAAATATCAGGGAGTATGGTTCTTTACATACCAAGTTCCTTACTCAGTCATTTTATGCTATAACTCTCTCTTCGACTGTTGATGCGCGTCCGACATTGATAGAACCTGCTAAAATATGAGAATGACTATCCTATCAATTATTTGAACAAATAATTTAGCCGCAACTTTTACTCAGCGACAACCTTTTGGTGTGCATGAGTGCCTATGTCATATTTTGCTGCTTTGCTAATTGAATTTGCAAACAACATAATAAAACTTTACCTCTCTTCTTAAGCTTTTTCCGGAAGCTCCTTTTCCTGCTAAATGCCATCTCCTGTAGCCACAAGAAAACAGTTTAAATATGACTCCAGAAGACGGAAATCAAAAACTTCATCAGCATTTAAAACTCGAAGAAAGATGTAGGTTTATGCAGCCTATCAATTGCATACCATCATTTACAAATCTACAATCAATCAGCAGTGAGTGTAATATGTACAAAAGTTCGACATTCCAACATATCCAATGATCACGCTAAAAGTTTTTAAAACAAGGAAATAAAGTTGTATAATTATTTAGGATAAAGGTGCACATTGTCTTTCAGGTGAATAAATTTCTTCTTGTAAAAATATTCCGAGTTTCAAAAATTACCACTGGCTGACCCAGTTTCCATGCTTGACGAATGGCATCAACAAGATCCTGGTTGGATTCAGTGTACAGGCTAGTGACAAGACCAAATTGACCAGCTCTCGCTGCACGACCAACTCTATGCAAAAAATCTGAAGCAGAAGTTGCAAAGTCTGCCTGTAATAAAACAAAGGTTCCCAGAGTTAGCTCTTCCAAATACATGAGTCCTACGGAATGATGTGTGTAATAAGTAAAGTAATATGAGAAAACATATGTGGCCTAATCATGCTAGTTATAACAGAATCAGCGGTGACCTAATTGAGGAGAAAAAGAACATCTAGTGGACTGGCTCTAGTGTTGCAGACCAAAGCCTCTGGTGGTCTAGGTATTGGCAATGTAACGTCTAGAAAGCTTGCTACAATGGTTGTAGAAATTTCATAGGGCACCTAATAGCTTGTGGCATTTTCTTGTTCCTTAGCTACACTGAACATGTTGGCTCAAGTGATAAATTAAGTTTTGGGAAACTGGTAGTACTGCAAGGAGCCCTGTTTCAGATCCTAATTCCCCACGTTAAAACATCTCTTTACTTTTAAATCCTGAATAATTGGACAAAAATTATTGAGCTGAGAAAGTTGATACCTTTCAGAAAGTTAGAATTCTGAAATAGAATACACAAAACATTCATTTAAAAGTAATATAACTGATACGGTTAGAATAGAAGTACCTGAATAACATGTGATACATTTGGTATGTCAAGACCACGAGAAGCAGCATCAGTGCACACCAGAATACCACCCTTTTGTTGGAAGTCAACTATTGTCTTTGCACGCTCCTCCAAAGAGCTATCACTATGATAACGGAAACATTCAATCCCAGCTCCCCAGAGAATCTTAGCAACTGCTTCAACAGCCTCAACAGTGTTTGCAAACACCATTGTTCGACTTACACCAGCACTGGAATCCGACACGTTGGATCTAAAACCTTGGTTCACTGCATCTATGAGTGCATCCACCTGTGTATCAACTGTAACTTCAACCCACTTCTGCTCCAATCTGAAGTTAAAAAGAAACAGTGAATCACCAATATATATGCATATTCAAACCATTTGAAATAAAAGGGACTGAAATTCAGTTGGCTGCACTCAATTAAGTGATCTTAATATATGAAACAGGTAAAGCTTAAATAATCGCTTGTGTAAAATTTGTGGATTATATCACGAAGCAAACAATTGATTAAGAAATTATATCCTGTCCATGAAAATGAGTAAATAATTTAAGGCGTGTTATTTCTCTACAGTAGGCCATTAGGTGTGACTAGGATTAATTACTTTTTAAAAAAAATCAGCTGTCATGGTTACAAAAGAGCATGAAATAACACCGGGCTAGCAAGGGAATCCAGAAACTTACATATATACACACACTTCTATATATTTCTAAGCAAATAGCTAACCAATAGAAATTTTAAAAAATGATAATAATAATAATATATAATAATACCTTGGGTTGTGATAATGCAGATAGATTCCACTAACCCAATTGGCATCTGGAAACATCCGCTTCAATATTCCGCCAGCAGTTTTTTTTCCATTTACCGGTAGGGTGGCTGCAACAAAAATATACTGCTTACTCCGCTCATAATTTTTTCTCACTCTCCTCCAGTCTCTTCTCTTGATGGACCCAGTTTCAATCTCCTGTGTTGTGTCTTCAACGCTAACAACACCTTCAACATTTTCTTCCCCTTCTGAGATGATTTCAGCTTGCAGGTCTTCTTCATCTTCTGAATCAAAATGCAATAGGGAACCAGAATCTAATTCCATTGGCCCCTCACGCATGGATGTTTTCATTCGAGACAGTTGCTTTTCGTCAAAGCGGAGCATGTCTACAAGACGAATAACTTGATTCTGGAAGCTCCCACAGAAAAGCAAATCTGCTTCATCAAACACCTGCCAGTATTTTAAATAAACAAATCAATGGTGCATTGATTTTTTTTTAAAATTTCTCCACTGACCAAAATAAATGTACATAGTCCCTGAAAAAAAAATACCACGTATTTGACACCACGCATAAATTCAGAATGATGACGTCTTTCTGGGTCTATCGCACGAAGATTATTCAGAAGAGCAGCTGGTGTTGACACAATAATATCTGGCATATGAACTGGCCATCCCTGCAGTTAATATTCCTTAATTGTAATTAGACTCTGAAATATTGGGAAAGGAACCTAAAAAGCATATATGCACCAGGCAAAATAAATCATTCTCTTTCAACAACATGCAAAAACCAAATATTTTTACAATACCCAACAAACGACCAAATGTTGTATAGAGACCAATAACGATTTTGAATATCAGTACCTGTCGTCCACAGACAGCTGCAGCTCTGAGAAGTGGTTCACCATTATCATTGCAAAGACCATTAGCCATTCGAACAACTTGCTCACACAGCATGATATTAGGGCAAAGAACAAGAGAAATCTTATGCGGCAGAATCGACCCCTGACTGGGATCAGTATTCCCAAAATCATCGGGTGTACCAAATAGTTTCTCAAATAAAGGAACTAGGTACCCATGTGTTTTACCACTACCAGTCTCTGCTGCAATTACGACATCTTGTCCTGAAAGTATTGATGGTATACAAGCAGCCTAAGATGCAAATGAAACTTTCTCAATAATTATCATGATATCATCAACTGTGAAATCAAAAGGCAGCATAAAACCAGAATAATAATCATTTCCATATAAAATCTTTTACTCCAAAACTTTGTTTTAAGTTTTAGGGCCTGTTTGCATGTCTGATGTAAATTGAATTATTTCATTGTGTCTTTGCTCTTTGCATATAATTTTGTGAACAAAACCATCATCTTGACTGGAAAATTTTAAGAGAATGATATCCATCATCACAAATGACAGTGAAAATTCAAAATAGAGGCTTTTCCTGAATTTCTAAAATTGATCCTTTACTATGGTGATGACTCTCAACTTTTTAAAATGGTCCCATTTAAGATGATGGACTTGTGGCCTTAATACTATGTAAAATACACTATAACCACTTAATTTCCATTTAGAAGACCAAACAGGCGCCTAATTTTTTAAAAAAAATTGGCACCCATGGTTTCCTACTTTCCTCTACCTTCTTCCATTCATAAACAAAGGTAATCAAAATTAGGTACTTTCATTCCTTTCATCTGAGTATATCACAAAAGGCAAAATTTCGAAAGTCCAAAAACAAAACAAAAACAAAAACATTAACATTTTTCCCCCAAATTTTCTCGAAAACACAAACAGACGGCTATGGTTTATGAATAGCAGTGAAAAATGAATGAAGACATCAAAAGAAAATAAATTAGGTGAGCGTACCTGAACAAGAGAAGGTCTTTCGATGCCGACATTCGAGAGAGCACGAGAAAGCCTATCGGATACACCGAGGGACGCCCACGAAACGCTTTCCTCTGCGAGAAACGTGTCACTTCCCTTCCGATCCTCGACGGGGACGGGGAAGGCGGCTGAGCTCCCAAAACCTCTGGTTCGCGTGCGGTGTGGTTGGTCTAGCCAAAACAAGCGAATTCGAAGCGGAGAAGATGAAGAGCATAGAGAAGACGTGGGGAAATGAAAAAGAGATGATGAGGAGTATTTGAAGTGCGAGAGGAGTGTAGGCGGAGCTGATGCTTTGCAGAAATGGAGCATCGAAGCATAGCGATTGATTATCATCTGGGATGTTGTGAGCTGAATTGCAGAAGCAGAGAGTGGACAGGGTTAGGGTTTAGCCATAAACCCTCGAGAAACTGGAGTGGATGTGATTTTTGGTGTGTGGTAACGTGACTGCACGAAACGCACCGTCTTTGCAGGAACGCAAATCGCACTTACAACGCACCGTTTTTGTGCCAGGAGTGACACTTGGTCCGAGACTAAGTTATTTGGGTTTGTTTCATCCCCTTCGTGAGCTACCAACGAGCTACCTTCTTCTAAGGTGAGGCTTCTCTCAATTTATTAATTTATTAAATCTTTTAGTGAAATCTAAACTATTTATATCATATGAATTTTAACAATTTATGTGAGACTATTAAATATAAATGATCTTTGGATCATCCAACTAAACCTAACTTTTATATTTCGTTTAATTTTAAAATAAGATGTTAAGTAAATCAACTCGAATTCAAAAAAGTGCATTTATTGTCTACCGAAAGTTATAAATTCATACATTTTGTTGAAATTGTTGTTTTTATATTTTTGTTTTCTATAATATTATAAAGGAATAATAAAAAAGATAAATACTCTCTTAACTGAATTAATCAAAACTTACATAGGGTTGGATTAATTTATTTATATTAATGCATGATTTAGAAAGATATCATTACCAATCCATAGAGAGACTCCTACACTCCATTTAATCACGAGTTGAGAAAATGAGAGCTCCTCAATGATCAATTCAATTATATGTTGAAATCAAATGAATCAAATTGTATCTATAATTTTTACGTAAGCAAAACCTCAAAAAAAACATTTAACGTACATAAAAAACATCTCTAAACTATATGGACATACACCTTACTTATATGGACAAACCTTGAATTTTTATTTTAATTTTTATTATTACAATCAACAAGAAAATAGACAAAATCAAAGTTCCCACGTTAGAAATTTAGGATGTATGTTTTGTCTTTATAAGAGGTTCCACTCTAACTCTAAAAGATGGAACACATTTTTTGGATTTGAAAACATCCACTAGGCCTGGTACCTGGATTGCAATAACTTATCCAATATCATTGGCCTTTAGCTCTACTTAAAAAAGCACGGTTGTAGAGCAACCTCCCGATTGGAAGGGTCTCCTATGCTCCTTCAGACGGAATCACTTCCCAACTAAGATAGTCTTTGAGATTCTAAAACTAGTTTACAATCACCATAAAGGACAGATCAGCACATAGCGCGTGACATCTTTGCCTGGGTATGACACGTGACGGTGGTGACGCACTAAGCGTGCAGTTTTCTAGTCGTTACACATAAATATCCAATAAGCTCTACCACACTCGAAAAACAAACCATCCTTCCGTTGGAAGGGAGGTCGACTCCTCTCTGGCTTCTCGTAGAAGTGTGACTGACAGAACACACCAAATGGCGCCAAAATCAACAAAGACTCGACCACCCTCTTCCGATCCACACGGAATGTTCGCCGGAATGGTCGTCTTCTTAATCGAAAGCGGAGTACAGACTCGTCGATTACAGGTTTTTTTTTTTTTTTTCCTGTTTATTCGCGTCTGTAAATTCATATATGTTTTTTTGTACCTTAAATTACATAAAAACAAAAAAATTTTTTTTTTGTGGGGGGGGGGGGGGGGGGGGGTTCTGTATATGCTTGTAGATTTGGAAGCAGAAACTGGTGCAAATGGGGGCAACCACAGAAGACCGCCTAACGAAAAGGGTCACTCATATTTTCGCTGGGAATTCAGATTCCCTTTTACGACGAGTGGATAGTGAACGCTTGGCACGCTTTAAAGGAGTGAGTTCCCCTTCTGTCTCTTTCTCTCTCTATATATATAATTACAATAATAATAATAGGTTTTGATTCCAGAGTGTGAAATACTTTCTTCTACAACATGTTTACAAAGTTTTGCGATGAGTCCTGATTTGTTGATGAAATTCTCTCATCAATACATGAATCACATGGTTTTCGTATGCTTACTCTTAATTTGTGAATTATGATAAGGGTGCTGCATGATTTTGTTATGAGGGAAATTATGTACATTTTGTTGCCTCAAAATTGAATCCAAAAGGGGAGTGGCAAATGTTGTGTTTAATCAAACATAATAGAGAATGTAGTGCTGAGTGCTGAGGGTGTTAATTGAAAGTTATCTAGTTTCTATTTAAGGATTTTTTATTTTTTTATTTTTTTATTTTTTATTTTGAGCTGCTAGGTTTATTATTTATATTGGGTTTATCAACCTCGCTTCACTTTATTTTACGGTTTTACCTGTAAGTTTTTCTCGTTATGGGTTTCATTAAAATTTCGAATTCATTATGAATGTTCTACTCAAATTTTTATTTTGTGGTTGACTTAAAACAGTAAATGTTGATGTTCTTTAAGCATAGAGATGTAATACAAAGGAGACACTGCGGCAGAAAATGGGATATCCAGTTATAGAAGGCAATAAGCTTTAAAGTTTAAGCTTCCTTCATAACATTGTAATTTTTTTTATAAAATAAAATAGTATACGAACTCTATTGCACAAATTTTTTATTTTATTTTTCATCAACAATCCCTAATAAAATTTTCAGCTTGCTTCCTCTTGACAAAATCTGCTACTCAAATATATATATATATATATATATTTTTTTTTGGGGGGGGGGGGGGGTGGTTGCGGGGGTGGGGATTAAAAGAGGAGGAGAAAATTAGATTCTCAAATCTGATTGCATTTTATTCTATGACCTAAATTAGCTAAAAAATCAGCAACTTTAGTTCATCAATACATATTTACCTTATCAAAGAAAAAAAATCAGCAACTTTATTTCCTTCTCCATAAGCATTGTCTATCTTCACATTCTTACCCTTTTCTTAAATGATCTCAATAATGTCATTCAAAATAAAGAGCAACTCTTTGATAGTGGAATGCATTAAATTTTTCATGTTGCCGTCTTTGGGACATTTAAAAAAAAACCTATTAGATCCTGGTGTTTATGTCAGGTTTATCTCTGAAGTGCATCTTGTTGAGGTGTATTAGTATCTCTGTCAGGTTGTCCGTAGTTTCAATAATTGATATTCATTACCTATTGCAGAAGGTTCTCCCTTACCAGTGGCTAGAGGACAGCTTGAGATTAGGAGAAAAGGTTTCTGTGGATTCATACAAGCTAAAGGCAGAGTCAGAAGGGAAAAATATATCAGACAAGTCTGTGGAGGAAAATCATCCTGAACCAGCCAAAGGAAATAATTCCAGTGTTGATGAAGCATCACGTCGCAAAAAATTCAGATCCTCTCCCGAGGATTCCAATGCTGAAATCAGGGATGATCCAACTAATAATGCTCTATTAGAAGCACCTGATACTGCCAGAGGTTTTGAGGACTCATCCCACACTCTAAGCCCAGAAATTACCCGTCCAAATACCCCCAATGCTCCAAATAAGACTGTAAGATATAGTAACCAAAGATACGAATTGATTTATGAAACTCTTGTCATGTCTTGTCTACTCACTCCCTCTATCCCCCCCCCCCCAACCTTCTCTCTCTCTCTCTCTCTCTTTTGAGTATTGTTATTTAAAAGTTTGTACCCATTGTACATAAGTACTGTGGGGAAGGGGTAGGATAAATGATTTGATAGCATTAACACAAATTATGTGGATATATGCTTTAAGCCTTTTTTTCGGCTGAATACTTTTACATTTTGCTGACCAGGATGGTGCATTGCTCTCATCCTTGCCATACAGTCCACCTGATTTAAACAGGAATATCACTGAGATATTTGGAAAGCTTATCAATATATATAGAGGTGAGACTTAATTTATAAATGTTTACATGTTCTTTTTGCCCTCTTTGGGGTCTGATGTGATGTGGTTACTTTTAATGAAAGCGCTGGGCGAAGATCGGAGGTCATTTAGCTATTACAAGGCTATTGGAGTTATTGAAAAGTTGCCTTTTAAAATTGAAAGTGCAGAACAGGTCAAAGACCTGCCCACGATTGGAAAGTCGATGCAGGATCATGTAAGTGAATATACAATGTTCAGCATTTGTTTCTTTGGTTGACTAACTGGATTATTTTCATTTTTTTTTTTTTTTTTTTTGTTCCATCTTAGGCTGCTCTCTTCATATAGTCACAAGTTAAAGGCTTCTTTTCTTGTAGTAATTAACTGTCTTGTTTTCTTTCTTCTTTACCCTCTTTTTCCCTCCCCTTTAGGCATGAAAATTGTAATGTAACCCATTCCTTTCCCTCTTTGAAGATTCCTCATTATATAAAATATATATCATGAGTAAGTACCGTGCTGAGTCACGCAACTCATGAAAATTATGGTTACTTTTCTAGCATTGCTCAACACGTCTGATGACAATTCGTGGTTACTTGTCTTTTCTGCTAACATTCAAAACATTACAGATTCCAATGGTGTTTGCCTGCAGATTCAGGAGATAGTTACTACTGGGAAGTTATCCAAGTTGGAGCACTTTGAAACAGATGAAAAGGTGTTGCAAAGATTCTTAAAACCCCTAAAAATGTTCACTATCCTGCAGTTCTAAATACTTCCGTCACTAATTTGCACATCTTTAACTTTTTAATATGTGTTGAATGCTATTTTTTGACATAACATGTTGACTGAACAACAGTTTGTATTTGCAATTTTGCATAGTTGAGGAAATTTTGCTTTGAATGATCCTTGTTAAGGCTTTGATCTCCTAGAAGTTATCCTTTGGCAATATGGTAGTTTTTAACTGAAATCTGAAAATATGATTAAGGAGGTTAAAGGATGAAATTGTTAGTGGCATCTTAAAGTTCATGTTTCTTTGTTTAGAATAATAAAAGTTTTGAACTATCATCTCTCTCTCTATATATATTTATATATTTATAATTTATATATGAGGGCTGATCATGTGCGGGATATCCCGGACTATCCCGTTTGATCACGGTTGCTGTGGATGACACGCGCGCATTCATACACGTACGCGTGTCACTCACGGAAGGCTGTGATCGTACGGGATATCCAGGATATCCTGCACATGATCAAAGCTATATATATATATATTCTTTAGTGCTTATTAAATAAATATGTAATTTATTGAAAAAATGAGACAGAAATGTACTTCTAATGAAGAGCCAATTTTTGTGTATTTTAAAAGGCCATAAAAAATGCTTTAGAAATAAAAAAGGCCATAAAAAAGGTTATTACCTAGTGTTGGTCCCACAAAGTGGATTTTGAGAAGGTGAGCTGGACATGGCCATTCTCAAATTTTTTATATATCTTGCATTAAATTTAGGTAAGATTGTAAATTCACTTCTATTAGTCAAGATATATATGTCTTCAATTATTCATGCTTCATTAGCATCTTACGTTCAGCTGTTTTTTTCTTCTCCCAAATACTTGCAGGTACGGGCAATTTCTTTATTTGGGGAAGTTTGGGGTATTGGTCCTGCCACTGCACTGAAATTATATGAGAAAGGGCACCTGTACACTGGATGACCTGAAGAATGAGGGTTCATTAACAAATGCACAGATGTTAGGGTTGAAATATTTTGATGATATCAAGACGAGGATTCCGCGACATGAGGTCTGATTATCATAATTTTTCATGAAGCTTTACTGTCAAGATATCATATTCACTTTGCCTTGGGAACATTTAATGCTAGTTTTGATTGCATAGGTTCAAGAGATGGAACTACTTTTACAAAAAGCTGGAGAAGATGTTTTGCCCGGGGTGAGCACTATAACTTTTTCATTGAACTGTTATTTAAGTGGAGTTGACTTTGATTGTGATTGTGGATATCCCTCTTTGCCCAACTATGTTTCTAGCAAGTAACTTGGTTAAATTTCATATGTGTCTACCTTTTTAAAGTGGTTGGTGAATATTCTTTAAACAGCATACTTAATTAGATTGGATCTAGCCATATTAAATTCAATCCATTTGTGGCTGCACTTCAGGTTTAGACTTGCTAGTTTTTACAAACCATTTGAGCTAAAAATGATTGTTGTTCTTATTCAGTGGGGTGTTAGGCATCAAAATTACTTGCTGATGAGAATATAATGTTTCGTTCTACATAAGCCTCCCATGCATTAATATCATTGATATACATATTTTATGTGGGTTTTTAATCTAATCTTGTGATTTTTGTTTGAAGGTGGTTATTTTATGCGGAGGATCATATAGACGTGGAAAAGCTTCATGTGGGGATTTAGACATTATAATCACACATCCTGATGGAAAAAGGTAGAAAACCCAATTTCTTTTGTTAGGGACTTAGGTCACCCCCCCCCCCCCCCCCCTCCTTTGTTTTTCTTCTGCATTATAAACTTTTGAGTATGTGCATGTCTCAATTTAAGAATAGATCAGGTTGCCCTCTCACAACCATTGTCTTCTGTTCATTAATTAGCTGTCTATCTTCATCTTTTTCCTTTTTCTTTTCTCCTGATAGAATGGGGGGTAGGAGGTGGGGGAAAAAGAAATAGTAGAAGAATTCAAAGTAAATTGGCAAGAGAAATTTTTTCCTTTGGTCCTCCTCCATATACCCAGTAGTTCTTGGCACTGAAGAGATTATAATGTTCCTAGGAGCCACCAATTTCTATAGGCTTGTTTCTTTTGTTTCTTTTAGTGAAATAAAGGATTCCCAAAGGGTCCCTACTACTTGATACTAAACAGAAACCATAAGTATGTTCACCTTTTGATGGAGTGGCTTTGACTGCCTGGTTTAATTCATTTCATTTTGATGTATACCTCCTTATTTATTTATTTATTTATAAATAACAAAATTCTTTATAGCATTTGTTCATTTTTATCCTCCATGTTGTTCCCTAGGTTTCTCATTCCTTTCTTGCCCTTCTTTCAGTGCTGCATGTCTTGTAGTACTTAAGTTTAAACAATTTTCTTTCTGCTTTCTGCTGGTTATGTTTTGATGTTAGTTCTGTCAGGCTTACCCTATTTGCTCTATACTTCCAGTCATATAGGCTTTTTACCGAGATACGTAAAGCATCTAAAGGATATGAAGTTTTTAAGAGAAGATTTGGTCTTCAGTACTCACAGTGAGGAGGTAGAAATGTAGAATGTTCTTTCTTCTCTACTGTTTCTCTGGTCTTTTTTACAGTTATACACATCCTAGTATTTCATATGGGGTCAATGGATTAGATGTAGTCAATACCTATCCTGATAATTACTATGCTTACATTTTTATTTGTATAGCATATTGAAATGAATTATTGTTTATATCTATGTTTTTATGTTTCATGCTTGCCATTCTTTTCACCGTTAACTTCTATATATGATAATGGGCACAGGATACTGATTCAGGCGTTGATACATATTTTGGTCTTTGTACATACCCTGGTCGAGAGCTGCGTCATCGCATAGATCTCAAGGTATCTTGATGTTTTTTCTATCGTATTTTGAATTAGGTAATGTGGTGAAGTTTTCAGAGACATAATTAACACATAGATAGAATTCCAAAAAATAAACTTATTTTTTCCCACTGTTTTAGGACATGCAATCAACTGGATGTAGATTCTTATGATTGTATTTTGATTTATTTTTCCATAAAGAAATAGATTCTAGTGTCTGCCCCCAACCATTTTCCGGACGAAATCTTCTTTCTAAAACATTTTTTTTAACTCTTTTTTTCTTCCCCACTTTGTCCTCCTTGTTGTCAATAGTTTATAACTGAGAAGCATATTTTTCCAGGATTGATTTTCTCGTTGACTTGTTATATGCATCATGTATGTTTAAATTAGCCACCTTTTGATCTTTTCATATTTGTATCCAGAATTGCTGAAATACATATGATTACAGCTTCTAAATTCAATATTTCTAAAATATCAATGTTTTAATTTGTAGGTATTCTCAAGGAACATATACGCATTTGGACTAGTACATTGGACTGGGAATGATGTATTAAATAGGAGGTATGTTCACTGTACTAATTATTGAGGCCTGTGAATTTTAACTCTCCTAGCTTTGAAGTGTTATTTTCTATAGAAATGAAAGAAGGTTTCCTAGCTTCATTTCCAAGATTACTGTCTCGGTAACAATATTAAGTGTGTAAGCTTAAACATATCATTTGCTCTGCATCAACATTGTGTAATGTGTGATTCATTTATAACTGAAATAAAATGTTGGAGGGTAGTGACTGTTGGATGAGATGTAATGACTGCATCATGATGTAATGACTTCATTGGGGTTAATTAGTCATCCCCCTCTCCCCCCCCCCCCCACCCCCCCCCCCCCCCCCCCCCAAAAAAAAAAAAAAAAAAAAAAGGAACACCCCACCCAGCCACAAGAAAAAGGAAAAAGGAAAAAGGAAAAAGGTGGTTTCTGAAGTTTCTTTGGTTTTGTGTGTGTGCGCTTTTTTTTTTTTTTTTTTTTTTTTTTTTTGGGGGGGGGGGGGGGGGGGGTGGTGTTGGGGGAGGATTTAATTCTGTCTCGGTCAAACATATTAACAAATTGGCTTTGATATGTGGGTGCAGGCTGAGGTTACTAGCTGAATCGAAAGGATACCGTCTTGATGATGTAGGATTGTTTCCGGCCACTCAAAGTTCAGGCGGTAAACGGGTAATAAGTTAGTTTTTTGGGATTTCTTTCTTTACCTTCGACCTCTTATGTCATTATTCATGTAGGTCAGCATGTCTTTCTTTCTTTTTTTTTTGGGCAGGGGACAAGAGCTAGCACAAGTTTGAGTCTTAAGACAGAGAAAGAGGTGTTTGACTTCCTGGGATATCCTTGGCTCGAACCACATGAAAGGAATTTATGAGATGTTTGTATATGCTGTATACAAAAGGGGACTACTCAGTCACGTACAATGATAAAGTGAAAATGCCCTCATTTTGCTGGCTTCATGGACGGGCACGCACCACATATACTGTCTTCCTCCAAGCCTTTGGCTTGAGTGCTTGACCTTTTTAAGTTGTAATTTAGCTCAGACTTCACAGCTTAAAGTGGGTCAACTGACAGTCCCAATATTGTGTATATAGTCTCACAATTGAGTTCAGGCTTTAGATTCAATGGCATGTTCTTTTGGTTGCTACGGCTAAGCCTCAATAGGACCTGGTGGGCTGTCGTGCTCAGGTGTTGTGTTAGGTTTTTGAGAAATTTGTACAGGAGAGTGAAAGTGTAAGGAAGGAAAGTAAGAGAATAGAAAGTTGCTAGAACTTGCTTTTCCAAAATTGTTTGGTTTACTGGAAAATTGCAAGAAAATAAAAGTATCAATTATCCCGTCCTACTTGTGCAAGCAAAAAATGCAGTACAGGTTTTGAGGGAAATTCTCATTCTTATAAGAACGGGGTTTGTTTGTCTTTTCCTTTCCTATCAATCAAACTCACCATGGGGCGATGACAGCCGACAATGCAAATTGGAAACGTTATGGTCTTTAGCAATGTGACCATTCTTCAGGCGGTCCTGAAATTTCTGAACTACTTGATCCTTTCAAGCACAATTAAAACCCAAATTTACTGTAACTCATTAATTAGATTCAGAATTGTTACTTATGAAAACATACCCTCCATAGGAGAAATGGTTCTAGAAAACTTATACAAACTTACTAAATCCAAATGCAGTCTCTGAACTCATTTTCTCTATCAGCCAATTTGTCTAGAATCAAAGAGAATTGAAATTAAATCAAGTGAGATTTCAATCATGAACGGCCCACATGAAGTTTTTAATCGCCTACCTTTTTGGGTCTTAGCTTGGGCTTCTGAACGCGATTGACCCATGTTTATAAAAATAAAAAACTAAAAGGAAAAAAAATCTAACCGGATATAGTGGGTTTTAGGACTAAAACCCCTTCGACATCGACACAAGAGATAAGAGAGAGAGAGAGAGATGGGTTGGGGTATAGCTCCGGCTCTGTCTGTTGTTCCTTCAAACCCAACCTCCTCCTTCCATACTTCATCGTTGTCATCGCCTACTTTTCATTCGTATCTAATCAACTCTCCTCCTTCTTCTATATATAATAGTCGCTTCAGTTGTGTCAGATTCGGACACTCCCATTTTTACTCTTCAGTAACCAAGAAATCAGAACTACTATTTAAAAAGCAGATTTGCAGAGCAGCTGAATACAAATTTCCCGACCCAATTCCTGAATTCGCAGAAGCCGTAAGTTTACTCTCTCTCTCTCTCTCTCTCTCTCTATATATATATATATAGATGCGATGTGTGTATGTAATGTTCTATTGATGACCAATTTGTAAGTGGGTGTGCTTTAATTTCTTAGCTTAATGTAATAATTGGGTGCCTTTGTCTTTTGGGGTCCAGGAGACGGAGAAGTTCAAGACCCATCTCCTGAAGAAGCTCTCCAAGAAAGATACATATGGTGATGCTGTCGAAGAAGTTGTAGGAATTTGCACTGAGGTAACTATTCACTTCCATTGCTGTTTATTTATTTATTTATAGTTATTTCTAGTTTGTTTGTGGTCTATATAATTGTAACTAAATTGTAAGAAGAGGATTATCTTGTGTTGGTTAACTGGATTCTAGTTAGGACCACTATTTATTTGATAATATGGGGATGGACTAAACAATTTCTGTTGCAAATGGGAGGGAATAGAATTGTAAAGGCTGTTTTTCCAACTGCCTGCTCATAGAGTTCAACTTTACTTCACTTGGCATTAACTATTTGGGAAGGCTAGAGGAGTTTCATGACCTTTGAGATTTTGCTAAAGCCTAAATATTATTGTTTACCATCTGCCGAATCGCGAATGGGTAGAGTTCTTAGGATTTTAATAGACCTTGCTATTCAAAACTGCAAGAGAGTATTCTGCAAATCAACACATTAAACCTTGAGATCCTGCACATTTTGATTTACTACTACTATACTACTACTACTTGCCTAAAAATGTATTTTTAACCACATTATATGTTATCAAAATCATACCTAGGTTAGCACCTTCCTTTTCCTTTTTATTATACTGGCCATCACACATGTGGGCTCATTTTTCATGCCAAGAAGTTCCTTGCTTATTTTTCATTGTATTATTAGGATAATCATTTAAAACACAAACTAAGCATAGTTAGGTTATTAGAACAACAAACTTTATAGTTTCCATATTAGTGGGAACTAAAAAGTCCAAAGGGTCTTATCAAAAAAAAAAAAAAATTGTCTGAAGGGAAAGGGTATGTAAATAGATTAAATTCTCTTTCTCACCCTTGATCCCCTACAATCACACACAGATTTTATGCATTTTGTGATGTCTGTTATGGATGTGTCCCAAAAATTTCATCCATTTGACATGAATCATGGTATGATTGAGTTCAACTGAGATTGTTTTCGGTACTTGCAAGGACTTGTATAGGAAATGCCTAAACTCTTGCCAGAGTATTATTGGATTGAGGTTATATTGATTAAATATTGTTGCTTTTGTTGAAATATCATAGTTGCAGTTCATGCCACATTCAAAAATATTGCTTTCTTTTCCATTTGTTTTTCTGTCTCTCGACTTGTTAATAGAACTTTTGTTAGGACTAGTTTATAATGTGAAGTCCTTTCTATTGTTCTCAAATGTACTCAACAAATTGCTTCGAAATGCATAAAAGCCAGTGACCAATTGTTTATTCCCAAGTTTCTTTAGGTCACTCAGATTGTTAACTATAGGAAAGGGAAAATAAAATCAGTGTGCTGCTTTGAATTGCCTCCAGCACTAACAGTTCCATATGTAGTTGGTGGATATGGGTGCATATTTGCAAAGAAGAAAATAATGGAAAACAAATTGAAGGGTACATTGCTGTTGAGATAACTCGCTTTTATTTTTGACAAAGAAGGAAAATTTTGCAAGCAATGGAATGTGTGATTATCTTTGTCGCCTTGCGCTAAGACTAATAAGAGGAGTTTTCGTCCCATCTTTCAAAATTAAAGTGTGGGAAACCATTTTATTGTATGGAAAAATGCACTTATCAAATAGAATGATAGTACACATGGAATGACTTTCAGCTGATGCTCTCCCATAACTGTGATTTCCTTATGAAGTTCATAAAAATATACCCTGTATTCACATATTGTCAAGTGTATGTAAGAAGCCTGTTCTTCCAAAAGCAGCTCAGTTTATGGGAGCTCATATAGTTTACTTATGTAATCATATCTTTGTGTATGCTATTTCTCTTGCTTGAATGTGTAGTGCTAAACTATGTTGCCTGTGATTATATCTTCACAGATTTTCAGTACTTTCTTACACACCGAGTATGGGGGCCCTGGAACACTCTTGGTTGTACCATTCATTGATATGGCTGATACTCTAAACGAACAGGGATTGCCAGGAGGACCACAAGCTGCACGAGCAGCGGTCAAATGGGCCCAAAATCATGTTGACAAGGACTGGAATGAGTGGAATGGTGGTGACAACATTTAGTAGAAAAGCTTCCTAAGCGTATGATGTAAGTGTACGATGTGTTCAAGTTGTCATTTCACTAGTGTTGACATAGGTTTAAGAGCTCATTGAGCAGTTTTGAGATGTGCACCACTATGAAAGCGATGAGTGATGGTGGGAGTATTGGGAGGAATGTAAACATTAAGCAGGTTTCATTGTAACAGTGATTGTAGCTGGAAAGTTTATACCTGAACTGGATCATGAGGATATATTTTGAAGCGATGAAAGGAAATGTGTTATGATATTGGGAACTGCTCAAAATTGTTATCACCTTTTTCCTGCTGAACCCTTGGTGGTAAAATTTCCTTTAAATGAATGCATCATCATTAATTTTTTTTTTTTATATTTATTTTAAAGGGCATAAAGAGAGAGAGAGAGAGAGAGAGAGAGACAACAATGGATTGGATCCTGAACTCTTGTCAATTTTTTAATTTTATTTATTTGTTTACTTTTGGCATTAGGGATAAAAGGGTTCTTGATCTCCTTATATTCAAGGGCCAAAGATTTAAAACAAAGGGTTTTTTTTTTTTTTTTTTTTTTCCAGAGTCCTATTTTTATGCTAATCATAACCCTGCAACGATCCCATGTGCTGGGAACTTGTGTTTGTGTTCAATACTCTTTATTGGGGAGGGGGCACAGGGGTTACGATAGAGCCAGCTTTAAGTGAAGATCTTCTCATATGCTGCATGAGGGGCGGCAAAAGGCAACTTTGCCCATGAGTTAGTGGTCAAGCGGAAAAAAAAGACCTCATAAACATGGAATATCCTATTAAGGGGATATTTCGGGAGAAACCTTGAAACGATGGAGCTTTAAAAAAAATGGAGACGGGCAGAATGGTTAAAACGCCACATAAAAAAGCAGGCAGCTGGGCTCTCCCACTGTAGTATATGGGTCTAGGAGCAAGAGAGTTCGCCAGCACTAAAATTCTCTTCTTGATCATCATGTTTAGCAGGTGGAAAATCAAACCTATTTACCTTCACAGCATTGGTTGCTCATCATTTCATTGAAGCATGACTATAAACTGCTGGTAACTGAAAGCCTGCAAACCCCACTCCCTCTTTTCATAGCCATAGGTAACCATAAGTGCTTTTCTCCACCATATTATCAGGTAAAGTATTTGTCACAATTGGTTGCATTATGATGTGCTATCCTGCTGGGTGCTGCCTGGATACAGAATCAGTTTGCTGAATCAAAACTGAGTTGCTAAAGAAATAATAGAATTATACGTTCTTATCTTGTCAATGGAGTAAAACCAATAGAGGCACCAGACAAAGGGGAATCGTTTGATAATCTATAAACTATAATAAGAACTATGCTTCAGCTTCTTGCCCGTGAACAAAGCAAGTTTCTGCAGTGCTGCAAAATCTGACTGAAAAAGGGTTGTTTGATCACCTTACAGTACAAATCCAGCTCTACAGTTTAGATGTTGAATCCCAAAATTTGCGAACCAATTGGAAAAACCCTCAAAACATTGGGCAAAGAATGCTCTGCTCGACAGTACTACGCATTTTCAACTTTACATTTGTATATTTTTTCAGAATATCAACCAAGGCATCTGAAAACAAAGACACGCTCAATTCATGGCTGATGGCATCAAGGGGAGGAAATCACAGATCTGACTGACTCTGATCTAACATTTCTTCCCTGTCTATGAACCGCTCAAGCATCTCTTTCTCTTGCAAAACCAAGCAATCTTCTCCCTTCCCAAACCAGTCATAGCGTCGTTTGGCAACATAATCATAAACAGCATCCCTTAACGGAGTCGGTATTATCATGAGAGTGCTTAGAGCAGAGTAAGGCAGCGGCAAGTAAGACATTACTTTCAGTGCAGCTGCAGAATCACATATACTCAAAAAATTAGACTTTTAAGACACACCAGGGAGAAGTAAGAAAGAAGACTAAAAAAATAATAATAATAGAATAATCAAATGACAGAATTCTCATTCAAGCGTCTGTGCATATATCTAAATCTGCAAAAATATTCAAACTAGCTAAAGACAACCATACATAAAACAAGAAAATATATTTGCAAAAGAAGTTAAATGAAAGAGAGAGGGAAAGAGAAAGAGAGACAGAGAGAGAGAGAGAGAGAGAGAGAGAGAAGAAATGCGAGAAAGAAAAAAAGATGAAGGTTCTAACCAGCGGACCCTTGGTGGTATGAACCTGGGCCTTCAATAAACAAGAAGCGTCGGAGAACATCCTCTCGTTCAACACCACACACTCTAAAGTAAGGTTCAGCAGCCTTGGACTGAAGGCAACAGAATTTAATCTTCCTATACTTGTCCGCTTTGATCACCCACTTCACACCTGCAAAAATAAATAAAGGATAACGATAGAAGGAGAAACCAAATAAGCTAAAGCATCACTTCAAGAATTGAGGAAAGCAACTTTGAAAGCAACTGAAACAGTAGCATGGGAAATCAGAGTTTGCAAGGGAAAAAACCCACTCAAATTGTACCTTGATTATTGAATGTGATGAATATCAGGCTGGGACAACAGAGATTAGGGTCCAAATAGACCCCTACAACAAAAACATTTGAGTTCCGTTTGGCATTTGGGAAAACAAGATTCTGGAAATTGTTGTCATGGTCTCACCATTGTTGTCCTTGCAGCTCAAGATTGCAAGTACATCGTCAAGAAAAATTCAACACTTCCTTCAAAATGATGCAATTCCCCCCGGAAAAAAAAAAAAGGGTATATCATCTCATTAATGCAAATTCTTTGACAATATAAAAAACTAATGGTTTGGGTGGGCTGGTAGTGTAAAGGGAGGCATTGCCAGATTTTTTTGAAATTGCAGTCCATAGAGATGCTTGGATTAAATATTTGTGTGGTTTAGATAGGTGATGTGATGCCTTGGAATATTGCCTTCGTTAGGAACCTCTACAATTGGGAGTTGGGAAGTGTTATGGAATTTTTTTTGATAGGATTCATTTGGTTAAAGTGTGGTTAAGGGAACGAAAGATAGTATTGTTTGGAAAGGAAGGGCAAATAGGATGTTTCCACAGAAATCGCTCTTTGATCTCCTTTTAAGGTGTTAGGGCCTCGGCTTCTAAGGTTTGGATGTCTTTGGTTCCAACAAAGGTGCCTTCTCTACTTAGATGGTGATTCAAGATAAATAGTTGACCTCGAATCATCCAATTAGTAGAGACTTTATTTTGCCAAATTGGTTTACTATAATGTGCAAGATATCGATCAAGTCAAGGGATCTCCTTCTTCTACATTGTAAAGTAGCTTGCAGATTGTAGGCCTTTTGTTTTGATATCTGGGGATACATTAAGTTTGTCTCAAATGGTTCTTCAATTATATGAAAGTTGATGGTATAGGAGTAGTAGCTGTTTTCCTGTATTGGTTTGGAAGATGGTGCCTCATGCAATCTTTTGAACCCTTTGGAAAGAAAGGAATGGTAGAACTTTTGATGGGGTTGAGCTTTGCATTGAAAATTTAAACCTTAGTTTAGGTAGTAAACCTTTTGTTTGTACATGAGTTTTTACCCTTTTATATGTTATTTATATTTTCACTCGATAAAAAAAATAATAATAATAAAATAAAATCACAATAATGCGCAACTTCATATAACATCATGGCTCCAATTCTTTCTCTGAATCCATCTCCATTAAAGCAAGTTGAGGAGTGAATATATGAAAATAAAAAATCAAGATTACTAGGGTATTTTTCTTATAAACACCGTCCCCCTCCCCCAACAAACCAAAACAAAACAAAACAAAGGAAATAGTTTAGAAGACCAGGGGATTTTATAACTCTCATTTCAATGTGAAACCAAATGATTGCATTTGCTGATAATCAAATGACATTGCCATATTATTTGTATTCTTGCTGACAGTCAAAATAAACACAATTAATAAAATTCCACCCAGCATGGTTATAACTATATCTGTTTTTAGAAATAGAAAAACAAAAACAACAACAACATCATAAATTTTTTAAAAAGAGAATGATGATGATGGTGATGCGGTCCATGTTTGTGGATTCCCATATGAGCATTTCAAGACGAGTCGAAATGAAACCCTAGAAACGATTCCAATCAAAAAACAGAAGAAGAACAGGGAAAAGAATAATATACCGTTGTGGCAGAGATGACAGACGCCATCATAAACGACGACTCGTGGCTGAAGGAGAGTGGGTATCACCGGCTTCACAGGCGAAGGGCGTGCGTCCGAGTATACCAGAACTTTTTCTACCGCAACATCGGCAACACCAGCAGCGGCGCCAGAAACGACGTCGGAAGATGAAGAAAAAAGGCAATACATGAATGAAGAAGGAGAAGGAGAATAGCCTCTCCTCGCGGTTAAGTTTCGAACACCTCTCATCAACGTCGACATCGTCATTTTGCACATACAGCAATCAAAACCCCCCACCTTTCAGATCATCATCATATTTACATGTGTATATATACAGTAATCATCGTTTAACCCTTTTGGGAGTTGTGCGTGAAGGCTGGCTAGCTCTGTGTTCTTTTCTTGATTGCCAAGTCAGCTCACGGAGAATGTAAAATGCAAAGATGGGTGTGGGAACTGCGGTTATACCTATATTTAACTCTTCACATCAAGGTTGATCAAATCAGGCAGATTGATATCCACCGTCTGATCCCAACTTTGGTTATTATAAAACTGGTTTTACCCTTCTGCGGCTATTTTTTTCCATTCGGCACTTGGCATCAATTAGTTTGTCGTATTAGGGCCATGCTTCCTTTTCTTTTTTTTCTTTTTTTTTTTTGCTTAGTGCCATGCTTCTTGAATGTTGGTCTTGTGGGCTAGTGCCCATGTGTACAAATGCGGTCCCACATTGCACATGTGGCGTATACAGGTGTAGGTTCCATTACATACAGATGAATCCAATTCCATTATACACGGGTGAATCCAAATAATAACCTACCCCTTACGCAGAAGGAAAACTCTCTGAAAAATGCTCGTCTTACCTTGTGACTAGGCGCATTAGAAGGCGGCAAGCGCACCGTGGCTTTAAAGACCAGCCTTTAGACCATCTGGCCCAAGGCCCTGGCCCTATTCTGAGTCCCACTCCTCTCCAGTCTCCAGGTTTTGTTCCTTGCTCAGTCATAGAAAGAATAATTTCTTAATTCAAGGCGTGTGTACTGTGTAGTAGCACAACCTTAATCCTTATGTGAAGTTACAAAGCATTAGAAGGATCTAAATTTTCAAAATTATCACGTGAAAAAACTGATGAATTCAGTAGGATCTCCACCGAAATGCATTTAATGAAACTTCCCCACCCCCCACCCCAACAACTCAACAGGATGAGAAAGAAATCACTTTTTCCTTCTCTTAACTAATGATCTCCTTCCTCTTCTCTCCTAAACTCACCAACAGAGGTAAGGGAGGTGGGAGAAGCAAAAACATGTATGAGAGACATGACTGCAAAATGAAAGTCATCCATGCAACAGAATAAGAACGTACGGATGAAATGGTTCAAAAAAATCTCTTCATTTGCTTCCTTTTGTGCAGCATATCCCAAGTTACTGAGATGTAAAAATGAGAAACAAACCATTATGGGCCGAAGTTCAAAAAATAATCCAATCTTCACACCACAATATCATCGAGGGAAACTGGAAGTTCTGGTATGCCGTTGAAATCACGCTGATCGATCAATAATGTATCGGTAAAACGCCAAATTCACGTCACTTATCATAGCAGTTAGATCAGCCTTATATCATATGCTCTTCAGGGTTTTTGATCGTCAAAGAATAATTTAAATTGATGATTGTATTGCACATATTTTCCAATACAAAACTATATGATATCCAGCAGCCTACATCAAGTGAGCTAATTCTCAAACTCCTCAACAACTTGACCATCTGCATCATCAGAGATACCAGAAACATTGATGAATTAATGGACAAAACTTATACAGCATGAGGCAAAGAAAGCCTGTAAATCTCACCAGCAAGACTGACAGCCAAGTTTGCTTGAGCATCAGCCTCAGAGTTTAAGCCCTTTAGGAGGTGTACAAAAAATGTCAGAATGTTGCAAAGAATAAACAAGGCAAAAGAAGCAGCAGTAGGTAAATTATGCATAAACTGCTACAATGACAAATAAATAAATAATATCATTTACTATCTGAAATGAAACCATCTTGCTCAATTATTAAGGTAACTACCACAGTCAGTGCTCACTAATTATTGTAACTAATCATTATCACAGAAAAAAAATAATAATAATAAATTGGAAAAAACAAACGTATACAGTCAGTCAGGCTGTGTTGGTGCTTGAGGGAAGTAGATTCTGGAAATGGTTTTGCAAAAATTACTAGTCAGTGCTCACTAGTTATTATCAAAAGTGAATTCTTTTTAATCTTTTAAATCCCACTTGCCAGGAAATAGGCAGGACCAAGGTTGCAACTCAGTCCGTAAAACCTAAATTTGAATTGAAAGTCTTGATCAAGATTATTGGAGTAGACTGTCCCGATTGAGAGGCATGGAGTAGACCATCTTTATCTGAAAACCTAGCTCTTTCTTGTTCAATCTCTAGAGGATTTCACATTTTTTTATATTTTCTATAGCCAAAGTGAGGTTGACATGGTCTAGGTCTTGGATTGCACTGGACCAATTTGTACCTGAAGCAGGATATACCGGCTTACAAATCTCATGCTATGCAATTCACCCTTAATGCAGCTTACAAAAATAACAATCACAAATCTGCAATGATCAACCAAACCCTATAGAAAATTTCTTCAAACTTTGTTTTCTGGTGAAATGGGAAGAACCAAATAGAAAAAGGAAAACCATCGAGCCTATTAGCTGTCAAGCTAGCATATTAAATAACCTTGCAGGTTACAGTCGACTGGATGCAACTTTGGCTGTTGAAAGAATGGCAAAGCAAGCAGCCAAAAGAGTACTGCTTCACCTCAAACAGTTGACCATATAATAATGGACAAGACTACTCTATATATTAACTAAGATGCCGCCACTGGGATCATTGGATGCATTAGAAGGCTTTTGGTGCCTTTGCGAGCACTGAAAAGATGAACAAATTCCTAAGAAAGCAAGGGCTAATATAAGAATTGGGCTGCTACATGGTATGATGAACAGTGGGAAACAACCAGTAATGCTCAGTGAAAGATGAAATACAAATATCTGAGTGCATTTTGTAAGTGAAAAATATGCAAACATTTTAATTTGGGGGTAAAACACCTGGTGATTTTGTTGGGGAAAAAAAACTTCTGAAAAGACAATGTCACTACTGTGGTTCACATGCCTCAAGCATGAGACCACTGCAGCTTATGGTTGATAAGGCCTTCCCCATCTTTTAGTTATGGTGGGGATTGCAAATTCAAAAGTGTCGTCTGTCCAGAAGGATTTACGGTGGATAATTTATTTATTTAAGAAAAACACTTGACAACATATTTTGCACAAACCCATACAAGATACCACATAGAATAAATACACAAAGCAGAATCGACTGACATACCCTTAACACATGACTGATCTGAAATGAGCAAAACTTATCCTTCAGTTTTTTTGCCTCTTCACACAAGTCGGACATGTTCTGGTTTTTGACCTTCCATAAACCCTGAACCTGTTCCATAACATATTCTCAATATAATGAGTTAAGGAGAGGGGAGGGGGGGGGGGGGGGGGGGTGGAAGACTGGCAGGCTGTATTATAAAGTAAATTGCTTTAAGCATTGTGCCCCAGCAGTTAGAAGTAAGGAGCTGCAACACTGAAGTAGGAATTTTCCCAGCTTACAGGTCCAAACAGAAGAAATATAATTAATGGTATCATATATTCCTCTAATAAACTCAGCTAAGACTCAAGCATAAACCTAAAGATTGCAACTTACGGCAACATCAACGTTTATACAAATTAGGGCCTGATATGCAGCTGATGCAAACTGGTATTTGATCTGAACCTATTTTAATGGATATGTAATCATATAAGAAACCCCTTTCAGAAAAGGAATGGACCTGGACCTGGACCAGGATAATGCATTTTGTCCACATTTGGTTCCTGGCAATGCCAACTGTAATAGGGTTGATGAAAATATGAAACCATTTCCTTGCTCCTTGACATGAAACTGAGGCAACAAAATAAAGCATAATCCTCTTTCTGTTTGATTAAAACAGATGGCTTCCAGCAATGTCCCAACCATAATCCTAAAACTGGTAAATTAATCAGAGTTCTGTTAACTTGGCTCAAAGCTCAACCTTGAGTTGACTTAGCCAGTAGACTCAAGTGAATTAGATCTGAACAACCTTTTAGTCAAACCAATTTGAAACTTGGCCGACATAAGTAGCTCCTTGGATTTTAGAACATTGGTCAGATACCCCAATCAACATCGAAATAAAGATGCAATTAATACATGGAGAGTCCAAACCATATACAAATAATCACACATCCAATTTAGATCTAACCTGTGACAATCAAATATAACCTCACTTCATAGGAAACCCAGGGAAAGACAATGGAATGTAGACATTTGTAAAGTGCCTTATCCCAACCCCCCCCCCCCCCCTCCTCTTAAAAATAAAAAAGAAGAAGAAAGAAAGAAAGAAAAAAAAAACAAAAAGGAAAGAAAGAAAAAACATAATTACAGAGGCAGGATCAGATCTTAGTTTCAATTTGAATATTATAATATGATGTAGGACTCAGACAAATATTCAAACCAACTTTTGGATGGGCGCGACCCACTTCCTTTGGCCTTTCTGTTGTCCTCATAGCGCCTTCAACTTGAATCAAATTGTTCCTCTATACTACACACATGGCCACAACCGGGTGGGGTTGGGGTGTGGGTAGTCAGTAGTCTAGCAATTTAATCCCCTCCAATGTAAACCTCCCGCCCCCAAACAAAATACCTTTTAAGTTTATAAAAAAAAAAAAAAATGTCAACCAATTCTGGCAGATATATTACAAGGGTGATTTGTATCAAGCCAAGTCAAAGGTTTTGGGGTGGCCACCTTACCCAAACTATCAAATTTTAAAAATGAAAAAAAATAAATAAAATCAGTGGATGTGCCCTTCTCCGTGGGTTCCCCAAATAGCTCTGCCTGAGGTAAGGGCATGACGGAAGTCAAGAGCCTCATAAATATGTGTTCTTTAAAATGCTGTATGCCCCTATATAAGAGCCCTTTGGACATAATATCAATGATAAACCATTTAACATATGAGATGTGATATGAAGAATATAATCCAGACAGATAGCTCTAGTCAGGACAGACAATCACAGACAAATGGCTTCAATAGGTTTTATATCCAAATGAATGGCATTCATATATTCTCTATCGTATAGGTTTACTGCTCTACTTTCTTATTTTTTCATTTAGTATGTGATTCCTTCCATAACCAGGAAAGATAATAATAAAAGAAATTTAAAAAAACAAGCAAGAGTGCTGTTGAATGTTTACAAATCAAAACAAAATTTCAGAAAAAATAAGTCATTCAAATCTAAGTAAACAGATGACATTAACTCTCAATGCATAGAAAAGAAACAACTAACCTGCATACAAACAAGTTTGGAGTCACCTTGGACACGAATATCTGTATAACCTTGTTTAAGGGCATGTTTCATTCCTAAAATTATGGCTCGATATTCAGCAACATTATTGGTCACTATGCCCAAACCTTCCCGCAATCTGCAGATCTATACAAATGCAGGGTTAGAGAGATAAAGCATTAAAGAAAAGATAGAGAAATCCCAAAAAAAGTGAAATGTATACCAAACTTCCATTGTCTGCTCGCAGTACTGCTCCTGCACCAGCTTGTCCAGGATTTCCTTTTGAAGCACCATCAAACTCAATAATACAGGAGCGCTGCACATCATTATGGAGATTAGATATGGTTGTTGAACACTTGAACCATGAATTCAGCAAAGAGTTATGACATAAAATTAATAACCACTGTACCCTGAAAAGACATAGTTACCTTTCATCATTCAATTAGAAAGATCTGTGGAGGAGAGCCCTCCACTAACAGCAAGGACAGATACAGTTTCACTTTATTAACTAAATAATAATAATAATAAGGAAAGTAAATGTGACATCGCATGCATTAGGTATCATTGCGATACCCACTTACACAATTAGAAGACTGTGCTTGAGCCTTAACATAGCCATCTAATTTGATATGCTTTCTCAAGGGATCCATTGAAATAATTGTTGATCCAACTGCATCCTGCAAAGCGGAGTCCACATCATCCACCAATTAAACATGACATTTGCAAAGAAGTAAACAAAAGGGCTTGATTATTTCTGACACTAAAGGCAGTGGTAAAACGTTCCCCACAAATTACATTGCATTGCATACATTAATGTCACTCAGTATACACAGTATGGCACTGGATGCAATTTTAACCAAATTACACTAACAAAATTGCAGTGAAAGGATCTAAGAAAGAAGATGAACAAAGTTGAGAAAGGGTGACAGACTGACAGGAAGATATATTCCAATGCATAAGAACTAGTTCTGATAATGACAGTTTGAGTATAAATTTCTTTTATTACTTGAGTCAGGATGTGCATGCTTGCATGCATGATGGTGTGTGTTTCGCGGCTGGGTTATAATGGGGAATGAAGACAGTGGACTTCTTAATGAATGCCATTTAGGGTCACCCATTTTGTTAAGACATGCCAGAAGTGGTAAACATAAACATCTTACCTCTTGCAGGAAGCTATTCAAACACAAACCTAAATATGGAGAATGCCCTACCAGTACCACAATGGTGAAGAGAATAATTTATTCCCCCCCAAAAAAAAAAATCTAAACGCGATAATCCTCCTCATGTTACTGAACAGGTAGTCCTCAAACTACTTAAGCTTAATCATACCCACCCACCCTCTCATTGGATTAAGATGATAAAGATGCCTGGGAGAAAGAGAAAGAAGGGGATGCATAGGAGAAAATGATATATGTGATGGTAATGATAAAGATGAAGTTGAAACATCAGCAAAGAATTTGGGAGAATAGAGAACAACAATATTTTTAACTGAATTTCTTATTCTACTAAAAAATATGCCTTCAATTCTAAATTATGACCTGAAATGAAAATGTTCTAGTTCATAAAATGCTACGACTCCCAACTTACCACAATCTCAGATCCATGTTCTTCTTGCAGTCTCTTTTTCGGCAAATCCTTGCTAGATGTTTCTCCTTTGGAAGAATCAGGTTGCTGAAAAAAAGAAGGAAAAATTAACCTCCCAGTTATAAGAGTCACTAACCTCATACTTCTCCGACTACCAAAGATCCATAAAATCATTAACAAAATATAATTGAAACAATTTTCCAGTTTGGCATCATTATTATTGATGTCAAATAAAAAAATCCTTTTTTTTGGGTACCTGAAAAAAAAGATTTATTAAATAATTTATAGTTTTTTTTTTTTTTTGACAGGTATTAATTATTTTATAGTTGATCATGACAAAAACTAAGTTATGGTACTATAATAAAGAACTTATGTAATCTTCTCTAAATATGTATTAGATACATTAAGAAGTCATATAATCAGCTCAATTTGAGTTCACCAGTCTCTTGTCTAATCTTCTCACACCCATTCCCAAGCCCAGAGAAAGGAGAGAAAGGTGGGTTGAATGAGGTGTGTCTTTAAGTAGACAGCAAGCATATAACTTTTGGTAAAACCTCTATAAACTTTACTTCATCAAAAAAGCCTCTATAAACTTTAATCCTATATAAGTCCATGTCTTAATGGGAAAGTCACTTCAGTTACTCGATGCAAATAAGTGAAATCTACTAGATAGGTCTTGACTCTTGACAGCATACACAATTACAAAGAATTTAGGTGTACATAGTCAAAAAGGAGGAAAACCTAATACTGGCACAAGAGTGATGCACAAGATAACAAAGACATCCAAAGAAATTCTCAAGCTTATAGTTTAGCATTCTTTGACCTCAAAATTGATTCTGTACCTTTTACAAATAATGTGAAATTTTCTTGGTACCGTCTAGTCATGATGATTAAGAACTTTACAAGAGCAAGGTTATTCTCTGGCTATTGGATAATGCATTAATAGAGTAATGAAACATTCAGCATCTCAAACCATGAAAAGATCAGATGGTTAGGCTTAGGCCAGATCACCTGAGAACTAGGAAAATTGAACCATTAGACCAAATTGCTCTCAAATCCAGAAGGAATTGGTGAAACACACACACACACGCACACACACATATCAAATGGGCACAGATACTATCTGAACAGTGATAAAAACAAAAACATTTTTTTTAAAAAAAAGAGTATAAAATTCACATATGAAGTAGTGAATCACCTCACCTGAAAAGGGCAGGGCACAAGCATGCCAAAAAGGTCCTCCTTTAAATCTGCAGCTTTGATTGTATAGATAGCATTCTTGAGCCCACGAGAGACGAGATAGTCCTCAGTGTCCTTAGGCATAGAGTACCCTTTATACACACTGACAGGAGGATCACATATCTATCAGAAAAAAAGAAGGGAAATCATCTGTCTAGTCCAATCAAGTCAAAGATATACGCGATAAGAAAACTATGCATTTACATCTGTTGCAATCTTCTACCACTTGATCAATTCAAGAAAATCAGCAAGCAACAAGTTAGTATGCTAGCGCCTGACGAAACAACAGTTTAACTAAGTCATAGGCATGAAAGCATCTAAGATACGATGAATGTAAAAGTATTGAGCAATGATACCCAAAAGTAGGATCAACAATTTGAAACTAAATAACGAAAGAAAATAATACATTCAGCTTTTAGTTACTGCTAGCTAACAGGTATCGGCAGGGTATGCAATAACTGGCCAAAATTTATTATGATATGGACTATATCGACTATAGCAGTATGTTAGTACTCTGATAAACTGTTTAGTAAATATTCCAAAGTCAAATAAGACAAAAATAAAAAATGGAAGCGATTCTAAAACAATATAAACCAAGTAATTTATAGTGTGTTTCAAAAGTGAAGGTCGAAAGAGCATGAGGTGATGCATTAAAGCCTTTACACGCCTCAATGCATTAGGCTTAACCCTTATATCAAATTCGATGTTTCAACATCTATAATGCAAAATTTTCAATTTCACACTATTGCTAAATTTTAATTGTGGAACAAAGCTTTATAAGAGCTTTAGAAACTCAAATAGATTTAACCATGTGATATAAGAATGTCAATTTAAAATATATACACATATAACATGGAAGTGAGCTTTCAATATCGAGTCCACTTGAATGACCAATCATTAAAAACTCATATCTAAATGCAAGACCGTAAAACCCACATAAATATGAAATTCAACCCGAAGAAGTAAAACCCACAAGACATACATATTGTAGAGTCGCAAAAAACTTACTGAAGATCCAACTTGAGCCTGACAATCACTCAAACTCTTGTAAACACCGACAACATCCCCCTTCCGCATCACAAAGAACGCGTCCTTCTCTTCTTCCATCACCGGTATAGGGTCCAATTTTCGTGATCGAGATTTACTTCCACTGCCCCTCCGAGACGAGTAGCACTGAACACGAAATCTCGTCAACACGAATTCTAAATTGATAGTTCTAATACCCGCATGAGCAAAGCTTTTCTTCCACGAGGGAGTGGAACATCCGTACACAGAAGTCCTCGCAATGAAATGAGTCGACTTCGAAAATATAGCCGCGGTATACGAAGAGGCTTGCAACAAGCAGTTCATCCCACAGTAGCTTCCCCTAAATTCTCCAGATTTCTGGAAAAGTATTACTTTCTTATTATTAAAACCCTAATACATAATCAACAAAAATCTATATATATCGGTTGATTGGATTGATAATGGTTTCTGGGGAATCAAACAGAAAATGATAGTCGCAGAAGAACTATGGCAATAAGGAGTTCAAAACTGGGGAAGAAACAAACAAAATGATATGAGAACCCTAATTGACAAATATTGAACTGGATGGGTAGCGTATGTTTAACTACCGGGAGATCACACGATGAAGCTGTGTCGAGCCAGCAGTCAGAGAGAGAGAGAAAAGGCCCAGTTTGGCATTGGCCTAATGGCTGGGTAAACCCCGTTCACTCGTTCAGTAAGGCTCGGCTCAAATACGTTAAGCCCTTACAAAACCCTCGCAATTGAGTGAGTCTTCCATGTACCTGTGACATGGCCATGTGGTGTTACAACCAATAAGAGTCAAACAAAATAAGATTATAAAGTTAAAAAATATTTTGACAAACTCATTTTACTTGACTTTTTTTGATCTGTGACACCATTAGCCTTTGTGACCTGGTGGCGCCCAGATTTGGGTACTTGAGGTTGAAGTCCCTCCAACATAACTCATAAAATAAATAAGTAGATCCAATAAGTAAATTCTAACCATTAGAATTTGGCCATATCTTTTTAAAATTTTATTCTCTCCGAATGAGGGGTATCTTGGACCTAATCCCACTTAAATTGGGACCCAAACTAATCACCGTGATGCATTATCTATTTACAAGTTCATCATACATCCAATAAGAAGATAGCAAAGACTTGAACTCATTCATGAGTCATGAGCTTTTGTCATCTACGTTATCCTTCTTATTTAGAAGGGGAAATTAGCAAAAAGTCTATTTTTATAGGACTTAGAGAGACAAAAGTCTATGCAGCAAACTTATGCAGCCATAAGTCCACTTTTAAGTAAAATGAGTTTACTTTTATAACCGTAGTAAATGCATAAAGTTAAGTTTACCCTTAAGTGTTATTTTTTATTTTCAAATTTTAAAATGACATAACTTTTGATCTACATATCGATTTCCAATAAAATTTATATATTTGAAATCTATTCGTCGAGCTTTTCGAAACAAGACCTATGATGAAAATAAAATTATGTATAAAAAAAAATAGTTACATTGATTACATATTTACATGTATCGGTTTTAAAATAAATAAACATGCAACTATTTTAATGTGAATTCAATTTTGTACAATTTCCCATACAAAATTATTAAATTTATTAGATGTAACTATTGAATCAGTTAAATTGATGTGTTTGAAACTAAAAATTTGTAAGATCTAAATATTTTATGACTAAAATTTAGTCACAATTGACTTAAAAGTAATTGTTTTCATGTAACTATTTTCCTGTGAGTTCAGTACACACTTCAGTTACAAGTAGATGTTTGCCCAAATTTAACTGATTTTTTTTTTTTGGGGGAAAATTTAGGAAAAAGACTCATGATGAATATAAAATTATGTATAAAAAAATATTAAAAAAAACAGTTACATTGATTATATGTAACTTTCTAAGAGGAACGTTTTGTTACATAATATGAAGGGGTAATATTGTCTGAAAATATCGAAGAGAGACTTTTGGCTACATAAGATTTTATAATAGACTTATGAAAACACAAGTCTAACTTTATGGATTTATGGCCAAAGTCCCCTATTTAGAATTTGCCTATATCTACATAACAAATAGATAAAAAGGAACCATTCGATATGTTCCACTTTTAGTCTTATATTAAAGATTAGTGAAAATAAATCACAAGTATTTTACCATCTAATTAATGTCTTATTTTAGGTTGGACGTGTGCTTAATCCTACTATATTAGGCTAAAAGTTTCTACGGCTAAAAGATTCCAAGTCTTCAACGTTTTACATAGACTAGTTGGTGCACACGTGCGTTGCACATGAATTTTTTTGAGTTAAATTATTTTTTTCAATAATGATAATAATTTTTAAAAGTTAATAATTTTATCGTGCCTTTGTATAAGATGAAAGCACTTTGATCACTCAATCTTTTACTTCTTTTAATATGATTACCATTTTTTTTTTCATTTTCTTTCTCAAATCATAGTGCTTAAAATTATCTTTAAAACTTCATTATATGTAGGTTCTTTGATATGATTTGTTATTTGATATGATTTCATTTCGATATATATATATATTCTTCGTTGATGCGTGGTGGATCACTGCTTGTGATTTTATTTTTTTGGGCTTGTACATTTAAAAAAAAAAAAAAGATTTTGAACTTTTTTTTTTCTTTTTTTTGGGGTTGTGATCTAAGTTATTTTATTTTATTTTATTTTTGTTCTTTTTGGTTTTGTTTTGTTTGGTATTTTGGGTTTGCAGGTAGATATTGCAAAGTTTCATGAACCTCACGATTTGATAGGGATTTTTTTTTATGGTTCATTAGACCTTCCTTTTTTATTTTCCTTTTTTTCTTGTGCATTCGTTAATAGTTTTTTTTTTTTTTTTTTTTAGGTTTTGTTTTGTTTTTGTTTAAGCCTGCTTCTTTTTTAATTTCCTTCAATTGAATCGTCTTTGATTCTCTTCTCTTTCTTGGTAATTTGACTTGATTATTTTTAAAAATCAAAGATTATATATGAATTCTCAACAAAATATGAAAATTATACAACAGTAGCAATTTAAAAGTTTAATAATGCAATTCAAGTTTTTTATGATATGCGAATCCATAGAAAATAATCAAAGATTATATGTGCTATTCAAAACTTTACTTATTCAATTCAAGTTTTTTTTTTTTTTTTTTTTTTTTTTTTTTTGGCCTCTTAGTTTGGTTTTCCATTTGTTTTTATTTAAGCATGCGTCTTTTTATTTTCATTCAACTGATCCATCTTTGATTCTCTTTTTTTTTTTTTTTTGCTAATTTTGCAATTCAAATAGGGATTTAAAAGTCCAATCATGCAATGCAGGTAAAGATTTAAATGTTTAAACATAATTTATATATATGAGTCAAGTTTATTGAAAACTATATACCTGTTATTTCCTGTGTTAGGGTTTTATAATTTTTATAATGTGTTTCTATTTCTATTTATATGTTAACAATAGGTTTTACGAATTATAGTTTCCGTTTCTTTAGAATTCCTATTTGGGTTTGGTTTTATTTAATTATTATACAAATTATAGTTTCCTTAGAATTCTTATTAAGGTATGTGTTTTATATTGCTATATTTCCTATATATGCAGAAGGATAGTTGTGTATTTAAACATTAAAATAAGGGTATATTAGTCGATCAAAAGTTTTTCTCACATTCATCTTTTTATAGGTAGTATAGATAGATAGATATAGATATAGATATAGATATATATAGATAAAATAAAAAATAAAAAATATAAATTTTTAGAATTTAGAAAAATTGGTTCCATTCAGTTGATAGAATAGTTTGACTATTGTCTGATTCTTTTATTTTTTATTTTTGTTTCAAACTTTCAATTAAAAGAGAAAGAAGAGAGACACGAAAGATAGTTTCCCAATATAGGGGTGAGATTTTTTGTTTCAATTCTAGTTACCCAATATGGGAATGAAAGCCGCTTTTCAAGAAGTGATGATCCAAGGAGGGGATGGCTGTTTTTTTTTTTTCGACTCAGGTAACTGTCTCTCTCTCTCTGTCTGTCTCTCGGGTAACCAACATTGACTCCATAGTGGCCAAAGACTGAAGAAACCTATCTAAGGATTGGCCCTTAAGAAAGTCGAACTTGGAAACCTCTTGCTTTGTGGGGAATAGGCACCAAGATCTTCAACCAAGGTAACAGAAAGTAGCCAAATCTCATTTAAAGCCAGATTTCCAGTGTCCCAAGTGACTATATGTGAGACTCGAGAGTGATTGCCCTTCATTTCAGCCACAAATACCCAAGGTGGGCACTTAAACCATGGTCAATGCCTGCAGGCTGCAACCCAAGGTGGAGATGGTTGATTCTCCTGTTCAATTCCAGTGTTCTATATGTGAAAATATGAAGATGTATAAACTTGGAAAAATTCCGTGATTCTGATAGATATTTGGATTTAGGCCGGATAAAAAATTAGCCAAAAAAATTGCAAATTAAATACCATGAGATTGCTGCAGAGGTTTTCCTTTTATGCTCATATAAGCAGTCTATACTCCACATTTGAAGTATGGTCCTAATCTTAGCACTCAAATGATATACACTATTATGCATTAGCTCTCTTCTCTTGAAGACAACGCAGCTTTTACTCCATATTTAGTGAACACGCCAGTCAGCACAGCCTTCTCCTTGATCTTTAATCTGCATCATCAACTTATACAAATTAATTGGTTTTAAAATGGGAATAAAACAATGTAAATGTGTCCCTAACAGACTTTGTAATGTAGGTAATAAACATATAGTTTACCTTTTTGCAGATCCTGAAATGTTTAACTGAGGAACCTTCTCTCTCTTTTTTCTCACAACTGGTTTTTTCTTAATTGCCTGGATTTTCTCTCGCTTTGTCGACGATGATGATTCTGTTGCAGACCCCATTCTTGGTTCCATGCTATCACCACCATTCGGATTCGATACACTGAAAGATTCCAGATTCTCTCTGAAATCTTCCCAATCTGCTGCAGATCCTGAAATGTTTAACTGAGGAACCTTCTCTCTCTTTTTTCTCACAACTGGTTTTTTCTTAATTGCCTGGATTTTCTCTCGCTTCATTGACGATGATGATTCTGTCGCAGACCCCATTCTTGGTTCCATGCTATCACCACCATTCAGATTCGATACACTAAAAGATTCCAGATTCTCTCTGAAATTTTCCCAATCTGCTGTTATGAGGTCGTCATCATCTGAGCCATCAGATTCATCAGACACAGTTTCCTCCCACTGAATCCAAGGAAGAATCCACAATGTCAAAATCAGTAGGTGAGTCTGCTTCCAAAGCGGGATCTGTTACTTGAGGAGAAGTGTAGGTGTCATCTGTTGATTGTTCAGAAGTGGAGTCGGGGGAACGTGAATTTGTTATCTCACATTTTATCAGCTTCTGAATCTTACCAAAAGTTATACTTTGTTTTGAAACTATCTGGATGAACCTGCCACAACAGATATATCATTTAAATCAAGATAGTATAATAATGGTAAGAAAACTTGGATCTCCACGAACATATACAGAAGTTAGTCCATCGCTACTATTATAACCACCCCCCCAACAAAATTTGTTCAAATATAGCAAATGGTCCCATTATGTGTCTGCACTCTTGGTTGTGTGAGCACTTGTTTAAATTTCATGCTCTGTCTTGTCCATATCCTTATCCCAAAAGCTTTTTGCCAAACTGACTTGTTGGTACTATTTTCATATTGTGGGAAACTGGGAATTGGTTTATAGCATTTGTAATAATTTCAATTGCCAACGGGAAAAGGTTAACAAATAAAAACTAAAATATTAATTATGTAAAGAAATACACGGTGAAATTTGCCCCCCAAAAAAAAATCGTAAATTGATCTTTTGTGAAGACAACATCCCACCTAATGAATTTTGCATTTTTTTTTCTTCCTTTTCAATTGGCATTTATCCTAGATACTTTTCAAGAACATGGAATGGATCGATGTCACTCAATTTATGCCAAGAAGCCACAATATTAGTTTCTTTTTTGTGGAGGGGGAGGTGGAAGAGTTACCTATTTGCATCCTGCTCAGACTTGAGATCAACAAAAGCAAAGCCCTTGCAGACAGGGTGCCTAGTCTTTTTGTTTCCAGAAACTGCTGGGGCTATATTAACTATTCCAGGGACTCCTTTAAAAGCAGATTGCAAATCTCTATGGATGTTCTTTTTCTTAGGAAGGTTGAGCAGACGCACACGAATTCCACTTGGTATAATTTTGGTCGCTGCATAAACTCCAGTACAGTACTGCAAAGTCATACTCAAGATAGTGTGGAAGGTCAAACATTATCCAATTATAAATTAAAAAATAAATATAGAATAGATCTTTGTTAAGTTTCCAACCTAAAAGCCTAAGCTTATAAGTGGAGGGCCCAAACAGATATATGAAGACATGTTAAATTCGATATTTAATCGACATGGGATGTGGTATATTTCCAACACTTCCCCTCACGTGCAGGCCTAACAAGATAATAACGGGCCTGTCACGTGAACAACAAAGATGAGCTCACGAACGAAATGGGCCCAAGAATGACATGCTTTGATACCATGTTAAGTTTCCAACTTATAAGCTTAAGCTTGTAAGTGGGGGGGCCAAAACAAGTATATGAAGACATGTTTAACTCAATATTTAATCAATGTGGGATGTGGTATATTTCCAACACTCTCCCTTATGTGCAGGCCTAACAAGATTCAAATGGCCTATCACATGGACAATAAAGACAAGTTCACGAGCAAAACGAGCCCAGGAACGACATGCTCTAATACCATGTTAAGTTTCCAACCTAAAAGCCTAAGCTTATAAGTGGAGTGAAGACATGTTAAACTCGATATTTAATCGATGTGGGATGTGGTATATTTCCAACAATCTTGAATGCTGTTTATTGCACCAACTAAGCTTAAGGACAGGCAAAAGCATCCAATAATGCTGATCCTTGACAGGCAAAAATTATGATCATTAAATCCTAGAAATGAACACCTTATATCAGACTCCAACAATATTCAACTAGCTGATAAAACAGGGAAGACTTATGCCATGTGCTAGATCACTTCATCACTAAATTGGAAATAGAAAACCCTTATAGTCGTCACAAATCCAATGCACCACCAATGGGATGGCAGTATCACACAGAAAATCTCAGAGAGGAAACTCAATGCGATAATGAAAACAAAAAATAAAAATTGATTTCAATGACATAAGTTCAACACATGTTTTCAGCAAAATATGTTTGGTAGACATTAAATCATAAAGCAGAGAATAAGTGCAAATTTGGGATAACTATCCACTGACTTCCATTCAAGTACAAGCAGGATTTATGATTTAAGTCAAAATTAGAAAACCCTCCATCCAGTTTTTTCCAGAAGCTCACCCTCAAGTTGACGGGACTAGGAATCATGAATAGCGTGGTAGTAATTAAAAAAATACCAACAGCTGGTGAATCTTTTGTCAAGATAATCAACTAGCGGAAATTTAGAAGACACATCCAGGTAGGTTTTCCTAATTTTTGACATTTTTGGTCAATGTCTATATACCATGTGCAAAATTTGATACAAAGACATTTTAAAGGCACTTTGGCTGCAAAGCCCCTTGAAAAGCTTGAGTGAAAGCTATGCAAGCAACTATAACGTACACAAGTTATACTGCTAACCAAGCTTCCATAAATTATGTAGTCGGTGGTCATCAAGTACCAAGGGCAAACTCATATCAACTTTTAATGTCAATGAGTAGTTGATATACTCCTTTCTCTGCCCATGGATCACAAAGGAGGGTCTTGGAGGAGTATTTTATCAACCAATAAAAGTAATAATAGTTGAATTTCTTAATGCTTGACAAATTTGACATCAAAGCAGCAGAAGCCATAAGTATCAAATGGATGAGCTGATAACAAATTATGTTTCTCTCTTGTTGAAATCAAGGCACTGACTGTATACATATGCAGATTAAGTATAATTCCTCATAACAAGTACTTGACTTATAAAACTTGCTAAATGAGAAAACTAATTTACCCATACAACAGCGAATTGTACAAATATGCCAATCAGAAGAAACCATCAAATATTCAATAAACAGTTAACTTTGGCAAAACTTACAAAAATGGTATATATGTTGTATGACAATTAAAAACAAATTACATATTATAACCGGAAAAAAATGTCATCGAAGCAAAATGTACAAAGCAAGCAGATGGATACATAAGCATATCATTCCAAATGCGTGTGTGTGTGTGTGTGTGTGTGTGTGATGTTAGATAACCAATGAAAGTGCAATTGGTTCACAACAATCACTAACCCTTCTGCTCTGGAGGATGGTCTTTCTGAGAAGTAGGTTGCACAGTATTGTTCTTAAGCTTACGGATATTAACAAGCTGAGCCTGACCACTCTGCTCCATTTCTTCGAGCAGCTTGTCCTCAATCGAAGTATCATACTCTTTCCCTTCACCGAACCCACGCGGCTTGTTCTCCAGCCACTTATTCATATTCCCAAGAGGTATAAACACCCCTTCATCGTCCTCTTCATCCTCATCATCACCAATATCATCATCGCCATCATCAAAACCGTCCATTTCCAAGACGTTTTTCTTATCCTTTATTCGCTTCTTCAGTGCAAATGCAGAGAACCCAGTTCGTCCCTGCTCATAACAGCACAAAAAAGGAGATGGGTACCTCGGAATCGATGAGAAAATGCGAGAAATCGAACTAATTTTTAAGACAAACCTTGAGAAGTGAAAAACTTGAAGTCGCATTTAGGAAGAAAGAGAGGTGGGTTTGGTGGGGTTTTTGTGGAAGCAAGAGAGAGAAAGAGGTGGTGCTGTGAGGGGTGGTGGTGAGGAGAGTTTGTGAATTGCAGGGTGCTGGGAATCCCCAGCCGCCTAGCATCTCGTCGTTGCTCGAACTTTGTTCCGGTGTTCTCTTCTTCCACCGTCGCTACAGCGTGTTTCACTTTACACAAATGCTGTCCTATTTATAAGACAATACATGAAAACGTGTTTTTTAAATACGTTTTTAAGAAATTAACGCGTGTCTATTAAAAGCGCTTTCACGGAATCATCGGCAGATAAACCGTGTTTGTTAATAGCGCTTATCTTAAAGCGCTATTATTAAAAACGCTTTCAAAATTGCCAGTTCTACTGCCGCTTTTAATATATATATAGATATATATATATATATATTTCTAAATAAAACAGGCCCAACAACACCGAGACCGTATCGGGCTTCATCCTTTTACGTTCTGCACTGCGGGCCTAAATGCTGGGCTGGGATTTTTTTTGGATTGTGCTTACATAGCTGTTAATGAAGCCACTGTATGCGTTTTTTTGTTTTTTGTTTTTTTTTTTTTTTTTTTGGGGGGTTGGGGTGGGGGCGGTTTATTGCCACCCTTTACTTTTATTTGCACCTACTACTTATTTCATTTTTATAAATGCTTATAAAAATGAATAAATAAATAAAAAGAAGAAAAACACCGTGTAGTCTATTAGAAAATATCATTTTAAACTTTTTTTTATAAAATTGTTTAAAATGATATTTTTCGAATGTAACCTGATTACTTTTTATTAAAACATTGTATTTTTCATGAAATCTTGATAAATTAAAATAAATAGGGGATGTGATTAAATTTGAATGCCACACCCCTCTTTTTGGAATTTTTTTTTTTTACCACGTATTAATTTGTGTAAGTATTCAACCCATAATCACATCAATCACTTCTAAATGCCATGCTTACAGCACTGTTCTACGAAGCAAATAAGCCACCATGACAAACACGTCCACCCTTTTGAGGTCCCCCCTCTCCCCCTCTTCTCTTTCTCTCTCTCATCCAGCCCAACCCGAATAAAAAAAGCCCATCAATTATTATGGTTTTAAGATGGTCGTGGATGGAATATGGTAATTTTCATTGGCCAAATGTGGGCAATGCAAACAGACTAAATTCCTTTAACGTTTGGTGTGTTACAAGATAACAAAATCACAATATCATAATATCAATACGAGCAGTGCTATTCATTGGCAGCGACATCAAATATTTTTTTTCTTTTTCAAAGATCTTGTGAATTGGGAAATTATTTAGCTGAGAAACGCACTAGATGATCCATTCAAAACTTGTTCGTGTAGATCACGCCATATGATTTGATCTCTCGAAAGTCACTTCGGCCAGGGCTGCCCATTGACAAATGGTGAAAAAGTAGAGGTGCCTAAATTTCAACCTTACCCAGCTGGGCCTTGGCATCCATAATTTTCAAACTCAAACATCAAATCAGGCCAGGGTTTTAGCCTCCGCACACCACACAGCCAATTTTATGGACAAATTATTAGTTTACTTTCTTGTCCAAGTCATTAGACGGTCTAAGAAATCAAGGCGTACTAAGGTCCTTGCACCGCCAATTAATGGCCTCACTAAATGAAAGTGGGAAATTGGTCATATTGTGACAGGTTTCAGGCCTACCAATACGGCCCTTCATTACCAATATTTTTCTACTACCATCTTGACTTATTATTTTATTAAGAATGGGCAGTTCTTTCTAAGCCTTTTCTTTTTAACTAAATGCCAAAATATGGCTTCATTCAGCGTGATAACATTTTTTTAATTTTCACATATATGAACTAATTAAACTTTTTTCTTCTTTCGGATTTAGAAATTTTTTTTGTTCTCTTGGATAGTGCCAATTAATAGTCCTGTAGCCTCTTAGATAGTCTTGTGGCACCTCTCTCTCTTCTATATGTGGGAGGTTTCACATTTGACTCTGGAATATTTTAATAAGACTTGATTGGGGTAGGGGTACCCTATCCTATGCTATGAGGCTTATAATCGTTTATTATTTTAATAGACTCACACCAAAAATAAAAAAAGCTATATGTGCAAGTATGTCTCCTGTTGAGAAAACTTTATGGTTTCCAAATATGCAACCATTTTGACATACCAATTGGAGTACGTATTTATGCAGAGCCCAACTACTGCATGTAGGACTGCAAATGAACTGATTCATTCATGAATAGTTTGTGAACAAATTCGATAAAAACTCGTTCAAGCTTGTTTGATTAATAGATGAGTAACCTTGACTATTAGGCTCGTTTAATAAACGAGTTAAGCTTGAACAGATCATAGCTCAGCTCGTTTAGGTTTGTGAACAAATTTGTTAATTATTCGTGAACAAGCTCACAAATAGGCTCATTAAAATACTAAATTTTAGTTTTTTGAAGTTTGATTTTAGACTTTCTTTGAATTCCTTTTTTCAACAAGTGCATTTGTAGATTTATGTATTTGTAATCAAATTTATATTACCATGAATGAGTGTCACAGTTAGACGTATCTTAATATTTAAAACCCACATTTACGAGCTAAAACTGAATTTGAACAAGAGCTCAAGTTGAGCTCGAATTTGAGTTCGACCTCGAGTTCAAGCTTGGTTTATTTAGTTAAGCGAGCTGAGCCAAGCCGAGCTGAGCCTGAACTTTTCTAAATTTTATCAAGCCGAGCTTGATCACAATATATCAGGCTCCTTTAAAGCTTGTCCCATTTATAAATAAACAAGTTTTGATTGAGTTGAACTTGAACAGTGCGAAACTCAGCTTAACCCGACTTGTTTGTAGCCCTACTAGGTGCATGGTCCCCTGAGGAAGTGAGTTGATTATTAGGTACATAGAGTGTTAGGTTAGAAATTGGAAGCAGCGTGGCACTGACGTTAATCATACGAGATTGCCCCCACAAACATGCCACCTACCAAACATTGTCCGCAATTCTGGTCCAAATCTCATCCCCTCCCCATCCCCCGCCAATTGCACCCTCAACTTTCCGCTAACAGCTATGAAAGGCTGAAACGACGTAACATGAAGGTTCCATTCCACTCCTATAACTCAGCCTGGAGATGACGGTCTCCGTCAACAGTAGTCTAGATTGATGCTTCATAACTTCCCTCCTTGTTTGGCTTCTTTTGATAACATGACAATTCACGCAAATATAAGGGCAAGTCTACATTCCCAATATCATAGCTAAAGACACTAATAAGAATATGGGAAAATGGAAAATACTACTTCTATCAATTCTTCACATTAGCCCACGCGACAGATGATGTTGAGTATTTTTTTTTTTTTTTTTTTTAAAATTTTAAAATTGAGCTGATGTGATAGAACCATATCATCAACCATGTGAGTTGGTATGAAAAATTAGGGCATATAGCACTGTTATGGGAAAAATGAAATAAAAGAAAGAAAATATTACTTGTACCAACTTTTTACATTAAGGCCCTGTTTGACTAAGCTTTTAGATAGTTCAAAATTACTTTTGAATCGTAAAATCACTTTTGATCCTGTTTGGCAACCTAAATCATAATCACTTTTAAACTCAAAAAGTAATTTTATAATAAGCAGATTGTCTCCAACTTTTAATCGGAAGCTGGTGTCAGCTTTTGCAGAGGATTTAATAATTTTTTATATTTTCAAAACTACCCTTAATATTTGAGTATGAAAACAATTTTTTCCACCCATATCCTTTAACAAAACGATAATAGCCTCACCTTAAACCCAACTCCTCTTCTCTCTTGTGATTGTATTCCTCTCTCCTACGGATATCAATGTGTTGATAACTTCAATCAACTTGGATCTGTAGGATACTAATTTAAACTTCAAATCTTCTTCTTTTTTTTCCCCCTTCATATATTCATTAATTTATACCTGTTGGAAATTTTTTAAGAATTGATTCCATAAAATTTGGATTTGTGATAATTTTTTTAAAAAAAAATATATATATATATTGATTCATGCTCTCTTTTTTGTTTCTTCTTTGTTTTAAGCAAAGAAATTAAAAAATAAAATAAAATAAAACAAACAAACAAACATAAGCAAAATCCCACCTTTGTGGGGTTGGTTGAAAAATCAAGTACTCTTGTGTGTGTTTTTTAAAGGTTATCATTTTAACTTCTCACCGCTCTTGTTGCTTGTGTGGTTATGTGACGTCTCACCTAAGTTGTTAGGGGAATAGTTTGAGCTCAAATTTTGATAAGAGTACGGCCTAGGATACCCCCAATCATCAATATGAAAAAAAAAAAAAAATCATTACTAATACCAAATAGAGAAAATGAAAAATAAAAATAAAAACAAAAAAAAAAAAAATTTATTATGAGGGACAGTTCAATTAATTTAGGGTTATAATAATTTCAGCAAATGTTCTTCTTAGATAGACAAAAAATCACTTTCAACTCTAACAACACTTTTGAAATACAGTTTCCAAACAAAGACTGATTGTCTTCTACTTCTCATAACTTCTGATTCTCTTCTGCTTTTGTTTAAAAGCTGAAGTTACGATTTTTTCAAACAAGACCTAACTTTATGCACCAACTTGCATGAGAAGACGATGTAAAATGCACTTCTTAGTTGGACTGGGCCGGTCTGATATGGCAAAACCAACCCCATACATTATCTGTCACATGAGTTGGAATAAAAAAATTGATGTAGAAAGTTAGTGCATTAATAGAGATGGAGAAAAAAAAATTGGTGGTATGTGATCATGAATTAATGGCACGGAAGCAAGATGGTTTGGACCCACAATTGAAGCAGCTCCTATTGTTTGCAGCAATTCCTGACTCGAATTTATGGGGTTGGGGTATAGTTCCATGAATGTTGGCATTAGGTAAGTAGAGCTTTCGATGCTAGGAGTCTATATAATCTTGTCAGTTGATGGACACTCAAATAGTCAAATATAAGATGTTGAGATCGACTTTCAACATTTTGTGAGGCCACTTGGGTTCTGTTTGGTAGTCGGCATTGTTCAGATCAAGGGTCCATATCAGTCATGTGACATTCAGGGTTGATGAAGGCTTCTTTATTCATTAGCCACTTATATTTATTAACCTAATTTAATAATATATATATATATATATGTGTGTGTGTGTGTGAGAGAGAGAGAGATAGAGATAGAGAGAGAGAGAGAGAGAGAGAGAAAGAGTTGTGACCATGGACAAGCCGGTTTGTCACTTGCATAACACTATCCCAAATTCAATAACTCTTTATTAAATTATGCTCTACTTGATATTTTTAGGTGGAAGGTCGGCCTAGCAACCATGATATATATATATATCCTATGAAAAAGTATTGATATAAGTTATATTAGCATTATGGATCAAAAGTTGTACTTTTTACATTAACTTAATGTACTTCACAACCCACCAAGGGTACTTAGTTATATCAATTTGTTTTCATATGATGATGATAATAATTAGGTGAACACGTATTGATATAACTTATATCAATACTCATATTAGGACTTATACCTTATGCATAAGTGAGTTACAAGATACATTAGACCAATGTATAAGATACAATCCCAATCAAATTAGCACGTATTAATATAAGTTATATCAACATCATGTATTGGGGAATTATCTCAATATATCTCATAACCCACTCATACACAAGGTACAACTCTCAATACGAGAGTTAATATAAATTTTATCCATATGTGCTCATTGGATCATCATTTTTTATACACATACACACATACATATATATATATATATATATAGTGCAATGGTAGGATAAGTATCGTGTTGTGAATCTCCAGTAATTGTGCATGGTGAATTAGTGTAGTTCCAACCATAAGGCTTGTGCTAGAAGATACAGTGGTAACATGATGCATCGTTAATCCTTGTCTTGTCACTATTTCACGAGACAACTACATAAATTTTGCATTTGACAAAAGCAATGGTAGGATAAGTATCGTGCTGTCAACCTTCAATAATTGTGCAAGGTGAATTATTGTAATTCCAACCATAATGCTTGTGCTAGAAGATCTATGGTACGTAACACATATGATGCGTCATTAATCCTTGTCTTGTCACTGTTTCACAAGACACCTATATAAATTTTGTATTTGACAAATCGTAATTGGGGGAATTTTAAATTGATTGGCCTACAAGAAAATAATTACATTTAAGTGAAAAATGCTATTAACTCACTAGAGAATGACTACTAACTTAATGAACAATGACCACTAACTGTAATTATTTTCCCATAGGCCAACCAATATAAAATTATGCCATCTTAATTGGTTAGATCTGTGTACTATGATCAAATTATTTGTTCCAACAAGATTATGTCGTACATCCTAAACTATATATATGCGTAAATCATAACGGGAACAAATTGAATAGTAGAATCATTAAATTTAGTTTAATCAATATATGAGTGGATTACGGCGTGCAGGGTCATACAATATGGCTTTAGGTAGAATCTATGAGCTCTAGCCAGTAGCCACTTAGCTAGGGAGAAAATCATATCCATGATTATTAATTGATAAATTAATTAATTAATTAAATTAACTAGGCCTATTAAACTATCAAACTTTCAAACGCGCTTTGGGTTAAAAAAGAAAAGAAAAGTGGTGGTTTGATAGAAGTCATTGTAGCACATCATATACAAATTGATAGTTTCTAATTTCATCATTGTCTGCACTAGTATTTTTTAATTAACAGGAAATCATGGATACATTCCAATATTGACCTAAAGTTCAAAACTACGGTTCAATGGAGGGAGGGGTGGGGGGGCTCGAGATGTGAAGATGGACACGTCCCAATCGACCTCACCGAAAGTTTCAAAAGGGGCTCTAATGCATGGGTCCTAGGGTTATTTTGAGAAAGTAGAGTCTCAGGATATATAGGAACTCTTAGCAGAATCAAGGTTTTAAAACTAGACTTATTTGATCTTCTTTCACCATCAATATCAACCATCGAGGGAAGGGGGTGTCAATTCAAACGTCTCCTGTGAGAGGCAAATAATACAATGGCTGAAATACAAAAAGAAGAAACAGTGCTGAAAATGATGTTCCCACTTTGTTAATTTTTTAAGTAATTAATGGCTAGGCTATTGGGTAATCCTCCAGTGACCTCGTCCAAGTACAGAAAAGAGGGATTAAATAAATAATTTCCCCACCTCCAACACATCCCCGTTTCTCATCCCCATGATGGGCAGCAATGCTCATTTATTTCCATATACATATGTATATAGTCAGGGGTGGAGCTACACATTGCTTTTTTTTTTTTTTTTTTTGGGGGAGAGGGGATGACACCCCCGAAGATTGAAAATATCTTATATATTTATTTAAATGTAAGTTATTTTTTTAAAAAAAATATATCAATGGCCTCTCCAAATTTTTGTTTATTTCAAATATAATCTCTTAATCATAAGTAAAGTTTCATTCTCATGCCTATATTTTCATATTTTATTTAAAAATTTTGAATACAAAAATTGGTAAAATCTCAAAAAATAGACATTTGTTGTATTTTTGGAAATTCTAGATAATATGAATATTGTAAAAATATTTAGCTTGACATGCGAATTAAAAAATATGTATAAAAAATTTACTTTGGCCTCCCCCAAAAAGAAATTTCTGGTTCCGCCCATCTATATAGTGGGCATATATGTATGTTCATCAAATCAAATCATTTTAATTTTGCAAAGTTTCAGAGTCTCATGACATCAATCATAATTGTGCAATATATATATATATATATAGAATTAGGATCATGTGACACATTTTTTTTATACATATATGTATACACATAGATTTATCGGATTGTGAGTGGAGTTTAATTGGTTTTGGCCTCAACCCAAAACCAAATCAAGAGTCAGTCTCATTCTCTTACTATAAGGTCAAACCATATACTAATAGAACCAAACCAACCCAACACATGCAAAGTTGGGATTGGTTTGGTTTGGAGATGATATTTTTATAATTTTGTTATTATAACAAAATATAAAAGTTTCATGTAGTAAACAAATATTTAGGTAACCATTTCAATGAAAGATTATGTATACATGCATTTCTAATAAATAAGTAAAAAAAAAGAAAAGAGAAATGACCATTAAAACAAAATATAGTACGAAGTATGTATATATGGATAGTTAATGTCATATTTTATATATTTATGAATATAAGGTCAGTTCCCGAATTGGGTTGGTTTATCTGATGCTTCAATCCAAACCCAACCAAATAGTAATTAAAGGTGGATTCTTTATTTTTTGAATCTAGCACGGACCAAAAGTAGCTTAAGATCACATTAGAGAGACCAAACCAACCCAATCGTCGGTTTGGATTTGGCTATCGATTGGCACGGATCAAGTTGCAGCCCTACCCCATAACGCCTGCCTGCATGCTTATCACTTATCAGAGCTAGCTTGTTACTCATTAACCGATATTTTGTTAGAATATATAAGACTCTTCCTATTGTGAGCAGACGTGGAGAGTGTTTCTTTTAGTGGAGTACTATTCCATGGTCTTTTGCATGGTCTCTCTCTCTCTCTCTCTCTCTCACACACACATAGATATAAGTTATATTAGCACCATGCATTTGAAATTGTATTCTATGCATTCATTTAATATACCTCATAGCTCACCAACACATAAGATATCCGCAACCGATGTGGGATACTAACATCTTCATCTCAGGGCTAGCACGATCTTATCTCTGATACTATTGTTAGACGTGCGGCCCAACCCCCACTGCGAGGTATTGTCTCTCTGGCCTAGCCCATAAGCCAACCTCACGGATTTGTTCTTGTCACGCCCCGACTCGGAGAGTCGACACGTGGATAAAAGTCAAAGTAAAAAGGTGTACACGTGGATAAGTCAGAGTATAAAAGTTGCGGAAGACTTAGTCAAATCCACGTGTATTTTTTTTTTATTAATATTTTTAATAATAATGGTGCCAGCTCATCAATAATACCCAAATAATTAATATGAAATGTTATGCTCACACATCATGCCCATAATAATATATGGTCCCAAAATAATGCCAACATCCCTGGCACATAGGTTGGATTCAAACTATTCAAGGTTCATTAAGTAATAATGGTAATAACAATAATAATAATAGAAATGTCCATACATCAAAATAACATAGTCTCTATGTAATGCACGTGCATCTATCCTCATCCATGACTATGTTAGTATGCCACCTTCAAGTTCCAACCTCAGATTATGCCACTAGGCATCCGCCATCGGCAAACCCTCACTCATCACCTGATCATCTGAAATAATAATAGGATGAGCTGCAAAGCCCAATAGGAAATATGTGTGGATTCTATACAATTAATATATGTGCAGATACATGGTATATGAATTAAAATTATTTAATAACTCAAAATCAAATATCAGTCACAAATCAATACTTTATGTGGGTTTTGAGTTAATTTCCCAAAATTCTCATAGTGTCTCCAATTCCCAAGACTATGGGATCAAACCATGCATCAACCGTCGCTAATCACAGGTTACGTCGTCACGTCAACCCCCGGCTCAGCCAAGCACGAAAATAACCAACACCTACGCGGCGTTCTTCCTCGAGGGTTTCAGGGTCTTTCACCCAAGGGCACTTTACCCTGCTTGCTATTCGCGGAGTATTCTCAACGCAGGACACCACTTCATTGTGATGCCCCCACCCGTTTGATGCATACCAAGACCCAAGGTCCATATATCCAAAACATTTTCCATCATTCAAATAAATATCCAAGTGTCCAAAAGTATCCATAAACATGTTTGATAAATTTCTAGAATTTCAGTAACATTTCTAAAGCATTTCCAAGTAAACAACATTTATAAAGCATTTTTCCAAGATCCAAGTATCATGAAAATTCCACACATTTAACAGATATTTCACAATAACATTTAAACGAGTATATAACCATGTATCTTTAAGGAACAATATAAAACAGTCGTATCAAATGATATATTGAAGGATTCCATAAATTTTGAACAAGTAATAAAAATATTTGGTTATAAATCAGTGGAAAAATCCAAAAATATCATTAAGGCATTTAAAATCACATTTATAGAACAACACCATATTAAATGTAAAGAAGCCACATTTCCTACCTCAATTGCGAGCAATACCAACCCAAAATCACGTGATAGACACTGACAACGCGAATGCAGCGTTAATGCTCCCTAGGGTCCTCCCGAGGACCGATAAAATCTGATAATTATGCATACGTAATCTTTAGGTAAATTTAAAAATAAATATAACGCACTCAAAAATTACTATTGGCCTTCTAACAGTAAACTATGGTCCCAAAATCATCAAAATAATTTTTAAAACACTCTCTATAATTTCTGGGAATTTTCTGTAATTTTTGGAATTTTCTGATATTTTCTGGAATTTTTAATAAATATTAATTTGGCCAAAAAGTCAAACTACAGTCAAACTTGGTCAAAATGATCAACTAAGGGTCCCACATGGTAGGGCCCTCCAAGACGAGTCCAACGGTCAAATTTGGGGTTCATATGATTATCGTATGGCTTTTAAATGCGTGAGAACACGGTAAGGTACACAGATGCACCCACACAGGATCATAGACCTATGGGGTCATCTTCAACCTCCCGCGGGTTGAATTGTGTAACCGGGTTACACCGTGTGTTCAACGGGCCAACTTCGACGATTAATATCTCCCTTGTTTCTTAACCGTTTTCAGTGATTCAAGTGTCGAATCGAAGCTCATGCAGAGTACTACGTGCGACTATAAATTGTTCATTCAGAATCTTATAAAATCATATTCGTTTTTAAGCCTAAAGTTTCGGGTTTTCATGATCCAAAATTCTAAAATTTCTAAAACTTCAACCTACAGTCAATTTCTCTAAAATTTGACACTACCATGGTGTTCCTTGGTCCCAAAAACATAAAATATGATCATCCTTTCTAAGAATAACATAAGAAAATAAAATTGCATATACATATATATATATACACAGTACGTGATATTTATATATATATATATATATATATATATATATATATATATATATGAAATCAACGATAGAGGAGGTGAGGATTTTACCTCACTAAGAGAGCTCCACGAACTCAGCCAAAAACCTCTACCAGACCACTCTGTTTTTTTCTCCTCTGTTCTTCCTCAATTTCTCTCTCTCTGTTGCTCTTTCTCTAACTCTCTGTCTCGATCCCTCTATACATATAAATATAACCAAAGCAGATGCCAGTGGTAGGTGCAGCTAATGATTCCTCTATACTTATATATATATCCAAAGCAAATGGAAGTGGTGGTGCGGCTAATGATCCCTCTTTACATATATATATATATATATATATATACACACACATCCAAAGCAGATGCAAGTGGTGGGTGCATAATTTTATGCTACACTTGCCTAAGTTATGCTGAAGTTGCACACATAGGATCAAATAAATATCATAAATATATTTCTAAAATTCAGGTCATCACATTCTACCCCTCTAAAAAGAAATTTCGTCCTCGAAATTTGTACTAACCTCCCGAATCGAAAAGATGCGGATATTTTCCTCGAACATTTGACTCTAATTCCCAAGTTGCTTCCTCGATGCCGTGATGTTGCCAAAGAACCTTTACGAGAGAGATGACTTTATTCCTCAACACTTGTTCCTTGACGTCCAAAATCTGAATTGGTCGCTCTTCATATGTAACATTTTCTTGGAGCTGGATATCTGGTATAGATAGAACATGAGATGGATCAGGCTCGTATTTCCTAAGCATTGAGACATGAAAAACATCATGTACATTCCCCAACTGTGAAGGTAAAGCCAACTGGTAGGCCACTTCACCCTTTTTATCAATAATCTCGAAAGGACCAACATATCTCGGTGCTAGCTTGCCCTTCTTTGTCAATTTCGTCAACAGTGCAGCAATGCGAGAGAAATTATCGACGAAACGACGATAATAACCAGCTAATCCCAGAAAACTGCGAATCTCTGTAGCATGAACGAGATATTTCTTTCTTCTTCTTTTTTTTTTTTTTTTTTTTTTTTTTTTTTTTTTTTTGGGCTTGGGTCCATTACACAACTAATAGGGCTTAAATTTAAACAACACTGGGCTTTGATTTTATTACCCATATCAACTCTAATGGTTAAGTCCAAATCCACATGCCGAGTGGGTCGGTTGGTTCAAAATAGGCCATACTATTGTTTAAACTTTTCGTTTTAAGACCCAATTATTTGTTTCAATCTTGCAATAGGTCTTAGACTTGCTAAGAAATCTATTTAATCCACTCGGGTTTCCCATTCCTGTTGACAGATGAGTATTGGGCTAGTGGCCCAATAACACATGGACGTCCAAGACTTTGGCATATCCAAACTGTTAAGCCCAAACCCAGAAGCCTATTTTCTCTCACCGACAGGGGCAGCATGACCGACAGTTCGCAATATCGAGATCTGGGCGTAATCAATAAAGCAACAGTGTTGTTGCAGACCTAAATCGCATCGGATCCCCGTTGTCAACAAAGCAATAGTGCTGTTACAGACCATTATAGACCCCAAATCGCATCGGATCCCCACAGTGCATTGGTTTTTGCGATCTGTTCTTGGCTTGAGTGAGGGCGGTTTTTCTTTAAAAACCAGAGTTTGATTATAGGTGCTTAAACACTCTTCCCCAACCATTCAACCCTCAGAGAAAACTCTCTTCCTCTAAATCCTCTCTTACAAACTCATGGCCTCTTCCTCCTCTGCCCCACAAAACCGTCCTGACTTAAACACAACACCAACAACACAACCAGAGGTCTGGCACCCAAGGTTCCTAAATGTTCAAAACCAACCCCTTACAGTTGACGATTCTGTGATTTACAATCTTGCGAACGCAACGGCAGTAGCGGAGGGACTCATCACTCCTCGTGATGAGAGAATACTGGGTGGACGGTCCGACCTGGACGTAATAAGAGACTCCATGGCTCTCAGCGCTCAGGCCACAACGTTTACTGCTAACATGGCTCGGCGTTTGCACACCAGAAATGTGCACTTGCAAAGTCTATGTGACCAGGTCACCCGTCTCCAGGGGTTGCTCGACGGAGCCTATCGAAGGATGAGGGCTTTGAGAGCGGAGAATAGAGAGTTACAAAGAATGGTGGACTCCTATTCTAACAGACTCACACCAAGGGTCGAGGCACTAGAGAGGCTCACTGATCAAATCATTGATCGAGAAAGGGTTCCGGGCAGCCCACAGAGGCAACTTCCAGCTGATCCCTCCAGTTCTACCCAAGCCCCACAAAGGCAACCCCCAACTGACCCTTCTAGTTCTACCCAAAATGCTACTATTGAGTAGCTCTCACCACGAAAAGTAGGAGGATCCATCCGCCGAAAATTCTGAAAATGTGTAGCCTTGGTTAATTGTGTGTCAGGAACTGCAGCTCTAAGAGTAGGCTGCTGAAGTATCTCGTTCTGACGTTGCAATAGGGTAGTCAACTCCCGTATAGCATCAGTCATATCGCCCCTTTCTTCAGTATGAGGAGCGGAAACTCCACCTCTAGTTCTAGCTTGTGAGGTGTGAGAAGGCTCAGGAGAAGATCTATCTCGAGCACGTGGCATCCTATAAAAATCATTTAGTAAATATTCGAAACTATCTATCAAATACTCACGTTAAAAAAAAAAGCAACTGGGATTGTGTAAGTTACAAAAATCACGTCAAAATGTTAATAAAATCGTAATATTCCTCTAATTTCTTGATGTCTACCCACAAGCATATGTATGATGCATGAGACACTTCTAACTCACCTAACTGACACATATGAAGTGCATGTAATCCCAATTCGGATCTACTAATGAGCTCTGATACCAAAAATTGTCACGCCCCGACTCGGAGAGTCGACACGTGGATAAAAGTCAAAGTAAAAAGGTGTACACGTGGATAAGTCAGAGTATAAAAGTTGCGGAAGACTTAGTCAAATCCACGTGTATTTTTTTTTTATTAATATTTTTAATAATAATGGTGCCAGCTCATCAATAATACCCAAATAATTAATATGAAATGTTATGCTCACACATCATGCCCATAATAATATATGGTCCCAAAATAATGCCAACATCCCTGGCACATAGGTTGGATTCAAACTATTCAAGGTTCATTAAGTAATAATGGTAATAACAATAATAATAATAGAAATGTCCATACATCAAAATAACATAGTCTCTATGTAATGCACGTGCATCTATCCTCATCCATGACTATGTTAGTATGCCACCTTCAAGTTCCAACCTCAGATTATGCCACTAGGCATCCGCCATCGGCAAACCCTCACTCATCACCTGATCATCTGAAATAATAATAGGATGAGCTGCAAAGCCCAATAGGAAATATGTGTGGATTCTATACAATTAATATATGTGCAGATACATGGTATATGAATTAAAATTATTTAATAACTCAAAATCAAATATCAGTCACAAATCAATACTTTATGTGGGTTTTGAGTTAATTTCCCAAAATTCTCATAGTGTCTCCAATTCCCAAGACTATGGGATCAAACCATGCATCAACCGTCGCTAATCACAGGTTACGTCGTCACGTCAACCCCCGGCTCAGCCAAGCACGAAAATAACCAACACCTACGCGGCGTTCTTCCTCGAGGGTTTCAGGGTCTTTCACCCAAGGGCACTTTACCCTGCTTGCTATTCGCGGAGTATTCTCAACGCAGGACACCACTTCATTGTGATGCCCCCACCCGTTTGATGCATACCAAGACCCAAGGTCCATATATCCAAAACATTTTCCATCATTCAAATAAATATCCAAGTGTCCAAAAGTATCCATAAACATGTTTGATAAATTTCTAGAATTTCAGTAACATTTCTAAAGCATTTCCAAGTAAACAACATTTATAAAGCATTTTTCCAAGATCCAAGTATCATGAAAATTCCACACATTTAACAGATATTTCACAATAACATTTAAACGAGTATATAACCATGTATCTTTAAGGAACAATATAAAACAGTCGTATCAAATGATATATTGAAGGATTCCATAAATTTTGAACAAGTAATAAAAATATTTGGTTATAAATCAGTGGAAAAATCCAAAAATATCATTAAGGCATTTAAAATCACATTTATAGAACAACACCATATTAAATGTAAAGAAGCCACATTTCCTACCTCAATTGCGAGCAATACCAACCCAAAATCACGTGATAGACACTGACAACGCGAATGCAGCGTTAATGCTCCCTAGGGTCCTCCCGAGGACCGATAAAATCTGATAATTATGCATACGTAATCTTTAGGTAAATTTAAAAATAAATATAACGCACTCAAAAATTACTATTGGCCTTCTAACAGTAAACTATGGTCCCAAAATCATCAAAATAATTTTTAAAACACTCTCTATAATTTCTGGGAATTTTCTGTAATTTTTGGAATTTTCTGATATTTTCTGGAATTTTTAATAAATATTAATTTGGCCAAAAAGTCAAACTACAGTCAAACTTGGTCAAAATGATCAACTAAGGGTCCCACATGGTAGGGCCCTCCAAGACGAGTCCAACGGTCAAATTTGGGGTTCATATGATTATCGTATGGCTTTTAAATGCGTGAGAACACGGTAAGGTACACAGATGCACCCACACAGGATCATAGACCTATGGGGTCATCTTCAACCTCCCGCGGGTTGAATTGTGTAACCGGGTTACACCGTGTGTTCAACGGGCCAACTTCGACGATTAATATCTCCCTTGTTTCTTAACCGTTTTCAGTGATTCAAGTGTCGAATCGAAGCTCATGCAGAGTACTACGTGCGACTATAAATTGTTCATTCAGAATCTTATAAAATCATATTCGTTTTTAAGCCTAAAGTTTCGGGTTTTCATGATCCAAAATTCTAAAATTTCTAAAACTTCAACCTACAGTCAATTTCTCTAAAATTTGACACTACCATGGTGTTCCTTGGTCCCAAAAACATAAAATATGATCATCCTTTCTAAGAATAACATAAGAAAATAAAATTGCATATACATATATATATATACACAGTACGTGATATTTATATATATATATATATATATATATATATATATATATATATGAAATCAACGATAGAGGAGGTGAGGATTTTACCTCACTAAGAGAGCTCCACGAACTCAGCCAAAAACCTCTACCAGACCACTCTGTTTTTTTCTCCTCTGTTCTTCCTCAATTTCTCTCTCTCTGTTGCTCTTTCTCTAACTCTCTGTCTCGATCCCTCTATACATATAAATATAACCAAAGCAGATGCCAGTGGTAGGTGCAGCTAATGATTCCTCTATACTTATATATATATCCAAAGCAAATGGAAGTGGTGGTGCGGCTAATGATCCCTCTTTACATATATATATATATATATATATATACACACACATCCAAAGCAGATGCAAGTGGTGGGTGCATAATTTTATGCTACACTTGCCTAAGTTATGCTGAAGTTGCACACATAGGATCAAATAAATATCATAAATATATTTCTAAAATTCAGGTCATCACAGTTCTTATGGGCCCTATGCCCAAAAGGCACCTCTTTAAGAAGATGTCTAATGTCGTCTTATAAGCTTATCTTAGACATCGTCCGCAACCGATGTGGGACATTAACAATGAGAATGTAATGATATAAGTTATATCAACGTCATTCATTAGAAATTATGTAATACATTGAATCAATACAAGGGGTACAACCCTCTATGCATAGTACAAATATAACTTACATCAACACCTCCTCTTAAGACTAGATCTGTATATATCTATATGTATACATAAATACATATATATACACAGCGACTATTCAAGTGTTGGACATCTCATACAATCACAACCCTCCATAGGTAACACATGTGATCTAAGATACCCGCACTTGACGAAAGCTATATCTATAGACACGTATACACATATATATAATTATTGTGAGGTTGGTCGGGGTTGGGGTATATCTGGTTACAAGTGCTGTCACTCTATGTTTGATGTCTTCGTAGTCAAAATTGTATCATGAGTCATTGCAAGTAGGCGAGGAACATGCCCTACTTGTTACCGACCATCATTTTCTACTCCGTTGATGCTGCGGAAAAGTAATAACATATATAGATGAATGTCTTCGTTCATGAAAATTATGGAAATAGGATAAATTGGTTTTATTGATTGGCGTTGGGTTAGGTTACCACAGGACACAGGCTCATTTTTTGGGTTTCTGCAAGGTATATTAATTGGATAAGTTTATTGGATTTGTTCACCAGTCTAACTTCTCTAATTTCAAAAGAAAAAAAAAAGAAGATTAATTTATGTTTTTTAAATAAATAAACAACAGCTTGTCACTATCACGTGACCGTATCACAGTTACATTAAAGACTTCTCTCTCTTCGATCACAATAAATTTTTGGAGATAACTAGCATTAAGTCATTTTAACAAACTAGCTGTGTATACCAATAAATAAAAACTGGTAATAATAAGCGATTTAATGATTATGGTAATACATTTACATGTATTGGGATGAGACAGTTCAGCCATCATCAACATGGAAAGGGAATTTTATAATTTCAAAATTAATCACTTCATAGAGCTGGCCTACTTTTCTCATTTAATCAAAGAGCTGCTCAAAACCTTTTCCTGAGTTCAAAATGCTAAATCATGCACGTCCATGTGAGAGAGAGAGAGAGAGAGAGAGAGAGAGAGAAACTTTTTGTCATTTCACAGACCATACACAACTTTGTCCACGAGTTCAAAATGTTGGATCATGTCCGTGCTTCACCAAAAGTTGGGAAGTTTTGGGGTACTTTCATTAATTCACAAAATGGATCCGACTTTTCTTGTAAAGCACTTTGCTTCGTTGTGTCACAAATTACCATTACACATTGGTCCAATACAAATCTCCTCGTCCATCGAGAATTTTCCATTTATTTGAGACAGAAAAATGTTACTCGGTGGGTGAACACATTAAATCCTAAAAGATTAGCTCAAGCGACAAGGCCACCACATGAAGCATAGATTAGTTCTAGCGACGAGGCCACCACATGAAGCATAGGTCTTGTAGTTGAAACTCTATTTGTGCAAATGAATTCTTTGAGTTGTCAAACCAAGTTTCCAGTATCATGTTATGACTTTAATTACCACTAAAATTGGGTGGCATCTTCGTCATGCGCTTAAAATATGCCACTATAACAAGGTGGTCCGGCAGGGCAGTTGTGTAATTCTATTCCCATGACGCCAACAACCCGTGCCCATTAAAAACCAAGCCATTTACTGAGAGATGATATCATCTAAGGGCATTGAATGACGTCAAGCCCCCGTTCACAAGGGATTTGAGCCACTTTCGCTCGGAATTTAATTAAATGAATTAAAATCGATGCTAGTCTGTACTCGGTAACTACGGTCCAATTGGTCGTTAATTAAAATAAATTTTGAATAATTATATATATATATATATAATATTAAAGGTAAAAATTCACCGTCTTAAACAAAAGTATCTAAAGCACAGTGACCCTTAAGTCCGATCTAATGGCATATCCCATCCAAATAAGGTTTTTTTGAAAGTTTTGGTTTCGATTCTATGTAAATGTATTGTATAGTTTTTCATCGTTGGACGAAAAAACAAGAGTATCTAAAGAATTAGAGTTAATATTGTATATTACAAAATCAATTTTTAAAAATTCATAAAATTTCGTTATATTAAACTTCAACTCTTATTTGTAATAATAATCTAAATCTATTTCATAAAGTAAGATTTTATCCGGCCCCTGACTTAGTTGACAAGCTTTCACTCAACTACTCCAGCATAAATTAGTTACCCTTTTTCTTTTTTTCTTTTTTCTTTTTTTTTTTCTACACACCCACAAGGAATTAGTGAGTTACGACCATAATTTCTTTTAAACCCTTCCCCTTAAAGGAAATGTAATATATGCCAATCGCCCATGCCATTGGCGCATAAGTCCAAGGGTGAAGGCAGCCTAGTGGGAGGTGAGGCGTTTGCCACACCTGAAATTTCAAAAAAAAAAAGAGATAAAAATTCTTAATATTCTTCTCTTTTGATGATTATTTCCCAACTTAGTATCAAATAAAATAAATTAGTAATTATTTTGAAGTACATATATAGTCAATTTGTAATAAATTGACAAAAAATATTCTTTAAATAAAAGTGATCACTAAAATGTAATAAATTGCAAAAAATTATCTCACCTGAGATGGTTTCCCGGTTTCGCCCCTGCATACAGTTTTGACTGCTGCTTTAATTTTAAGAGGGAAAAGTATCACAAAAAATGCCAATAAGTTACAGAAAAGGATAGGAGCACTTAAAAATTGCATGAAAATGTAATTATCAGCGATATGGAATCCGACAGATAGAGCATTTGATATGAGATTATTTTGTATTTGTTTAGCTCTCTGGTCAGAGTTGTTTTGTTTTTTCTTTTGTCTCTAAAATTTGCTTTCAAACATTTGATCGATATCCGTAGTATATTAAGATATTAATGATTTCACATCAATAGCTCGGCTAACAAAATGTCTAGTTCACCCCTTTAATTTCAACAATCTTCTGGTTAGGTTGAGACATTAATTTGACCATATATCATCAATTTCTTGTATCCTCAATAGAAGTAAAGTGCAACCATTGATATGGTCGATTTAATTCAAACTAGGTATCACTAATAAATGTCTACCAAACATCTTGGAAAAAAAGATTAATATCAAGAATAGTGTCACTAATAAATGTCTAGCAAACATCTTGGAAAAAAATATTAATATCAAGAATAGTATCACTAATAAATGTCTACCAAACATCTTGGAAAAAAAGATTAATATTAAGAATAGTATCACTAATAAATGTCTACCAAACATCTTGGAAAAAAAGATTAATATTAAGCATAGTATCACTAATAAATGTCTACCAAACATCTTGGAAAAAAAGATTAATATCAAGAATTTATCATTGAAATTTTACGGAAAAGGAAGGAAATGTCGCTGACACACTGAATTTAGCTCATCTTTATTGTCAAGTGTGTCTAATTAAATCCTACCAAGTCTACGAAAAATGTATGTAGTTTGAATTTTATCATATGATGGGGACAATTCAAGAGAGATCAACTTTGGAATTGGAATTGATGACTTCTAGAAACAAATTTAATAAAAAAAAAAAAATTTCTCCAGTTCAAAGTTTTGATTAAGTTCATACCCACTTGTAGGTAATGCTAATTAAATTTGCAGTTGATTGGAAATTGGATATTATTGAAGGAATATTGGGAAATTCAATTGCCCCGTTGACATGTCAATCTCAAGAAGTTGGAAAAATTTTAAACGCAGATCTACATTTCCAAACATGCACCTTACCTCATTCTATTAATTTTAATGGTCTATTTATAATCTTTGTACTAACAAACAATGGGATATTAGTGGAAAGTCATCCTAAGGGGGGCCTTTAGTGCGAGCAATGAGACAAATTTTCCAGAAACGAAATTAGCATCTTTGATCATCAAGAGCTGCACGAGAGATAATGACGTCTGGGAGATCAGTCAATTAATTGGTGAAGTCTTTAAATGATAATACAATAGTTCTCGGTTTGTTTGTTATTGATTTGTTTTTTTTTAAACTACATTGGATTGGAGGATATTTGATTCTTAGGTTACCAACACCCCAATTCCACCTAATAAGGCTACAAGAACTGATTAAATCCTCGTTCATTTTCATCTCTTCTATCACCAGCTTTAATCTTCTAATGCGGATTATAACATTATTATATCAACACACTAACTAGTGTACCTAGCATGTAATTATTTCAATTGTCGATTTGTCACATCAATTCATTAGACTTCTATAATGAGAAGTGTTGAATAATATATTATGTCACGTTAGTTATCATATTAATATGGTATTATTATATACTTTCAAACAGTATATAAAAAATTATTAAATTGATAGTCAAGCTAGCATTTTCTAACCCATTTCACCTTACCAACCAAAGACTAAAGAGTTATATTTTATGATTTTTAAAAGTATTTCATCCGCTTTCTTTTTTTGTTTTTTTAATATTTTTTAAATGCCCAGTTCCCATTGATTGATGGTAGCTCTCAATGGCTTCCTTTGGATTGAGCAATAATGATATCATAGAAAAGATTTTGGCATCATTATTGTCATGTCCGAGTGCCCGTCTCCATACCCAAAAGATTATGCCATCATATAATTTCTCTATTGTAGATCTGACTGGGCTACTCCCAAAGAAGAACCCCACCAATATGAAATCTGGCCTTCATTGAGACACGTGTACGGTCAAAAACATCAAGATGGATACCGAATTGTTCATTCAGCTGGCCTACCTTTAACAGAGGTCCCGAGGATAAGGCTAGAGATGGCTACCAATGGCAGATGAGTACAAACCAAAATTAGCGGGAAAAAAGAAAAAGAAAAAAAGGTTTCTGTATTTTCCTTCTACCAATTGGAAAGTAGAGATTATAAAGTGGAAAAAGAAAGATGAGCCAAATTACATTGTCACGTTTAAACCCCCACCCCCACCTCCACAGTAGATATGGAAACGCTAATCTCCCCACAACATTGACTAATCAAAAAGATTATGGGAAGGGTGGGGGAAACATATTTCTGGAACATAGTGTACTTTATTGGATTTGGGTTACGATTTGGATTTTGGATTTTGTGCCTTTTTTTTTTTTTTTTTTAATTTTCATTTGAAATTCTCTCCTTTTTGGATGGGAGAATGCAATGAAGAAGGGAATGACAATTATCGAAAATCCACCCTTTATATATATATTGGATTATTTAATGCACCGAGTGTTGAAAAAAAGAAACACAAGTCATGAGAATTCACTATTGGATGGGGTCATTTGCTGAATGGCAGTCTACAGCCATATTAATTGGGTTTTGATTATTAATTTAATATACAGATATTATACTTATAAAATTATGATTAAAATGACATATAAAGAGTGACGTGCACTTAATCTCACTTTTATCTTTCTTTCTTCATTTTTTCTTTTATCCTCTTGGGTTATAGTTTATAATACTCATTTCGTTCCTAATTGATTGTCACTTTTGAAAAATTATGTTTTTTAATTTAATTTAATTTTTTATTTATAGGAAAGCTTATTAAATGATTTCACATCGATATATGTGTTTCAATATTCCAATTAATATTTATAAAGAACGGTATTTTAGGAAATCAAATTAGAAAAAATCATTGACTTTTTAAATGAGACTTATAATTTTGGAATATCCCAAAAAGAAAAGAAAGCCAGTAAATTAAGAACAAAGGGAGTAGTTATTATAGGAAATTTGATAGATGGTGGGGAGGGGTTGGTAAAATTTAAAATGTTATATTATTTTATTATTTTATTTTTTAAAATATTAATTAAAGCATAGCTGGTTTAAAAATGTTACTAATTCACAGCATTATCCAATCATAGATAGGATTCACTTAATATGATAACATAAATCTAAAGAAATAATCAAATTAGGTTGATTTTTGCTACCAATGGTATCTTTAATTCAAGAAGCATCCACTTCTTCACTAGCCACTCTTCTACGTAAAATTCACTTTAAGTCGAAGATATCTTGGACCGTAGAAGATTTTTTTCTGTATTTTCATATTGTATTAGTCACATTCTACTATTATTTTAATCAAATGATAACTCGTGATTACCATAAAACGGATCACATGGTATTAAATCAAACACAACAACCAAAAAGATGGTAGAATGTAATCAATAAGAAAAATGAGACTAGTGTGACAACAAGAAAAATGATAATTAGATAAAAAATGTTGACCACCTTTCTCATATCAACTGGTGGGACAATATACCTGAAAATGCTTTTTAATACAATATGCATAGATTATTAAGCTAATTGAAGTAGCTAGCAATTCTGCATTAGATAATAAAAAGGAGATTGCCAAAGTTTTCATATATCTATTTAATGAGCAGAACTATATAATCAAAATTATTAATCCAAATAAAATTTTATATGATGTTTTCAAAACACATTGGATCATAAAAGATTATAATTTTTTTTGCAGCGTATAACATTATGTCTCATCGAGATTTTATTATGAATTTAAATATATGAACCAAATGGCATTTTCATTTTCTTCTCACCAAAAAAATAGCATTTTTCTTAACCATAGTCAATGATTAAAGTACCGTGCACTTAACTTTTTCCTGCCTATTACCCAAAGACCAAAGAACAAAAAACAAGGGAAGGAAAAATTTTAAAAACCTTTTTCTGCCAGGTGGCATCCCAACACTCCACGCGTAAGTCACACAAGGGTCCCACAGGTTTGTTTAATTTGGTTAAAACTCCGGCGGCTATCAACTCATCACTGATATCTGACCTCGAAATTATTAGTAACATAAGCTAAAGCTAACAATAATCATCCTCAACTATTTCCGTCCCAAAAATGGAAATTCCATTTTCCCGGGAAAATCAAAATCCAAACATTTTCATTTCCCTTTCCAGAGACCACATATATTTACCGAGACCCAGGGCAGAAAAATTAAAATGAAATAAAATTACACCACTCTCATATTTATATCCAAAGGAACAGATAGAAAGAAGCCTCAAACAAAACCCCAAAAAAAAAACCCTCCCCCCTCTCTTCACGTGGCCATTCCGGCGACCTCTCCGACCAATTTTCCTGCGAGTCCTCTTCACTCTCATAGGTTCACACGCGTTACGACGAATCGTTAAAGATGGGAAGAGATCAATGACAAGCTATCGGCGATCATGTCAGTCTCCTACTCCGACTGCTTGTCCGACCTACTCTGCGGCGAGGACTCCGGAATCTTGTCCGGAGAGTCCCCGGAATGCTCATCGGACCTGGAATCTCCGGCGCATATCGAGGAATCTATAGCCGGATTCATCGAAGAGGAGAGGAACTTCGTTCCAGGATTCGATTACTTGGCTAGGTTTCAATCTCAGTCTCTCGACGCGTCTGCTCGCGAAGATTCTGTTGCATGGATCCTCAAGGTACATACATATATCTATATATATATATATATAGTGATAGAATCTGATAATCTTTTTCGGTTATTATTTGCTATGGTCGCCGGTAACTGTCGCATCATCCAGGCGATTGCCGACCAGATAGGAAGTTGTAGAATACTGCGATGATGCCATTCGTAGTCTGTTAGAGAGCCGTAGATCTGAGCCATTTAGCTCAGAACCGTCATCGGCGATGGCCGTCTACCTCCAGTTTCTCGTCGGAAAGCAGAGAGGCGCATTTTAGTGTATCCGGCTCTTATAACTTACGCCGTGGTGTTAACGGGCGACACAATATATAATAACTCTTATCAGGATATCGTGAACCCGCGAGACTCAATGAGGATTGGCGGCGCACGATAGATTCCAAAGCATGTTTCCTACGTTTAAGCGAGATAAAGTTAATGTCACATGGAGTTGACGGAACTGTTACACGTATCTTTTTGGTTTTGCAGGTGCAATCTTACTACGGTTTTCAGCCATTAACGGCGTATCTCTCCGTCAACTACTTGGACCGATTCCTGTATTCTCGCCGATTGCCGGTAAAAAAACTTCCGTCAACATCAAAATAAAATTAGGAAATTATTATCTGACGATTTGTGTCGCTGGATTTTTTTTGTAATTATATTGACTTTTCAAAACATTGAAAAGGACCCAAGTACCTAACAACAGTAGAATTTGTGGCAGTTAGGGGTAACATTGGTGTCGTTCACATGAGTACGTACTCCGTTGCAAGTGGATGCGTTGTGATTTGTCACGCTAGGTTTTTGTAATAATTAGAGTATAAAGTATAGTCTTTATTGATTATAATAATGCTTTTTATAAACTTTGGTACGGATTGTCTTGGCACGTGCATGGCACGTTCAAGTATAGCTTTACGGGAACAAAATCTGTACAGATAATTAACCACGATATTACAAAAGTAAAATATGCTTTATACACATAAGGGAACTAGAGCGGGCTACATGGATTTGAGAAGAGTGATGCTATATTTAGTGGATGAATCTCATAAATTCATCGATGCTCGTAATGTGACATTTACTTTTTTAAAATATAAAGGATTCGCTTTTCTCATTGATTACAATAATGCCATTTACATGTGGAGCAGTAAAAAAACTGTAGTAACTTAAGCATTTTCCATTTTAGAATGGTAACCAAGATAGGAAGCAGTAGAGGCATGATCCTGTAGATTCTCGAATCATCTGCCATGCATGCATGATGATGCATGTTGTACATATTAAAATTAAAGCTAAATTATTCTCTATCATTTCCCCTTTACATAGCGGTGAGCTGCATTATAATATTATTAATATAATATAATTTTTCATGCAGACATTTCAGGGATAACCTTTTCATCCATAGCAATATGTATAATTTTTCCTCATTTTCACTGTTTCAGCAAACAAAGGGGTGGCCATTGCAACTTTTATCTGTTGCATGCTTGTCATTAGCTGCTAAGATGGAGGAACCTCTGGTTCCTTCTCTATTGGATCTCCAGGTATTAATTTGTATCATTCTAATCTATGTATTCTAACCTTGCTTTGTGTAACAAAACCTCTCAGAATTCCACCATTGAATCATGCTTAATTCATAGGTTGAAGGTGCCAAATTCATATTTGAACCAAGAACAATTCGAAGGATGGAGTTTCTTGTACTCAGCGTTCTGGATTGGAGGCTACGATCCATAACGCCATTCAGCTTCATCGGTTTCTTCGCGTATAAGCTGGATTCAACGGGCACATACATCGGGGTTCTCATTTCACGGGCTACAGAAATTATTTTTTCCAATATCCAAGGTAATACGTACATAAAGTTACCACTACATGCATGCATGTATGTATACGTACGTACGTATATATATATATATATAATTGAATTTATTGATAATTGTCCACAGAGGCTAGCTTTCTCGAGTATTGGCCATCATGCATTGCTGCTGCAGCCGTACTTTGTGCAGCCAATGACATTCCCAAATTTTCTCTAGTTAATCCTGAACACGCTGAATCATGGTCTGATGGACTATGCAAAGTAAGAATTAATTATGTAATTATGATTAGGGTTGGGCATATGTTTTGACACAAGACCATTATGCCAACTTGGAAAAATATCCTTTTTTTTTTTGCAGGAGAAAATCATCGGCTGCTACCGGCTAATGCAACAAACCGTGATCGATAATAGACGGAGGAAGCCCCCAAAAGTTTTACCACAGCTTCGAGTGACAACTCGGGCCAGTATGAGGTCCGGTGACTCATCATCCTCATCTTCATCATCATCTTATAAAAGGAGAAAATTAAATAACTGCCTATGGATAGATGATGACAAAGGAAACTCCGATTAATGGGGGGAAAAACAATAAAAAAAGAGAGAGAAAAAGAGAAAACAAAAGAAATGGTGGTCCAAAGTTGTCTAGAAACCTCAATATTTTTTGGGAGGGTTTTGAAATTAAATTGACCCCAGTGATGTAGATTATTAGTATATATATGTATGTATGAGAGTTTGGAGATTTTTTAATTTTTTTTTTTGGTGGGCATAGCCATTCATTTTAATGGCTTTGCAGATTCCCAAGGGAAGGGGATTTGTCACATATATTATTATTTTTTTGTGTGAGAAAGTGAAGGAAAGAGAGAGAGAGAGAGAGAGGTGTTTAATAGTGGAGTCATGGAGTGTGAATGAAGTGGGGGGATTGAATTCAAAGGCAGCATTGATTATTGAATGAAAGGGGAGGAGATGGTGGGGGCCATGGGCCCATGGTACAGGGTTAGGAGGAAGAAGGGTTGGAAAAATCAATGGGTTGGCAAAATAAGGCATTGAACTTTGAAGTTTGAGCTGTTCATGTTTTCTAAGTCAAGCTTCTCATCTAGGCCACCATCATTGCTGCAGCTTCTCCATCTTTTGATAAGGAACCCAAAAAAAAAATAAGGAAGAGAATAAGATGGCTCCATATAATAGACTTTTGAGTGGTATGTGTGTACACGCCTTACCGGTGCGTGTCACACGTGTGTATGTGTGCTTTTTTTGGCGGGAACTGCCTCTGCTAAAGGCGTAAAGCTTGGCCTAACTATACTGGACTCTTTTGAGTGGTATTCATGCATGTAATGTACACGTGTGAATTTTTTTTTTTTTCTTTTTCTTTTTGAGAGGAGAAATCCCCTCTTTTATGGCCTGATTTTGGCCTAACCATACAAAGGTCTTTGGGGCCTTTCTTGAGTGTTGTATTTGGATTCATCAATATAATAATTTATATATATTTCTTTCACCTCTCTCTCTCTCTCTCTCTCTCATGGCACGTGAATGACAATGGAGATTTTTGTAGTTTTGCCAATTGTTTTATCAATCTATAAAAAGAACCTTTAAGAACAAGGGTGGAATTTTGCGAGGCATAGCTCAGTGAAGTGAAGGGACTGACTGGTCCCTCAAGCAATAAAAGATGGTTCAATCAATGACTATGACTCCTTAGCAAGTGCCTCTCGTGACTGACCCATGGCTGTTCTCCCATCTCCCTTAGATCTCAGACAACTTTGCCTCCCCACATCTCACTTAAAACCTATTTTAAAACTACCCCTTCTCCTCATCCATTCGATTCATATCGAACGATAACCTTGCCCCGACCAAGCCCGTGCTTCTAATCCCATCCATATGATGATATGATCATGTGTCACAATTTTGTGCATAGATAATTTTTGGTACTGTGCTTGTTTACACACATTGATCAAGTGGGTACAATGGGAGATCGTGAGAAAAAGCCAATGCTTTAAAGCTCCTTTTAAATTTTTTTTTAAAAAAAAACACTACAAGATACAAATAGAAAAGGCCCAGCAGTGAAGGTGTCATTTAGCCCCAGATCCCCGACACATCGCACATTATTTTTACACATACTAACATAGCACAATGGCCCTTTCTATATGGTGTAAGGAGGTAACCATTTACTTTAGGCAGTACGGTTTGTTATCTCATGCAACCTTATCGCCTCCACGCGTGACACGCAAGCATCAATCGGTGATGGAGCATCCTCCGTCAAATCCCCATATCTCTCACATTCCCATCACCACTGCGTTGAAGGACCACTGTGAAGACGAGCAGCAATATGGTGACAATTTTTGGCCTGTACATTTTTCTTCGGTTCCTCTTGGATTGTTCCCTGAAATAGTGAAATCTTCTACATTGTCATTTATGCCCCTCTGTCAAGATTAGTTTGGACCACGGGATTGATATTAATTCAAGGCCGCCCCAGGACATTTAGGTGATCTACATTGATGAAGACCCAGGCTCATTTTTCAGAATATTAATCGCTTTATTAAAGTTTTTTTAGCCTGTTTCCAACAATGCGGATCCCACAACCCATGGTGTTGCAATCCACTTGAATACTTGACAATTAAATATTTATGAAGCCCTATTACTGTCACAGCTGCTAGCTCCTCTTTTCAATTAATAGATGTGGCATTTTCTCTTAAGACCAAATCAGTGGGAGCCCACCAAGAGTTGGACTACATTACCAATCAGAACCATATATGCACCATTTCTTCCCCCAACACTAAAAAGGTCACATATATTAAACATATTAAATGTAGGTCTAGTTTGGTGAAACGACAAACTGATAATTGTAATTAAGGTATAATAGGCCACCCATGTTTGATAATTGACAAAAAAAACTTTGGATTAACTAAAATACTGATGGGACAAATAATAGGACGAGCCCTGGAACGCATTAACATGTACTATATATGTGTAGAGATGGCGCACGTGCGCGGGCATGCGCATTCGCATTTTAAGCTGGTAGTTGGTACAATGGAGTGGTGATACCTTTTACTTAATTAATATAATATTTTAAGATAGATATTAGTCTGAGAGCATCCACAATGGATGCTTTAAGGACCCGCTAGTGTAAGAAAGATGTCAGTTAGCATCTGATTTCCTTTATATGGTGCTCCAATGGATGCTTTAAGTAATTTAGCGAGCCACCATGGCACGGTTACTTCGTTTTGTTTTATTTTTTTCCCTTCTTTTGTTGACAGTCTCACACGTATTCCAAAAAATAGCCTAATAGCCTGACACTAGCAGCTCCATTGGGGATCCACAAAGGCATCCCAAGTTTTCCTGGTAACTCAATGGTTAGAAGAACACTAGGCATGATGTGCTCGGTCCATCTCAAAATATGTGTCAGATTTATCAACCCAACCTAACAGCTCCATTGTGAATGCTCTTAGCATATACCTCTGCTTTTCTAATATTAATTTGGTTATTATAAATACATGGACTTGTGATCAATGGGTTAGGGACCCTTAGAAAATTATTTTAACTCCATGACCGTTGAACCAGGAAATCGGATGTCGTAGGGCTTACTCATTTAATGAGAAAAAGTGGAACCAATTAGATCAAATTTGGATCTTTGTGAGGAATAGGTTCCCATCATTATACCCCATAATGAAGGCCATATGAGGCCAAATGTGAGTTTGGGTAGTTAATCAGTAACGGTTAGTTATAATTCACTTATAATGGCATTAAAAAAAAGAAGGGATTGAATCATAAACTGTCAGTAGTTAAAATCCTCTTAATTACATACCTGTGATGAATGAAAGCATAAAGGGTGTAGCTCAAGTACCAAGAGGACCCAACGGCTAACTTTTTTTAAACCCAATCGCATGAGATTTGAATTGCAGGGGCCCTTTTCCCTCTACTCTCCTTATCTTATACACTATCAGAACAATATCCCCACTAACGTTCTTTTTTCTCTTAAACAAAATGGTCTTTAAAGTGAGGAATCCTAAGTATATAAACCCAAAAGCCAAAAATACTTTTTCTCTCCCAATGAAAGTTAGGTTTTTGGGACTATAGGGTGCAGAATCTAGCTCTTTACCTACTCTTTTTCCTGGGGGAAATTCCAACTTTAAGTGGGCATGTGACAAAGATAGAGGACCCTAGAATTTCAGCTTTTAAAAAAACTGAACTTTGGTTGTAAAACCATGTTCGTGGGGTTTGCTGTAAAAGTTCCTTGGCCCCTGGGTGCTAAAGGGTTCAAAAGCCAGAATGATTCTGAAATTCTCGGATATGGGTTTTGTGATTTTATGCTGAATGCAAGACAGCACCACTCTCTAAGTCCATGGGGCACTCAATTGTCCCCAGTCCATGTCAAATTTGTGTAACAAAGAAAAAGAAAAGCAGCCAAAAAAATAAAAAAAGGAAAGAAAATGATAAAGAAAAATCTTTATCATATCATCTTACACGTACATGAAAAGAAAAAATAATATTTTGTCTCTTTAAATTATGAGTTCTTTGAGTATGGACAAATAAGTATACTAACGTTCCAATCGACGTATACCATACAGTTACTACAAAAATGGAATATCGCCGAATAAGGACATGAGCATTAATACCAAGTTTCTGCCTTACACACTGCAGTCCATACATCATCAATATTGTTGATAATTCTCATAGCTATATTGGTTTACTTTGAAATGTATGATGTGATTTCAATCGGTAGATATGATACAGCGCGGCTAGCGCAATGTGATTGTAGATTGTGGGCTTAAAAAAGGTGTCATTAGCTTGATCAGGGGAGCCAGGGTATTAGCTTTCCAACTCACTACTCTCTTTGGATGCCACCAAAAGAAGCTGAAAGGGGGGCTCCTCTCGAGGGAGCGTGTGTGTCGTGTTATTCTTTATTGCTTTGTGATGGTGCCTGGACCTCCATTCAGAAGAGTGGAGACAAAAGAGTCGTCTATTCAATCATCAAGAACCACACCCTCCTCGTTAGATCATCCTTGTTACATATTTTTCGTGTCATCATTATAGAAAGCAAACAAAAACCCTTTTTGATGGTGCATATATATTTTTTGAAAGATTGGTGATTGGCAACCGTGAGATTTATTCTACCTAGGGGATTGACAGATAAACAAATGGTCGGTGATTGAGAGGGGAGAGAAAAATGAGAGAGAAAATTGGTGAAGCAAAAGTTTCCAAAAACACCACTGATTTTTCACTAATTCTTGGCACATATGCAAGTGAAAAAGAAAAGTTGGGGTGCAAAAAGAGATGACTGTTCAGCCGAAAGCTTGTATTTAGAAGGCCTCAAGAAGATGGTAAATAGAAAATAATAAAGGGATTAGAAAAGTACCAGGAGAATGTTAGATTAGACTGATCGTGGGTTGAGGCATGGGATTAGTATAAAAGCATACCTTTTCGTCAATTTTAGAATAATAAGGACAAAGAAAAAAACTTTCGCTTTCTTCGTCTCACTAGCTGAGATTTCCATCTAGAAAGAGCTAGTTACTATTTCCTAATCGCGTCAATGACAAAATCAAATACTTTTCGAGATCTAGCTGTCGGTCCAAGAAAGTAAAAATTCGGTTTGAGTCACATAAAATATGTAGGCTAATTCCCTTGTTCTAATTTTTATCTTTTGTGTGTCCCAAAAAAAAAAAAAAATTTATTTTTTGTTGAAGAAAACAATAGAGGTTTTACGATCAACGTTTTCCATATTTCTATTTTAATTATGGTGACAGTTGTTTTACGAATTATTCACGAGCTCTGTATGCCCACATGGTTCCTGGCAGTGAGTGTTGGAATAATTTTTTTGACGACTCTGTGAAGGCAGTGGGGTTAATAAGTTTCAATGATCAAGAGGATTTGCCTTTTTTCTTTTTTTTACAAAGGTTCAACAATGGCGACGAGCAATTTTACATGAGAGTAAAGTGTGGGAATGAATGCTCAGCACCTCTAAGCCAACAGGTAGGGTTATATGTTCACATCACATTTTGGGTCAATTTTTAGAGATGCTCTAAATGGTCTTGGCATGTGCAATTAGGAGAAAAAGGTAAAAGGCACAAGCATATAAAAAAATTTCCATTCTAGTGCATTCCACATCAAAATCCCACAAACAAAGAATTTATCCGACTTCGCAACAAGAAAAAAACAAAGACCACAGTAGAGAGAAATTCATCTACCTATATGCCATAAACATTTGCTGATCTACATCAGTGGAGTTGTTGCCTTCTCCACTTAATACATTACATAAATTTGGTACGTACACCTCTTAGAACCAATAAAGATGAATGCATAGAACATTGTTTCGAGTTCATTCCTCAATTGGACTCAAATTTTTTTTTTTTTTCAGAGTGATGAGCCCACGTACGATGAAGTGAACATGTTTAATCACATGCATCAGGGACAAATCAAAAGAGTAGAAAAGAAATGAGACTTTAAAATTTGTCGGGTTAACAAAAAGAAAGAACTTTCTTTTCTTTCCTCCTTTTTTTTTTTTTTCCCCCTCCCTTTTTTCCTTTTTTTTTGGTTCTTCTGCGTCACTGCCCACATTGCTTTAGAAAGCGCACGTTTGCTTATCAGTCGTACCCATACTGATCACATGACTTAGAGAAATTCATTTGGAAATTTTCCTCTAATGGTTGCATGTATATGATTTGTTTAATCAAGTAACCAACTTTTTTTTTTTCTTCCCCTCGTGTAATTATCCGAAAATTAATCGAGAAGAAATAAACAACCCAAGATCTTTAGGGATTCAATGTTGGGTGAACCAGAGGAGGGGCTATTGCATCATGGGAGCATGTCTTCTAACTTTAGGGTCATGTAATGTCCCAAAGAAATTAAGCAACCCCCAGCCCACTCTTATCTCCAGTTTACGCCATTGTTGTCGCCCTCTTCAGCACCAATACCAGCACATCCAAAAAGATTGAGGTGGGTAAACATCTGCGAAATTTTCTTTCATTTTCTTCCATCTTCCTGGTAACCAAACAGTTGATATATATGTGCCAGGTTGGGCCAAGCCATTAATAACTTTGCTTGGGTTTCATATAAGCCCAATAGCATTTGGGCTTGAACGATCTTCTCCTACATAAGGACTTGGATTCAGTGCTGAGTGTAGAAAACTCAGCACGGTGCCGAGTTAATCTTAGCCGTCCATCTCGAGTTTGGATGGTTGAGATTAAAAGATGAGATTAGCTCGGCACTGTGCTGAGTTTTCTAAACTCAGCACTGAATCCTCACTCCTTACATAAGCCATGGGCCAGTTTGAACAGATTTGGGGAACGGCTATTGCAACCCCCCTAAGTTATAAGTTGCCCCCCCAAATTTTTTAATGAGAAGAATTATGATGCAAAATGACCAAAAAGGGCTTAAGTACCCTTACCCACCCCACCCCACCGGCGATGGTGATGGCGAGGCTCCGGCACCCCCCTCCACCAGCAACCCTTTTCTTCCTTCCTCCTCTTCCCTCTTCTTCTATTTTTTTTTTTTTTTTTCTTTCCTTCCCAGAACCCCTCTCCCGCACCAGCAGCCCTCACTTCCCTCTCTCCCGTCGAAACCCTCTTCTTCTTTCCTTTTTTTTTTTCTTCTTTCCTTTTCTTTTCCTTTTCTTTTCCTCTTCCCTCCCATCGGCAGCCTCTTTTTTTCCTTTCCTTTTCTTTCTCTTCCCTCCCGTCGCCAGCACCCCACCCCACCGGAAAAAATGGAGGTTTTGAAAAAAAAAACCTCCTTTGTTGGAAACACACATATCTAATTAGCAGCAGAAGAAAAAAAAACGAAGAAGAAGAGAAGATGAGAGAAGAGGAAGAACCTCCCATCCCGAGCACCCCACCCCACTGGAAAAAATGGAGGTTTTGAAAAAAAAACCTCTCTTGCTGGAAACACACAAATCTGACCAGTAGCAAAGGGCAAAAAAAGAAAGAAAGAAAGAAAGAAGAGGAGAAGAAGAGAGAAGAGGAAGAACCTCCCGTTGCCGGAAAAAATGGAGGTTTTGAAATAAAAACCTCCCCCCACAGATCTGACCAGCAGAGGAAAAAAAAAAAAAAGAAAGAAGGAAGAGGAGAAGGAGAAAGAAGAGGAAGAACCTCCCGTCGCCATCACCGTCGCTGTCACGCCATCGCCGTTCTCTTCTTCTTTCTTGGCGGTCTCGTGTGGGGGGGGGGAGTGGGGTGGGTGAAGGGGTGGGTGAGGGTTAGGGTTATTTAGAAGAGGGGTACTTTGGTCTTTTAGAGGGGTGGGTATATATATTTGGGGGGTGGGGATATCAGGTGGGGGTGGCTTATAACTTTGGGGGGTTGCAATAGCCGCTCCCTTTGTAATGGTCCAATCAACCTGATAGGACCACTGTACCAAAGCTTGGGCTTGGGCTGATTGTGAAGACACCCACTGGTCATATTAGCTCTAATTAAATAGAGGGAACGACTATTGCAACCCCCCAAAATTATAAGTTGACCCCCCATATTTTTTAATTAAAAAAATTATTATACAAAATTACCAAAAGGGCTTGCCCCTTCAGTTGCTCCTCAATCCCCTCTCCCGCACCCCTCCCCACCGGTAACTCTCTCCGGCACCCCACCCCACCGACGACGATGAGCACTGCACCCCTTCTTCCTTCTTCTTCTCTCTTGGTAAGTCCGCACCCCTTCTTCTCCTTCCTCCTCTTCCATCTTCTCCTCTTTCTTTCTTTTTTTTCCCTTCCAAAACCTCCCTCCTATCGGCGGAAAAATAGAGGCATCACTAGAAAAAAATAAAGGCCCTTGCCGGAAAACACATAGATCTGACCAGTAGGGGAAAAAGAATATAAAAAAAGAAAGAAAGAAAGAAAGAAAGAAGAGAGAAGAGGAAGAAGGACAGAGAGAAGAAAAAGAAGCACCGTTGCCGAAAAAAATGGATGTCGGAAAACACACAAATCTGACCAACAGAGGAAATAAATAAATAAAAAGAAGAAAGAAAGAAAGAAGAGGAGAGAATAAGCACTGTCGCTGGAAAAAATGGATGTCGGAAAACACAGATCTGACCAGCAGCAGAGGAAAAAAAAAAAAAAAAGAAGAGGAGAAGAAGAGAGATGAGTCACCGGAAAAAATGGAGGTGGCTACACCTTGCGTTTGTCCATGGCATATGAAAGTGATGTCTCACCGCCATAGTCATCGGCTAACTCCATTTTTTTTTGGCCAACCTTTTTTCCTTTTTTTTTTTTTTTTTTTTTTTTCATGGGAAGGAGGGAGAGAATAAGATGGGATGGGATGGAGTCGGCTGGAGTGGTTGAGGTAGAGAAGAGGCGTCGCCGGTCGTCACTGCCACAGGGGTGTGGGGTGGGTGAGAATGAGGGGTATTTTAGTCTTTGAGAGGGGTGGGTGTGTAAATTTGGGGGGTTGAGAAATAAGGGGGGTGCAACTTATAACATTGGGGGTTGCAATAGTCGCTCCCTTTTTTTTTTTTTTATTAATTATTAGGGGTGTCTCAGGTCTTACTCCCGCTGAGGTTTCGGCTCAGACTATTCCCCTAACGGCCTATGTGAGATGCCCTATACCCACACAAGTGGCAATCTCTGCAAGAAATTGAAACGATGACCTCTGAGGAGCACACTCAGGACCTGACCGCACAACCAACCCCACAAGAACAGTCGCTCCTTTAAATAGACCAGATTAAAAGACGAGTCAGAGCTTTTGGACTACATTAGTGTTAGTTTGGGTTGGGTTTGGCCAGGATGGGCTTGGTTTGGGTTGACTTAGGAAAATCTAAAAGGCTCAATCCAAACCCAAACCATTGACAAATGGCAAATGGCAATGGGTTTGGCATTTGTCACGGGTTGAATCATGGGTCGTTTGGCGGGCTGCCCGCATCACTCAAAAGTTAGTATTTGAATAATTGACACGCCCATATGGCCATATGCTGTACTGTAGAGGAGTCTGCACCACCACCGGTCCACCACCCAAATGGCCCTCTACACTTGCAGTCTCGCATCCCTATCTCCCCTCACTCCCGCCAAAAGACCAACCTCAAGAAGCCCTATCCTGCGCACTCCCTCCATTATCCTACACCCTCCTTCCCCAATCCCTTCTCTCTCTTCCTCAATTCGAAAACCCATCTCCGCAAAGATCTTCCCAAATCCTCTCAGAGCAGCAGCAACGCAAAAATACCAGTATCCCGACCCCATTCCCGAATTCGCAGAAGCTGTAAGCACATACATACATAAACACATACAATTATATATGTATACACTGTGTGTTTTGATAAGCTTTTTTCTGTTTCGATATATGTGCGGTATCATAGGAAACCAAGAAGTTCAGAGCTGAGCTTGTGAAGAGGCTATCCAAGGACAAGGAAACATTTGGAGATGACCTTAATGCAGTTGTAAACGTTTGCGCAGAGGTAATCCTCTTTAAATCATGATAATTCAGGTTACAATATAAATTGGAATTGCCGCATTGATGGATTAAAATGAAATTAGTCTCTCTAGATTGTAACTGATTGATTTTTCGATTGCGGATTTCTGGGTATTTGTCGATATATATATATATATATATATATATATTTGCCTCATGTGTGTGATCACCTCTTATGTGATGATATTGTTCTAGCTATATCTAAATTGAACACTCATTAATCAGTTTGAGCAAGTTTAGTGGAAGTTGAACACGAATTGCTCGAGAGAATGTGTAACTGAAAACATTGTTTCTTTGACATCATGAGTAGGTTAGTTTTCTCAATTTTTCTTCTCCACAATCAACTTCTTGGAAGTTATTTTATAAAGCTGATTTAGTACTGATTATTATTACATTGAGCCGTATGAGACCCTTTAAGAAGGGGTAAGAGTAGTGAAATTTGGCAAAGAGAAGAAAACAATCCGTTGCTCAAAGCATCAGAGCACCTTTGGTTGTCTACATGCATTTCCATGTGTGATGCTTCCTAGAACTACTCTCAGGATTATGAAAATTGACATATTATAGCCCCTAAAAGACAAACAGTCATGCAAAATCTTCTGTAGTTCAGAAGGCCAGGAGCAGAATATTTCTGTAGAAATTTTTTTAACGTAGTAAGGTATGATTATGTATACGTATTTTAGAAAAAGTAAAAGGAAGATATTTTTCCACCCTTACGTGGAAGCTGCGATTTTTTTTTTTTTTTTTTTTTTTTTTTTTTTTTTTTTTTTTTTTTTTTTTTTTTCAGTCAGAAATGTCATCAAAGCTGGGAAAAGGAATATGTTCTTCAATTATGTTAGTGGTAAAACTCATTCTCACTGCTTATTTAATTGCGAATATTACTGTGGACAAACAAAGCAGATCCAAACAATTAATCAATTACAGGTTAATCACTTAATCAGTCAATTCTAAACCATAAAGATTACTTCACTGAAAAGTTTTCATTTACGACATGGTCCAAAATACCCAGAAATGGACTCAAATGACTGAATGGGCTGAAGTTTTGGCTGATATAATATATAAGCCCTTTGTGTTTCAGTTTTCCTCTGGAAAGGGTTAAATTGGGCTGAAATTCACAACATTCAATTCAACTGAGCATAGCAAGGCACTAGGCAGGTTCAAGTTCAGTAGAGTCAAAGGATCGGCAATTGTATTGATGTTTTACATTAAAAACCTTCTATTTGTCAATTAACTTAACTCTCAAAACAAATTAATGATTGAAGATGTTGCTTGTGATAAGCTGAAATTTCAGAAAACCATTGGGAAAAGGCATTGTTGATAACAATGATACTGCTGGCACTTGGGAAGGGGATAAGGATCCCGGATCAAGCTTTATGACTTCTTATCTGTGGTTAAAGGAGTCTAGAGTGTATACAGCAAGCAATAGGCATAGATATACTGTACCATCCATTATGAATTAAGAGGATTAATATGGTGTTGTGCTGGGCTGAGGAAGAGAATGGCATAGACTGCACCCTGAGGACAAGCGCTGATATATTCCAGATCACATTATAAATATAAATCATGTTTTATGTGAGGGCAAAATGACCAACCTGTCATTGATAAAAATATGAGTTCTGTGGGTATTTACGTTGACATGGTGTTTGGGTTGGTTTTTCAAAGGAATAGATAAGTCATAATCTTGTAGCAGAACTAGTGGGCTTCTGTTTCAAGTCATTGCAACCCATTGGCAGCTTGAAGCCTGTAGGGGTTGGGCGCCTTTGGGATAAGGCATAAGGTTAGGAGTACTAAACACTACCCATCTCATCCCTACCTCCCACCCAAAATCCCCAACCCAAACCACCCCCCCCCCCCCCCCCCCCCAAAAAAAAAAAAAAAAAAAAAAAAAAAAAAAAAAAAAAAAAAAAAAAAAGAGGGGGAAAATCCTCTAGCGGAATTCATCTACTTGAGACGTAAAAATATTAATTATCTAGCTAAATGTTTACAATTTTCTATCTGTGTAATGGTTTCTCTGATGGAAAGAATTGTAAAATTTACAAGGCATCAATCCTGGTAACTTTAAGTATGAGTGGGCTTTTTTATGAACAAAATAGAGGTTGAGTTTGTGAAATGGATACTTGTTTGGAATTGCCTGGACACACGGAGGTGGAAAAAAAAAAGCAGATGTCAGATTAATGTTTTGTCATATCGTATGTGATATCTTTTAGGCTGGTGGAGAATGCTGATCCTAGTCACCATAGAAGCCTTATCCCAACTTTTTTGGGAGTCACATTCATTGAGAATGAATGCACTGGAAGTTTATGAAGCAGAATATAAACATGCGCACTCATTCACAAGCACGATGAGACCACATTCATTATGCTAAATCTAAATTTTCTAGCCCATGCAGGTTGCTTAGTCTTATTCCGCTCTGAACTTCAGTTGGTTATAGTTTTTCACGGTGCTGATTTCTTCTTAAAGGAAAAAACATTTGTTTCGTTCTCAACTCTTAAGAGGAGCTGACTTTTGCTTGACTTGAAAACAGTCCAATAATTGACATCCCCAAAAGAAATTACCTTAAAACAAAACAAGCACTGTTACCGAGACAGCTTCCATCAAATTGTTCTTACTTTTCGTGCGTGTCTGGCCCAATGCTGGCCATGTCGCAGATATGCTTCCTGTTTGTGTGATGCTAAAAATTGAGGGCTGGAGATTCGAATATTATTACAAATTGCTGAAAAATTTACTGATGTCAACTGGCTTGTGCTGTGGAAACCAGATATTTAGTGAATTCTTGCACAAGGAGTATGGAGGACCCGGGACACTACTGGTGGAGCCTTTCACAGATATGTTGGTTGTTCTCAAGGAGAAGAAATTGCCTGGAGCACCTTTGGCTGCACGGTCATCCCTGTTATGGGCTCAAAACTATGTCGATCAGGACTGGGAAATTTGGAACAACTCTAAATTACTGAAGTGATTGACACTTCTATTAACTCCATATATTTTACAAGCTGTCTACGTATTGTACTGGGGTTTCTGCTCAGCAATCCAAAAAAAAAAAAGGTTGGAGGTGCAATCTGATTCCATCATAAAATTTTCATTATAAATCAATGTCAGATCCATTGCTTTTTTCTTAGCTATACAGAGGTCTTATTACTTGAAACGGTTTGAATGTGGGAGCTATGGTTGACAATCTTGGTACCCACTTCCATGGATTTACCATATCTATTTTACAGGTTTGAGAAATCCACTTGGAAAGAGCATTCATCTGTGAATGCAAGATGCAATTAGCTTCGATTTTCATGGGCTGTTCTGCATCCACGGTTGGAAGCACCATTAGCTCCCGGCTTCAGAGATGCTCTGTAATGATGGGCGCCATGATTTTGACCTTGCTGCGGCAGAGTTCATTGGTGTCGTCCTCTGTCGGGGTCTTTCGTGTTTCATCGCCTGAAATTTTTGACATGATTATTGCATTAGTGAGAATGAATAGATTCACTTGAGAAACATAGTATTCCCATTTTATGGAAGAAAAAACGCATACACTTGATGAATTCTTATAGTCTGCTGTTTGATATACTTCTGTCTCTAATTCATTGAATCTTAAATTCATAGTTTCCCCATAAATCAAGTGAAGTTTTTCAAGCAGCATGGCAATAGACTATAGCCCATCCACCAACAGATCTCTCTCTCTCTCTCTCTCTCTCTCTCTCTCTCTCTCATAGATATTGAACCCAGATTGATGATGGCTTAATCAGGCTTACCCGATTGGTATTCTCCACTTCAGACCTTCCAGCTTGTGCCTCACAGCCTGAACTCTGCTTCTCTGGCTCCGCCTGCAACTTATCAACTGATTCCGGCTGGTGCTTCTTCATCTTTGCATACTTTTTAGCTCTCAATACCTTCATAACCTCTATAACCAGAGAAACTAAATAAATAAATTGTTCTTAACCAAAACAAACACATATACCTCAGAATCAAGTCACACTTAAAAAAACTTCCACTGCTCGGAAGAAGAAGACAGTCAAACCTTGAGTAGTAATGAGTCGATAAGCATGACCAAGAGCAAGAGTATCAGCCGGCCGGAGAAGTTTAACACGGGTGAAGCGGACGGTCTTGGGATCCGTATTCTCTTCTCCAGACATAGGCAATGGGATTATCAAAGAAACATAGTGACCCGGGTTCATTCTCATCACCTCACTTGCAGTCACCGGCCAATACATCCTCTCTATTTTCCCACTTGGATGTTGTATCACCAGTGCTGCAGCATCTATAGCTTGGCAATTCCCCATCTCCCCACTCTCTCTCCTATTTCTCTCTCTAGATTGATGAATGAGTGAGTGAAGAAGAGGAAGGAGGAGAAGATAGATAAGGAAGGAAGAAGGGAGGAAGGAGGTGAAGTATGCAGCAGTCTCTTTCTAAACGGCACCCACCATACATAAATCTTATTATGGGGTCTTTCTCAACCAGCAGGCCGTCCTCCCCTTCTGCCCAACTAACTCATATGCTACGTGGGTCTCTCTTTAAAATTCAAATTGTTACCAGAACAACATTATATAACTTGTACTAAAGGACACCCGTATTTTTTTTTAATTATTATTATTATTATATGCCTACATGTATGAGTTACTCATACATGTATACATATATAAGTAACATCGCCAACCAATGGGCACCGAACCCGGTCCTTGGAAGCTGGCGCAAGTGCCATATGGCAAGATGTCAGAAATTTAGAAATTGGACGGACGTGCGCGGCGGTGTCGATGGGTCAAGGTTTGGACTTAGGGGAGGGAGAGGTTTTTTATCTTATATCTTATCTTTACATGTGAATAATAATGAATAATGAATAATAATGTAGTAATGCTTAATTGCTTATATAATAAGATTGGAAGGCCTATCAAAGCGTGCGGGACTGCGGGCTGTGTGAGATTCTTGTTTTCGAAAGGACAATGACACCCAACACCTTATCCGCCTTTTCCACGCCCTTCGGCCCTCGGTTTCACCCCCACAACAGCTAGACGTTGTTTGTTTTTTTCCCTCATTCACAAGGCTTACATCTCTCTCTCTTCCTGTTCGCTTTTGGTAAAGCTCTATTCATGCGCGTAGCACATACGGCCTAGCTCCTAGTATGAGAAAAAAAACATCTATGAAATGGCCTGTGGTAAAAAATGTATTGGATGGTAGTGGTCAGACCGTATGGATTGTGCTAGGGATTGGCTCGAGATGGGTTTCATTAAAGATTCCTTTGAGCTTGCTTGTAAGATAAAAAAATCGAGTTTAAACCTTATTTTTGCTTTCATTTATCTATCAAGCATCGCCTACTGTTTGATTTTATTTGGCTCGTTTTACCTCTCTAGTGCACGTAAGGTACTCATTTATATTCATCACAGCCACAGTAATTGACTAATTGTATTAACCGGGTTAGTGTCGGCAAGGGGATGGGATCGATGATTGCAAGACCTATTCAAATTTCATGAAAAGAAAAATCCAAATAGTTACAAAACCAAAATCCCATAAATTTCACATCAGCTTTCATTGAGAATCTACAGATTTTTTCGAACAAAAATGCCCTATCAATATGATTTGATTCAAAGACAAAAATATCCAATAGTATAGGTTGTTTGCCTTTTACCCACAATTTTAAAATGTCACAATTCTGGAAGACCTTCGTTGCCTTTTGGGTATACCCAAAGCAGAAGTCTCTCCCTTCCTAATGGGTGGTCTTCCTTTCTTTTCTTTTCTTATTACATGTATGTGTGTGTTTTTATCATTTTTAAATCAAAGGACAACTCCTGAAAAACAAGTTTTGCAAGCAACTTCCTACCATAGACCAAACTCTGCTGACATTTAATGGCCCAACGCGTTTCTTGAGTTAGACACAAAAAGGGAGAAAAAACCAAATTCTGTTTGTTTTGTAAGACTATTCTTTCTTGACTAGCCATGTGTTCAAAACATGTATTTACTTTAATATTTAGAAAATTCTCTCTTTCCAAGGAATGCTAAAAGTCACATGATGCAGAATCATATGATTATCCTTACCTCTTTATCATTTGATGCTTAAAATAGGACCTACAAGAAGATGCAAAACGAAGCTTGCTAAATTGATCCATCATACAAAGAGTAGATCAAAATTCCAAAGTGTACTGAGTGACTTATCCTATGGGATAGGATGGTACCCAAAAAAAAAAAAAAAAAAAAAAAAAAAAAAAAAACACAAAAACAAAAACAAAAAACAAAAAATCAATTTTTAATTCAATTTAAAAACGATTGAACTCTTTTTTTTTTTTAATCTTGATTTATTAGCAATCCTTAGTCCAAAAACAAATGGGGGGATTATAGATTGGTCCAGCTGTACGCGAATGATTAGATATCAATACAAATGACTACTAACTTAACTAAGAATGACTACTAATTTATATTGATGGTAATTATTCACCCATTGTCGGACCAGTCTGTAATTCTCCCAAAACGGAGATAAGGGTTTCTATGGACGATGCTTAATAACCCGGTTTGATTGATCATAACATTGTGCCTAGGTGAACTTTAATATCATGACCGGTGAGGAAGGATCCATTCTGAAATGATTACACAAACGTACCATTCCCTTCGGCAATCACTAATTTACAATAATCAAGATATGCCCAAAAATGCATTATGGTGCACCCACCCATTCAAACCTCAAATTTGAATCTATCATTATTCACTGAACTTTAGTGCCAAGGCAAAATAAAGCACCCACTATCTTAGTATGGAATATTAAACCACTAGGCACAGCCTTTTTTTTTTTTTTTTTTGGTAAAAGCTTCGAAGCCCGATGCAATTATAGTAAACTCAATCTGACATCTGTTGGCAATAAATAAATATTTTCTAGAAATACTTCTATAAAATATGCTCAACATTAATTAAACAAGCTTGGCCTTCTTAAAATGCTAAACTATAGGATTCTTCTTTGTTGATTTGTGGAAAGTGATGTGGAACAAATCATTAGGACCCCATTTGTAATTAAATAAGTTAAAAAGAGATGAAGACGAATAATTAGCACTGAAGGCGGCTGCCCCATGCTAAATACATACGTATTTTCGTGACAAAGCCTACCACCAAATCACCAATTCCTGTTTCAGTGTCGAACCCAAGTTCATGTGAGACAAGGAAAACAAAAATTTTGAAGGATAAAAAATGCAAATGTTTTCTATTTACATTTTTTTTTTCAAAGCCCTTAATATTTAATATTGGGTTAGGAGCAGAGACCTGATTTATTTAAAATGCAGAGGGTAATCTCTCTGAAGATCTTTGACCCCTGTAAATCTGAATTCATCTTAAACTACAACTTGACTCCCAATGTTTGAAAAATGTTGCTTCTATGATTCACCATATGTAACCATCTCTGATAAATGTCAGTCAATGTATGCCATGTGAGGTGTTGGGGATCTTCTATTCGCATAATAAATGTTGAATGGACTATTTCTTGTTCAAAACATGACTGATGTGGGCAACAGCCCTTAATATTTTATAGGAGGGTCTTAACTTCATATGGGCAATAGAGTGGTTTTTAAATGCTGGTGGGGAGGCTCTTCATTTTCTAATGTTTTGGACTGCTTTAAAAGGGTGCAAGTGGGTGGCAATTCATACCCTTTTAACTATGTACCCAAATTGTAGCTGGGTGGGGGCAACATTGTTAGGTCTTGTGTGTTTGTACCTTGGCTTTTAGACATTCTAATCCCTAATTAGAACTCTCCTACCAAACAGTTGAGTTATTTGGAGGGGTCTTGTGAGTGGGGTTTTTATTCTTTTCTTCTTGTGATGGCCGGACATGATTTAAAAGTTGCTTTCTTCACATTCTTAATTCCCCCTATAATACAAGACACAGAGCCATCCCATTCGTTGGTATTTTAAAGAATGTCTTAGAGAAAACATACATGTGGTACAGTACTAATGTTGAAGATCTTAACGACAATATGAGTAAAATAAATGGAAAGAGAGAAAAAAAAATGAATAAAATGATGTTACTTGGAAATTGTTCATGAACTAGGTTTTTGGACTTTAATGTCTTGTTTGTTAATGAGTCTCAAGTTTTTCCGTACAATTTTGAAGAGGACGATTGTAGGAGCTGTTTGGGGAATGTTAGAAAAGTTTATGAAGAATCTTTGGACCACTTGCGGCCAAATTAAAGAAGAATGAGATGTTCAATTCTATTATTATTTTCTTTTGCAAAATATGAAAGAAATTATTCAACACCTTTTCTTTTCTTTTTTTTTGGGGGGGGGCCGGCGATGGGTTTTGCCAGTTAGAATGACAGAGATTTGAACCTAAAATCAATCACTCCTTGGTGGTTGGTACCAAGTGCATGGTACAAAATTTTTGTCTGAAACATCCCCAATTCTCACATTAAATTTGCTAACCAACTTGGACCTACATGTCGATATACGAATGGAATTCACTCAAGGGAAACCTACCTATCGAATAAATGGGAAATACTATTGATTTAATGATTTATTTTTTTTAATAAACAAATCAATTTATTGGAGATCAACTTTTTGTCTCAGGACGCTTCAAGAACACATTCAACTTTATTAATGGTCAATCATTAGTATATTCTCTATTATCTAATGGAGCATCTTGATCCATTGCATTTCAGCTAGTGGAAAAAAAAAAAAATACTCCATACTACCTTTAACTTAAAAAATAAAAATAAAAATAAAAATAAATAAAAGGAAAGAAAAGAAAGAATCAAGCTTTAAAAATGAAGATGGGGACTGAATGACTAATCTTACAAATGTGGGTGGCCATACACTTTGGAAGGATATATGAGAGATATCGTAAAGATTACAAAAGCATTAACCCCTTGATGGAAAATTATATGGATAGATACCTCCTTTGATTATGTTCAGATTATGATATGATTTCTGTAATCATATTCTAATATCACATTGATAACTTTCTAAGCTAAGGCATAATGTGGTCAACATATAGGTGATCGGCTCGAGAAATTTTTCAAAAGATTGCAAATGCCCATGCAATCAAGTACAGGGACTTTAAAGCAGAAGAATTTTAATGGGTTCTTGCATTATTGGCTATGGTTCAACAGGAAAGAAAGCCAGGATAGAATAATAAAACATATGAGTTCGATGAGTTTTTTAGTACCCGTTTGGTTGTTCAAATAGAAATTACACAATTATAGTGTATACATAATTCAAGAGATTAAACTACGGTGAACGAATTGTAGCTAGAAACGACATGCCTAATAAACCTGCTACATTGGACTTATAAAGATTTAAATCCAGTTCTTTTTTTCTTTTTTTTTTGGGGTACATACATGACTCAAATCCAGCTCTGTTAAGAGTACAAAGCCTTATTACAGAGCCAATCCGACCAAAAAAGCTAGCCCCAAAAAAAAAAAAGCAGCTTTAACGGAAAGATTATGAACTTTTGACATGGTAAAAATATAGATTCGGAACATTGATCTCCTTTAATGACCAAGCAGCAACCCCCACCCACAACTAAAACCCAATAGGCAACTATTCTTTTTTGGAACAGAACAAGTCCAAGCCCCACAGTGCAATCGGTAGGGATCATAATATTATGGAAATACTTCATATGCAAACCCAATCCCTAAGAGTGTAAATCAATTAGTCTGAAACAATATTAGCCAAAGAAGAGCGGAAAAAAGGAAAAATAAAAAATAAAAAAATAAATGGTTTCACAAAGTGGTACTAGAAATTTCTGCCCCTTTTTCATTATATTAACATAAAGCATTGATTCATACCATAAAAGGTGGAACTTTTCTGCAGTAAGATTTTTGTTTTTTTTTTAAAAAAATTTTTTAATACACTGTCTGCAGTAAGAATTTCAACTTTTAGTTGTGTGAACTACAATGGGCAATTTGTCTACTTTGAGTGATAAGTGCTTTCTAATGGACATTTTACATTGATGTTTATAGGCAAATTCATGAATGATGAAAAAAGTATTCCACTTTTTCATCACTTTACAATCGGTGATTGTGATCGTTCCTTTGCATGCAACATAGCCAAGCTTATAGCCAAAATGCCACATGATCTGAATTATTGGTTAGGCAGCGATGCATATATGATTTGGATAATTCAAGAAATCGACACGACAGAGTTGGCATGGTCACCCTGTCACCCATATGATTAAAACTAAATCACATCAAGAATGGGTCTGCCTCAGTTTTTGGGAACACTTAAAGATCATAATGGGCTAATTATATGAATCGAGAACTTTAATTGGAATTCCTTTTTTTTCAGGAGCCCTCAACTTCTTGCTTTTCTTCACAGCCTATGCCTAATGTTAACCTCCATGCACTAACTAAACAGAAAGGTTGTAATTTTTTCAAATAACAAACTCTCTATAGACAACATTCATATCCTTCGCAATGAAGTGCTGGTAATTATAATGCAGAGTTCTTGATTAATTTCCAAGCTTTTTTTTAAATTTTTTCTTCCAAGTTTTTGTTCAGTGACTGGACACATCTTACTCTCCCAACTGTAAGTAATGGAATTATTTGGTCCAAGAGGACCTAGAGGTGCAAATTTAAAAGTCTTCCATCACATGAAAGTGTGCATGAGATCAAAAACTCAGAAATCAAGTCAGTTTCTAAGGTAATAATTTTTTTAAAAAAAAATGATATTGGAAGATATATATACATACATACATACATCTGTAACAAAACAGGCTTCTTGTAATGAGAAATTATTTTTAAACTTCGTGGATGGTTGATAATGGTGGGGATTAGAGGAAAAATATCATTACAATAAAATGAAAAAAAAGAAGAAAGAATTGATAATAAGCTCGTTAACCCGAGTTATACTTTACCTAAAGGTGGATTCGATAAATTAGTCAGTTTAACAATAAGTTTGGACTTGACTTATTCATATTAAGAGTGAGCACTCTTTTACAGAGCAGATCTTAAGATCTTAAGCCAAGTTCAAATAACTTGGCCTGTCTTACAACACTCCCGATAGGATAGGTCCCATCAATCCAATAGGTTGACCCCAATCTATCCCTTCAAAGAGGGGAAAGGTGCCATTCACGCTAAGTTAAGAGGCATTGAGAAAGCAAATTGGGCCAGCTAATGTATGCACCATCTAATGAGCCAGGCCTCTGGACTAGGTGTTGAATGGATGGACCGTTACTTTTGGGCTCTCCATTTCAAACCCAATTCGTCATCCCACTCCGACCATGTATAACTTATGACTAGAAGTCTGAAACCATCAACTGTTCCTGATTCCAAGGTTTTAGAACAAAGGACTGCAAATAGAGCGCTCATAGTGGTGAGCAACCATGAGTGCCAAGATTCAAGATTTCGGATTTCCCTTGTATAAATTTGACAATGTCCAACAACTTTCAAGGAATTTAATGTGGGTCTATGCAAGAACTATATACAATACATGTCTCATCAGAAGTTTTCAACACATCGTGAAGCCTCCTCGCAATGGCCTCTTTCTGGTGCTATGAGACCTGTCCAGCAAAAAGATCATTCATTAACGCGTCAAATGTATTTTGCAGTGTCAAAATAAAGGCATGCACTTCATGGTTGGCCATGCTTATACGACATGGAACTAATGGAAGAATAATAGCAATTAGCATTATTTTGAACCAATTCTACTATTTTAATAATATTGGATACTCCTCTTTTCTCTTTTCTTTTTTTGTTTTTTTCAAAATTTGTGTTGATAATAGAATGATGCACAAGGAAGAAAAAAAGAGCAGTAAGCTTTAAAAAAGCTGGTGTTATAACTGTTAAAATGGCTAATAATGGCCACATGGCAACCGCTATCAATCTAAAAAATGTTAGTTCAAACCCTGTCCATTCTTAACTCCTGCATATCAGCTCCTGAAAGACAAACAGAATCACCAGCACCAACGCCATTTGCTAAAACAGGAGATATAGTCAGCAGATTTGAAAACCTACTAGAAAGTTCTGCTCCAGATCCTTTCAGCTGGCAATGTGTCCGCTTGTCAATACCATCAGCTGCTTACAAAACAAGTAGAAAGCTTAAATATGGGATAGAGAACAAGTAACAGTAACCTATCTAGTTATTGCAGCCAACTTTTCAGCCAATTCAGCTTCACCTTTCATTAAGGGCAATTGGTAACCTTACCCTCCAATGCCTCCACTACTCCCATTACCTGTATTGGATAACCACATGCAAATATAGATGTCAAAATGAAAGGATGTAATTGGAAGGGTGTAATTGGAATGCAGCCTGAAGGAATACTGACATAACTTTTTTGCGAGTAGGTTCTTGGAAATTTATGCCTTGAAGTGATTCTATAAGAAATTAAGTGCCACATAAAAATTTTACAAGTCGAAAGAGGTGTTAATCTGAAACTACTTGACATTTTGACCACTGTATATTTCCCAACACATTTTTTATCCCAAAAACTCTCACAAAATTGTGATTGTTGGGAACAGAGTTAATCCCTCTTGTGGTAAACATTTTGGTGCAATCCCAAGAAGTATTTTCTTCAACTTTCCTAAGTGGCTTGAACCTATCATACAAAATTGTTGGGTGAAATTCTCATCAGGAAACCCAGCTCTATATGCCAAACAATTCATGCATTTGTGAAAGTGGTCAACAAGGGGACATACCAGAAAATTAAGACAAAATCCTAGGTTTTTGAGCTTCTTCGATGGTGATTGGTGAATCAGGAAACACGACGATCGAGAACCCAAAAAAAAAAAAAAAAAAAAACCAAACCCTAGAAGAACGTTGAAAATTCGAAGAGAACGGTGATGTTTATTTGCATCCTTGAGGAGTTTAAGGTTAGGTCTAATGTATAGAATCATCTTCAATGGCGTTTGTAAAGGAATTGATCCTGCTTCGAGCACTTCTTCTGCCTCTTCCAGCCATGTTCATATTACGGTTTATCGATGTGGATGACGGTGTGCCGAAGGCCGGGGTGCAGGATAGGGTGCCCATGGCAGGAAGAGGACTCGGCTCCTAACGTTGCGACTTGGAACCCTCGGGCAACAAAATACCGTATGAAAAAAAAAAAAAAAAATCTTTTAAAAGTGGTTTTACTAACGCCGCTTTTAAGATGTTTTTATTTGCCCTTTTTTATTTTTTATTTTGGCTATAATACACAACATTTAAAAATGCAAAAGAAAAAAGGGTAAAACAATGTTTTATATATGTCAGGGGTGAATTCCCCGCCCCCCCACCCCAACCCTTTTTTTTTTGGCCCTTTGCTTTATCTTTATTTGGTGCTGAGAAATAATAAGCATCTTTCGTATCAAAAGCCATCTAAGGATTGAAGGTAAAATAATTTCCCAATACATGTAAGGCAGAGGAATTGCACGTGTCTAAGAAATGAATTTTTATCACTACAAACCTTTTGAGCAAGCAAATTTAGGTAAAAAAAATGGACACTTCAATATTTTTTCATGAGCACCTATGGCCATCACTTATATATATATATATATATATTTATAAAATTTTAATCATGTGCAAGATATCCTATATGATCACAGTTGTCTGTGGGTAACACGCGCCCGCACGTGTTATCCATAGGCAACTATAATCATGCGGGATATCTCGCACTATTCTGTTCGATCAATGCTGTCCGTAAATAACTCATGCGCGCGTATCGCTCATGAATGATTGTAATCATATGAGATAAGTTGGACATGATCAAAACTATATATATATATAGAGAGAGAGAGAGAGAGAGAGAGAGAGAGAGCCACTAATATCATTGAAGGAACAAGAAAATATTAAAAACGTTTGATACTCTTACGAATCACCAGTAGAATTTTGGCCCTCACATACCCTTGTTATTAAAAAATAAAAATAAAAAAACGTAGTACCAACAAAAGTGTCTTTTCCACATGGCAAGTCCCATGTTTTGTTGGTGTGTCCAAAAGATCAGTGTTACAATTATGCGATTATCTTCATATGTTATCCAACCAAACATAAAATTACCTTCTACATGGAACAACTCAAATCCCTCAAATTTCTTTCAAATTTTGCATTGAAATTTATAAAAATATTCGCGTGAAGCCGTGAATTGGAATTGATATGAATCCACCACAAGGGTGAATTAGTATGAAATTATTCTCCAAGCAAAACACTTCCATGTATAAGGTGCTTAGGGCAACCTAATGGCTCTTTGTCCCCAGAATGGCTCACAATTTCAAGGTACCACCCCCATTTTAATGCCGAAGAATCACTTTTCCATTGAGGGAGCTATTTGGGCTCTACTTTCGATAAAGGTAGTGTCTGTAGCATAATTATCCCTCAAGCTCAAAAGTCATAATCAGCCTCAAAATGAAATTGTGGATTCCAATCAAAATAGATAATACAGGTGAACAACTAAACCGACATGAAGGAAATGTTAAAAATGTAAATCAACAAACTAGAAAACAGATATAAAAAAAAATTCATTTCCATCCACTATTCAGAAGTCTCCCACTCAGAACCTGAGGCTGCATCCGGATCATACAGCAGGGTGCGGTAGCTAGGTTCGTCCTCTAGCGAGAATAGTAAAAGTTTTCCATCCAGTATCCCAAATCAAAACCAATACGTACTTAATTGAGCTCCCGGTCAATGGAACTGGTACCATCTTCCATGAATTATCCTCTGGATTGAATATGGCTAGTTTCCACTAGCTGGTTCTTCCACTCCATACAAAAGAGCTTTTTCCGCAGCACAGCATGAGCTGTGACCATGACACAACCATTCTTCATCTCGCACCATGTGTGCCACTCAGGGTTGTACACATCAACAAGCCTTGAGTTCCCAATTGCGAAGCTTGACCTTCCACCCAAGACATAAAGTTTTCCCTCGAACCCACAGGCAAAACAGCCCCACCTTGGGCGGCGAAGAGACTATGAATTATGTCCACTTGTCAATATCAGGGTTATACATTTCAACACCAGAAAGACTCTCACCATGCACTCCATAGCCCCCCACCGCATAAACCATGCCATTAACTTCAGCACAAGCAAAGTCATAGCGAGCCACATCCCATAATAATAATAATAATAATATGTCAAGTGTAACTTAACCTTGAGGGTGAACCAAATGGTTCTAGAATCTCTTACCAAGCAAGAAGTCTTGGTTTAACTCTCACCACTCTTCCTCAAGGCCACCCCTTGAACTTTGTCATGCAATTGTACCAAATTGCCAAGAGCCATGGTTTTTGGTTGAAAACCACACCTTTCTTGTTTAGTGTTCATGCATTTGGGCCAATAGAGCTGTAGCCCGACGACATCCCCTCCTCCCCCCCAACCTCCTCTTCTCTCGTACGGAGTAATTTGTAAGAGGAAGGTTCTACGATCGCCTTCAGTATATTCTGGATTTCTGGTGTTCTGATAGAGATCAACGTCGGGCTGAGTGGCTGACAAAGAGAATAGATTCATTTTATACCACCAAGCTGTAGTTCAATACTTCAATGGGACTGACACAGAGAAAAAAGAAAAAAGAAGATAGAGAGATCAACGTTACAATGTAACACCCATAATGAGCTTTTGGGGGAAGGGAAGCATGACTAGATCACACACCACTTCAAACTACATTTTTCAAAAATCACACTGATGGGAAAAACTATTTGCAATTGAAGGGCAGGGAATAGAACTCTTCGCTCCTTGTATCTGTCTTGAATGACCGGGAACCTGTCCCACCAATGCATGCCCCTGTGACCCTATCCTTCCCAGTTGCATTGTATTGTCTTTCCGGTGCAGCGTGATGTCCAGGAATAGTGCCAACAAGCCGGCAACGAATGCTTCCGATAAGAAAGGCACATTGATCATATCATTGAACCTACCAAAAAATTGACAATCGTTTACTCCAAGTCTTGTTAACACCATCCCCATTCATGACTGATGACCCTCATCTATCAAACGTGGGATTATCGATCTGTTTCGTCAACAATGAGAGCAATTGATCTTGGTAAGTTCCACAGGGAAATATCCTTCGATATACCGCGGCGGTGGAATCTCATGAGACTGACTCTGCAATCATCATGAGGTGCCGACCAGTAGTGAAACTGAAATCCTTTTGAGTTGGCCGAAAAAGAAGGAACCTTTTAGAACGGAAGCAGGCACAACGGTGTCAATCTTCCTCCACACTTAGATTGTATAATTCCACTTGGAAAGAGGGACCTTGGGAGAGCCCTGAATTCTCCGGTTGCGTGGTTCCACAAAGCAATTTGACGGCCATAGATTTGGGGGAAATCACGAGTTGTGACGTGGTTACTCTTGAGTTGCTTCGTGATAAAATTAGGGTTTGTGATAAGAGCGTACCAGGATTTGCAGACACACGTGAACCCAATCAGAGATTTCACGCGCAGTATTGGCATAATTTCGATCACCACATCTCCAGGCAGGTGGCTAGGGCTCGCCATTCCTCTGCAACTCTTCTCCTCCTCTTTCTCCCCGTGTAACGACCAAACAATTTAAAGAGAAACGAGGGAAACAGAGAAATTGAAAAAGAGTAAATAGACCTCCCAAGTCCTAACGCCCAGTCACCATTTAGCATTGGAGGCCGATGGTGTCAGACTGTCAGCAAAAAATTTGTTCTAAAAGCGACAGTGCTAATGACGCTTTTACATTTAAAAAACAAAAAAAAAAAAAAAAAAAAAATAGTACAGCTTCTCTTAATCCATATTTCACATTGTATATGCCAAGTGAAAGCATGTTTGCAGCACAGTGTTTGGAAAAAAAAATTTAAATACACCTTAGTTTTGTTAAAAATTTCTTAAAAGAAAAAAAATGTGTCAACTTAAGAAGCCTATCATTTTGCTGCAATTGATGTAGTAAATTCGATTTATTTTTAGTCAACCCAATTAGTGCTACACGAGGCTTTTTTACGAAAAAAATAATTAACACATAATTTATCTTTACTCTTAATCTTTCTATTATCAATCAATGAGCATCAACATTTTTTATGAACTTAAATCCCATTTCACTTTGCTTAATAATTTTAAAAATTGTTATAAGATTTGGCAAGTCATCAACAACACCATGGAAACTAATTAAATTAATACAAAAAGTTGGTGCACAACATTTTTCCACCTATGTCATTATCGATCATGCATATGAATGCGTAGGTAATTATAGTATGAGAAAAACAAATCATATTTTAGCTGAAAGACTTATTAATTGAAGCATTTTTCTTTGGTATTAGTACCCAAAGAGAAAAAAAAAAAATGAAAAACATCTTTTTAATATATTGAAAGATCTAAAATGTTGTATTATACAACTTCACTAGCTCAAAAGTTTGACTATTCAAGTTCGGCTCGAACTTGGTAGGAGTGAAGCCCAGCCAGGCTTTGATTTGCTTGAATTCACCTCGTTTAATAGATGATTATACTTGAACGAGTTCTCGTTCTCACTAAACTTGTTCGCTAGTTATTCCGAACCGACTTTGTCCATTTGCAAACCCCCCACCCCAAACATTTTTTTTAAAGGAAAAATGGCAAAACGACACGTAAACGCACAACTGTGATCAACACAATAGTAACTTGGCACAAAAATTAAACAGTTATGGGTTGACAATCACTTGGGGTTTCCACCATGGAAAATGTTATATACCAAATTACCAAGTAATGACGATTATATCATAAATGATCACCATTACTTCCATCGTTGAATGGATGGACCGTTACTTCCGAGCTGGCAACTTTCAACTCCGATTCACCATTCCATTCAAATCTGCCCAAAATATCTGGGCCATTAGGGCTGAAGCCCAACATTTTTTTTTTCACGGGGGCCTCTATTGTTTTGTGACTAAACTGGTTCATTTTATACCACCAAGCTGTAGTTCCGTCGGGCAGATGACAGAAGAAAAAAAAAATATGAAAGAAGGAAGATAGAGATCGACGTTAGTACGTTTACAGTGTAACACCCACAATGAGCTATTGGGGGGGGGGGAAGCATAACAAGATCACACCATTTCAAACTACACTTGTCAAACATCACACTGATGGAAAAAACTTGTTGAGATTGAAGGGCAGGGAATAGAACTCCTCACTCCTTGTATCTGTCTTGAATGAACGGAACCTGTCCCACCAATGCATGCCCCTGTCCTTCCTAGTTGCATTGTCTTTCCGGTGCAGCGTGATGTCCAGGAATAGTGCCAACAAGCCCGCAACAAATGCTTCCGATGAGAAAGGCACATTTATCATATCATTGAACTACCAAAAAATGAAAAATATAATAGTCAGATTTTCCATTCGATGGAACTGGAAAACAAGAAAAAGGATAGGGGTGGTTGGATACCCATCTTGCTCCAGTATGGGCAGGACCAAAACCGTTAACGGCCGTGTACTCGTTGAAGTACTGTGGTATTGATAAGCCCATGAAAACCGAGAAGCCTAATATAAACTTTGTTCTAAAGCTATTTAAATTGCAAAACTGAAGGAAACTCAGACCAGCGGAACCTGCTCATGCATAATCAAAAGAAAAATATGGATTAATTTTTTTAACTGGGTCGATATAACAAATCCTGCTTCATAATTTGATGACACGTACCCACGTAGGCAAAGAAGAGGCAATACATAGCTGCAATGATGGGTGCTGGAATTGAAGCAAAGACAGCTCCAAATTTTCCTGGATCGCCATGCATGTTTAGGTAGTGTACTTGGAATAAAGGCTTCCTGAGAGAGAGAGAGAGAGAAGGACTACAACAGACACAAGAATAACTTACCAAGTATGGAAAAGAATATCATGAACCCAGCAGATATCTGCACAACCCTTCTGCTTCCAACATGTGTCAGTGCTAACAAACCAGCATTCTCACTGTAAGAAAACCAAGCAAATGTTTCATTTCAACTCAGAAAAGGAATTTTTCTAAACAATTGACAAACCAATTTTTTAAGCACATGAGATTTTGTTGCAAGAGTCTTACACAGAGACTGATGAACCATTTCCTGTTCCAAATATCCCAGAGAATAAAATTCCAACTCCCTGAGATTAGGATAGAAAAAACAGAAAAATGAAAACAATTTATGACAGGCAAAAATTCAACTCTTAAATTAGAGTTACGATTGCACAACTTGTTCTGTTTTGGTGGTAGCAAATCCAAAAGAAACCAATAGGCCAACTGATTCACATTATAACCATGCAGGCCATGTACAAGCTGTGGAGGTGGAAAATTACAGTCTGTACAATTGATCTTTTAATATTAGTAGTATTAGATTTGCTTCAGTTTTGGTTGCGTACGCGTGTAAAGTAGAGAGGTGTTAAGATCAGGGAGAAAAATAGGGCAAGCAATCACAAGTCGAGTTACCTGCCAACCAACACCACGGCTAAGAATAGAAGGTGGCAATGGAGTTGCACTCGCATACCTTGACACAGCAAAGAAGGCACCAGTGGACTGTTCACATTGGGAAAAATATGTAAGAAATGAATAAATGCCAGAGAATTATGCATCATTACACTGGCAAATATTAGCAGAAGTGACAATCACCCTGGAGAAATTACTTGCAGTAAAAAATTACCAACTCAAGAAATTACAATAAATTTGATTGGATTGCATGTCTACAAAAAATTTAAGCAAAAAAGGGGTTACTGATTGGGTTTGGCACAGAAGTAACAAATAAGAAATATTTTAGAAATTCATTGTATGCCTAAAACAGGGGGAGGAAAATTCTTGTTTTGTCACTTAGAACACATTTTGAAAATGTGCCTGCTTCATGAGGCTTTATAATAACATATATGAAATCCCAAACTCATTATTGGACAACATTCCACTCCCTGGGCCCCTTACTAATAGCTCGTGGAAATAAAGAGAAATAAAAGGAAATGAAGACAAACAATGGACAACTAGGTAGAGTTGGGGACAAACACTCCAAATATCTAATAATCTCAGCATAAGAATTAACAAACCTCTACAAGAGCAACAAATGAAGCGGCCATCATAGCAAAAGCTTCTCCAGCATCAAATGTGGGAGCTCCCCATTGAAATGGATATGGAACTCTTATCCTATGCAGGATAGAGAAGAGTAAGGAGCAGTAATCAACCATAAATGATACCATGCCATCCATAAAAACTTAGAAAAGCAACTAAACTCAACTATGCAGTCATGAGAGTCATAGGCACCACTCTTTTAGTTAAATCCAAATTATTTTTCCCATTAAAGTATTTAAACCACTAACCAATATAGTAATCATAACTCATAACAACTGCTATATTTTAGTTAAAAAGAAAATCACTAGCCTTAGTGCCTTACCATGGAGCAGCACCTATAATTCCAGCTCGGTCGGTCCGGCAGCTTGTTTGAGTCTTCGGTCCCGTATTCTTATAGGCCCCGCTCACAGTGAGTAGGTGAGCATAAATCCACACAATTACCACAGAGAATATAACAGCAAAGCGGTCAAAGACATGCTTGTCAGAATGTATTATATGAGGTATATACTGCAAAGAAACATAAGATTATTGACACTGCATTATAAAATTCCAAATGAAGTGATATTAAGCGTTGGCAATCTGTTTAATCTGTTCCAGATGATGAATGCAGAAGATTAGAATTCCATTGGCTGTATTAAAAATAAGGAAAAAGAAAACGAAGAATATATTTACACAATATGTGAATGAACATTACCTGTGAAAAAATTATTAGAATGATGATCTGTGGAAGTCCAATCTCCACACATTTTGCAAGCTAGACATTAAATGAAAGAGTTGATAACAATTAGTTAAAAAACATAAAATCTCAATGCATGAGAGAGAAATGAAGAAGTTTTTACATAATCTCTCCATCCAAAAAGCAACACAAAAGAACATACCACTGGAAAACCAAACTCATAAAGCCCAAAGCCACTCAGAGCTACCAAAGGAACAGCAGACAGGGGACTCAAAAACCTGGACACATATAAAGGGATATAAAATTAACCAACATATTTTTGGAGGCTTCAGAATATTACAAAACCATGATCGAAAACCCCTATCCACTAATTAATAATTATAACTGTTTTTAGATCGAAACAAGATAATTACTTATATAAAGCAGGCAAATCTATGACTCCGAAAAGTTATTGTAATTTCAATTTCAACTTTGAGACTGAACATGTGTAAATTGATTAAAAACAAGATCCTCTCCAAACAACTTCTCACTGGTTCATCCTCTGATTTGCATAATAAAGAAAAAAAAACTTGTGTAGGGTAGAGTACAATATGACTTGAAATTCTCGAACATGTCAATCATATTACAAGATTTTTAACCAACCTTGCAACATTACGCCAAAGGCCACTAAAGCCAAATACAATTTGAAGAGTTGAAGCAACAATAAGGGCGCCCTGGATTCCTCGCATTATCCTCTCAAATTTCTGCATTTGAATCATAGAGCTGGTAAATTGAATCAAATTGAAACATATGGGGAAAAAATAATGCAGTAAGGAAAATAGGTGGGGTTCTAATCAAGCAACCTCTTGAGGATTCACAATGTCACTGTACCGACCAGCCAAGATAATTGAAAGGGTCGTTGGCACATAGGTATAAGACCCTCCAATCACCGCAGGTAATCGTGTTCCAAAAAATGTTTGAAACAATGTATTTAAACCGGCCACAAATAGTAGTGTCTGAATCATCTTTGCTTTCTCCTCCTAATAAAAAATAAACAAAAGAGTGTTCAGGATTAGATTAGATGGGTGAGTAGTTAAATAATTTGACATAAGTTCCGTGAAACAGTCACCAAATGAAAGAAGTACTATGAAATTGTTTGTTGTTTATAATAGTGCATGTTAAGCCTCACATTTCCTCCTCCCATCTGGGGAACTAGAAAAGTGGGAATGAGAACTGTTGTGCCAAGCATCACAAGGTAATGTTGGAAGCCCAAAAGGATGGCCTCGGCTGCATTGAGAAACAACCCACAAATTACAATACGATCACATTGATAAACAAATACAGGATCATATATATATATATATATATAAACCTGAAAGATTTATATATGTCGAAATCGGTTCCATCAAGTCCACTCGGATCTCAATAAAAACAAATAGAAGCAAAAATTAATGCATATTCTATATAAAGAGAATCGTAAAACAAATGGGTTTCCATTCATATTAGTGAACATATAAACATATCGCCACTGTTACTATAAATATAAAATATATATTACAAAACAAACGGGAGAACAAAAGGGACCCAAGTTTAAACTGAAATCATCCACTAAAATGCATTTAAAAAAGGAAAAATGAAAAAAGGAACCACAATACCAGATAAAATCACAAAAATGGACCAAAAAAGATGGAACTATGGAATGATATAGAGAATATGACAAGAAACTCACGCCAAGGAGGAGGACTGGTAATGCAGTAAGCAATGTTGGGTAGCTGGTCCTTGACCGGATGTGGCTGCAGCTCGTCCTGCTTCGGCGGCGGCGCAAGTCCTCCTCCACTACCACCTCCACCATGACCTCCTGCCATATTTCTCTCTCCTCTTCTTCTTCTTCTCTCTTTAAGAAGCCTTCTAAAATGTCAATAAATCCTTGCAGAATACAATACCCAAATCTCCAAACGAAACCCAAATCCCAAATCTCTCAAAACCCAAAAAGAAATGTAAATAAATAAAAAATACTAAAACCCAAATATCTCAATCCCCAAACAAACTCTACCACCTTACCCACAAATCCCACAAAACCATCTAAACCAAAACCCACACAAATGTATATCCACTGTTCCAAAGACTGGCACCAAAAGGGCAAAAAGAAAAAGGAAAAACCAGCTAGCAAAAGAAATATTGTAGAAAACTCTGGACACGGTGAAGAAGCAAAATCAAATGACAAGCATTAGAGTGAAAAAAATACTCTCTTTCCTTCTCTTAAGAGTTACGCACAAACACAATGAACTAATGGAAAGTACTCAGATTATGTAGTGTCATATGGCCCAAAGCCTACTTGGAGACCAAGGGACATTAAAGTGAGTGTGAAGATGGAAGAAAAAGCAAAAGTAGCCTCTTCCGAAAGAGAGAGAAACCAAAATGCCTCCCTATGAACCGAAAGGAGCCACTTTCATTATATTTAATTATAAATGTACATCATTATGTATGTGTGTGTGAGTCTGCACTCTTAGTGGGTCCAGTATAAGCTCTTTGCTTTTATCACGTAAAGATAAAGGGTATTTACCAAAAGAAAGATAAAGGTTAAAGCATCACCACCGTTACGTTTATTAATCTTACTCTTAATTCAACAAGAAAGCCAAATATATATAAAACAACAAAATCAGTAAAGCTCTTCAAGTACTCTCTCTCTCTCTCTCTCTCTCTCTCATATAAGTCCGCGACACGAAGTAAATAGTACCATGATTCCACCTCTTTCGATCTCTTCCTCTGCTTTGTTACATTAAGGTTTACCACTGGTGAAAAACAAATTCAAATGTATAGTGGGAAGGGACAACCGACACCCTCCATTCTCCCTGCTTCCTTCGCTCTCTCCAAGACGAATTGAGTTGTGTAATTTTAATGACGTTTGTGTGTGTTGAGATATATATTTCGATTTTGTTGCAGATTTTGCTCCACTGATGAGTCATTTTCCTCTCGAGTATTGTCAAAAGTATACACAAACCCAATCTGTCGTGCGTGTCTCTTTGCTTCCAGGTCTTCCCATGACACTTGTGTACTGACTACTGAGCTAGTGAGCTGTATATACCGACACGTCGCCTAGAAATTCTTACTTTTCCCACTGCAGTGAAAATCTTGGATTCTTTCTTTATAATCAGACCCCGAAAGGGCTGTCATCACGTAAACGTTGCACAGCCACTGACCCACATATGGCAATATGGATCTAGCGAACGCCTATTGCAACCCCCATTCTTATTATCCACCCCCTATTTTTTAGGTTTTTAAGGTTTTATACAAAATATAAAAAGTTTTTATGAAAACCGACCGTAACATACACTAGAAAACATCATTTTGAACAATTTTGTAGAAAAAAGTTTTTCCTAAATTTATCGTTTAAATATACTTTCTAGCCATTTATAGCATTTATTTCAATTTTTACCAAAAAGTCTACCTAAACGATAAATTTTGGAAAAACTTTATTCCACAAAGTTGTTCAAAATTATGTTTTTCTAGTGTACCAAGTGATCGATTTTTGCAAAAACCTTTTATATTTTTCATGAAATCTTAAAAACCAAAAGAAAAGGGGTGGGCTTATAAGAATGGGGGTTTCAATAGCCGTTCCCTATGGATCTAAGGATCGGGGCCTTCACTTTTCAGGCCCAGGCCCAGGCCCACGACTGAGTAAAGAAAACACCCCCTTCAACATCTTCATGTGATGTAAATTTAGGACAGTTTGCTCATTAATCGAGTTTATTCAAACTCTGGCCATTGGGTGGCACAGAATTGACGGTAAATCTAGACCACCCATCTGATGCACCGGTTCCAGTTCTCTCATTTGAGTCGATTACAATTTACAAGGGAAACACCCCTGTTTAGGCAGGATGGGTTCTATTATTTGAGGCGGGATGCAAAGGGGATTTTTTTTTTATTTTTTTTTAATGCACCCAAAAGATTAGAAATATTTATTTATTTATTTTTAAATGTCTATAAATATCTAGGCTATGCTAGTGACATGGAACAGTCTCGCAAGTGGGGTAATATCTTTCGAACTATGTGTGATGTAACGAATAAGATGCCAAGGAAAACACCCAGTTGCTAACCGGAGCCGTCCAATTCTCACGGGCATATATTCAGGTTCGCTGCGATTCACACGTGCTACAACTTCTCTGGCTTAACCTTTACACAGGGAATCAGTACTGTTGCAGTGCCGCCACAGCGACCAAGGAACAGAGTCTACCTTATCAGCATGCAGTTTTGTGCCTCGGTTGAGTCTATTTTCACCCCTTTTTTCTCTCTCTTTTTTTTTTTTTTTTTTTTTTTTTTTGGATCCACACACCTCCATGGATTTTGACTGAGGTGTAGATTAGAAAAATCCGATAGAGGGGCGTGGATTAACAGAAAATGATGTAAAAATTATGTTTTTATTGAGATTTTGGGATCCACCACATATTCGCATGCTGCAACAATTTCATATTCAAGCGCATGGAGATATATTGATGCCCTACTTGTGGCCCTGTGGGTATTAAAGAATAAAGGGGTTAGGAAATGGGTGAGCTTTATCCATTTTAAAAAAAAATTAAATAAATAAATGCAGCTACCTTGAGAACGTGCCAGGTGTTGTTATATAGGAGGACATGTAGGTACATCAAGTGGCTGAAAGGGATTAGTATAATAATAGGATATACTTGATGAAATTACAGAATTTATGACGGGTAATATCACATTAATTGGGATGATCGGTGGGGGGTGTGGTTTCAAAGGTGAATTCTGCTTTAGCTAGAATTTTCACTGTATTTGACCCACCCTTTCAAGCAACAATGAAAAGTTTTATTCCCTGTCCCCCCACACGCTCCCACCGACTTTCCCTCAACCCCAAAACTCCGTACGTCCAACCCTATGTAATAAAAAATATTTTGAGCTGAAAAAATAAAACTCACATCTCCAACCTTCAAAGTAATTGGAATGCAAGACTTTACAGAGCTGAGTTAATAATTAAGAAGTAAACGTAGGGTTGAAAAAGGGGAGGCTTGGGGATTTGCTTTTTCCCCCCCTCTTATAGGATGTTCATTGTTTTGTAACTTTCGTCGGTGTATGGTGTCTATTTCATGAATGATTTTGACTCTAGTATGGTACACTGAACAGCATAGTAATCATGCCTTTCAACAAAAGCACATAGAGGAAGAATCATTAAATCCACAACTTAGGGCATTAGCAAATCAATTTGGTGGATGTGGGGAAAATGATGGGAGTAAGAGAGTAAGGACCACTCCTGTTTGACTACATTTTACTGCTTTTTAGCTTTGTCTTTTGGCCAAGTGTGTTGACTTGGGTTCAGTGTCCCGTCATCCAGCTTGGCACTTGGCTCATTCGTCAGTTTACAAGAAAAAGCCAAACTTCTCAATCAATATAGGACCCGCCACAGATTTGAGCTACTCAACTTCAAATACAAATACAAATACATACGTACACCATTACCCTTTCTATTCTACAAAGATAAGGGGATTTATGCTATTCCAAAATGTTTACCCACTTTAAAAAATTAAATCATAATAATTTTTTTTTTATAACTTTCTTATATTATTCTTTTCTATTTCAAAATTTACTTTCAACACAAAACCAAGTCCTAAGTAAGAAAAATGTATTTTTTGATGAAAAAATTTAGTGAGTGACAAGTCAAGGTAATAATGAATTTTCTTAATCTGCAACGATGGTAGGTAGAGCCACGTGTGATAGCTACTTGCACACACGTGAATGCTACGTGACTTCACACTGTTCAATCCATGTAGAGGTCTCGCAAGTGATCATTTCCTCATATTACTCATTCCGTTCCTAAATTATTGACCTCCTTTCTTTTTTAGGATGTTTCAAAATTATTGTTACATTCCAAAAATCAATGATTATTTTTATTTCATTTTCCAATGCTTTGTACACTTAAAGGGCAATTTGGAATTTTATATTGATATGAAAGCAATTATTAAAATCTTTTAAAAAAACACATTTTTTTCAAAGGAGATAGTTAATTAGGAATAGAGGAAGGACTAGGGATGGCAATTTTAGGGCTAGTAGAACAGTATGATTTCAGAAATGTGATAAGGGAACGGCTATTGCAACCCCCCATTCTTCTAACCCCACCCCTTTCTTTTTAGTTTTTAAGATTTTATGAAAAATATAAAAGGTTTTTGCAAAAACCAGTCGCTTGGTCTACTAAAAAACATTATTTTGAACAATTTTGCAGAAGGAAGTGTTTCCAAAATCTATCGTTTTGGTAGACTTTTTGGCAAAAAATGAAATAAAGGCTATAAATGGTTAAAAAGTATATTTAAACAATAGATTTAGGAAAAACTTTCTTCTACAAAGTTGTTCAAAATGATGTTTTCTAGTGGACATCATGGCCGGTTTTCATAAAAACCTTTTATATTTTGCATAAAACCTTAAAAACCTAAAGGATGAAGAGTGGGCTGATAAGAATGTGGGGTTACAATAGCCATTCCCTTTAAATTTAGGTGGTCCAGGCCTTAGACTGGAGCCCATTCAATTGCACCCAGCCCAGCCCAGCCAAAGTTGTTAATAAAATGTTGTCTTGATATAACTGGGCCCAATCTGTGAAATGTATGAATTAAAAGATGGTCTCCAAGCCTGTGGATTTTCTTTATCTGAGGAGAAAAGCAATAGGTTTTCTTTTTATAAGCTGGGGTTGTTTAGCATTGGAGGCAGCATTAACAGATTTAGACCAACCAAAATGCCAGCAGAGAGATTACCAGATCAACAATCTAGCTCTTTGGTAAAATTAGTTTGGGGTCATAGGGGCCCTATCCTATGAGGTAGGGCGTAGCCTCGTAGGGTTGTATATATGAATTTTTTGTCCATTAGAGGGGGACAAAAAAGGTTCAGAAAACCCAGAGAGAAGCCGAGGCGAAGGTTCAAACATATGGTCTCCGCAAAGCCTGTTTTTCCGTTTACTAGAAAAACAAAGATTTAAGACTTGCAAACATAAGATACAAACATCTCTACAATTCTAACATGAATTAGTAGAACAATAAACACAGAATGTTGAAGAAATCAACATCTAAGATGTTCTTCTACTGGCACTATGTACCTCATTCTTTACTTTTAGAACGGGGGTATGAGAAGACCAGAGAGGGTCACGGTATAAAACTCAAGTGACAATCCTGTGAGGTGGTGTGCCCATCATTTCCTGATTCTCAAGCACATTCTCATCTGCCTTTATCTCTCCTAAAGCAATCATTTATCTTAACTTTCAGTAGTTACTTATCAATCTTTCAGAATAAACCCTCAAAATTGGAAATCCCATCAGACACTAAACTTGACAGCTGGCTGGCAACTCCATAGTTTTCAATTGAAAGAAGGCGCTGGTTCACACTATCCCAAAAGAATTAACATTAATATTCATAGAAGTGAAACGCCGGACAAATAAAACCTTATTGCAACCTTCCATGTCCATGTCCATTCAATTTAATTTTGAGTTTCTCAATCACTATAGTCATTAGAATTGCACAAGGAATTGCAATTAGCGTTCCTATTTATCATCTACTACACATATATACACATATGAGCACATCACAGTAAAGTTTTAAACTCTTTAACTGTCAATAAAGCTAGAAAAGACTGCCTCCAATCAACTCCCTAGGCAGCAGCGCACCACACAACTAAAATATCAGCGCATATTGCGCATTTAATCAAACTAAAATATCAGCAAACGGTGGCCTAATTAAAAAAGAGCTATGAAATGAATAATGTGTGAAAAATATAATTACTTCATTAATGTAAACTATAAATTGTCTTGGCCAATAGAAAATTGTCTTGGTCAATAGATAATATGTTCTTCTAAGAGAAGGTTGGGTAAAAGCAACATACTCAAAATACCAAAGACCTCCAGGAACTTTCTCCAGCAGTAATACAATGCAAAAGTGAGCCATCACTGACCAGCACCACGAACTTGCAACCTCTTCCTCTCAAACTCGAGCTAAATAGTGAGAAAAGAAGGTATATAAAAGGTTCTTAAAAAATGAACAAAGACAAATTAAATGATTTCCTTATCAAACTTTCATCACAAATAAAATTTCGTATCCCATGAGTGTCTTACCACTTTCTTCACCCGGTCGTTAGCAGCAGGAGTTCCTCCGCTAACAGATTCGGGGAGATACGGACTACTAACACGGACTTCATTCATCACAACTATGACAGTCTTGTCCCAGCGCACTGGAAGCCTGATTAGATACCAAAAACATTAGTTGCATAAAAACTTGTAATTTACTTGTGGGCAAGATAATTATCTGCAGAATTATATACTAATTTTAGAATGTAGAAAAAATTTCACCATTGAAACACTAAGGACACTGAATGGTTATTGGAAATTTGGATTCATGATCAAAGTCTCAAGCTTTACAAACTTTATTATAAGGTCACCTCAACTTAAGTTTTCCAAATGCACAAACAATCTCAAGCTTTACAAGCTATACTATAACTTCATAAGGTCACCAAAATTTGGGTTTTCCACACACATACACAAACATACAAAGAGCCTGAATCTTAGGAAATATGAGAGAGAGAGAGCACTCTTATCCTGGCTCCCTTGGAATGTGGAACTCCAATGTTCTCTCCACTTTCACCACATATTTGGCACTTTTATTATCGGATTTAAAGTGAAAACACTGAATAATTGATATCACATTACATACAATTGAATAGAATGTGCTCCCTGGAAAGTAAATTTGAACAGTGACATGTGCTGTTAGTCACTGAATTACTCACCAAAATGCTGATGCCCCACCCCAAAGCATAAACCATCAGGGAAAATTCTATTGGCTCTATGAGGAAAAGGACATCCAGAGCATTCAACAATTACAACAAAACACAAAAAGTCCAACAAGCATAAATGAATCTAGCCATCCAAAATGACTACATCAGAATTTTCATCCAGAAATCAACCCAACTACAATTCATTGACTTGTAAAACTGTAATAAAATTCAATAAAGGAGCTACCCACATGGACATAATGACAAAGAATTCTATGACCAATGAAAGAAAAATCTGTAAGTAAAAGTTTTACAAACACTATTTCAAGAAATTGCCTCCTTCAAAAAGCTCTCTTTACAACTTCCACCATAAGATGAAGTCACCAAACTAGAGACCTATAAAATTCAACTATCAGCATATCCATCTCTTTTTACAAGTCCATCAAAGGGCCACATAAACAACTGTTTAAAATATTTATTCTCTTACTTTGTGTGCATATAGAGAGACTCTCCCAAGCTTGCCAATGAAAAATTGCTTACAGCACCTATAAGTAACTATCAGATGAAAAATTTGAGATCAAAACCACAGTAAAATGTACTGAACAGATTTTGTAGGTATCCATGGCACTATAAAAGCTAATAGGGACAATGCTATGTCTGATGAAGTAAAATGACCAAGACATAGTGTAACATATAAATGTATCTTTAGTAAAATTCTTGTAGAAGAAAGGTATTATTGAAGATAGACGTCTGAGCACAGGGACCCTGTCTGGTGCAATGGTAAAGTCTTGGAATACCAAGCGCCAAGGTGCAGGTTCGAGTAATGAAATCAGACACGTTGCACTTAAAAAACAAAGGTTAGGACATAACTACCTCATCCCCACAAAATAATTTATGTCACTGACTTCATAAGTCAAAATAAGATTTTATTGAGGTGTAAGCACAGATATTCCTAGCCAATGTACTAAGAGCTTCCTGGTAGTTCTAACAAAGTTCTTAATCCCATGAGAATCGAGAACACCAAATTACCAAGGCAGAATGAGACATTTACCACAAGGTTCTCCAATTCCTACATTTAAAAATAATAATAAATAAATAAACAAAAACTTCTTTTTCTTGGTAAACTAAATTGTTATAAACTTCATGGCCAGTGCAGCCGAAATACCATATCATGCATTCATAACCATATGAAGCGCATTTGCTCATAGGAGCAGGGTGTAAAATTTATGTTGTTGTTCAATGACTATTATCTATGTGATGTCAAGCTATAGTAGAAGATAACACACGTACATACACCATACAAAGCATAGCCCATTATGAGCAAGCAACAAAACTAGGCATTCCTTGTAAGGGAACACATACGGAAAAATGCCACAACTCATGGAAAACTCTCACCTGCAAGAAAACTAGAAGAGGATTTTAATACTAGCGGTCCTACATCCACTGGCTTATGCAGCATTCAATTTTTCCAAGCAAAATGGGATCACTTTCTTTAATAAATTATGATATTTTCATTGACACATATCAGTATGCAAACAAAGTTTTTTTTTTGGGGGGGGGGGGGGCTTTCAAAATGCTAGCTTTATCATTTTCCTTTTCATAATGTTTTATAAGTTAAATTAAAACTAGATGGAAGAAATTACATAACAAACCAAACATGTTTTAATCAGCATTATTGCTCACTAGAGGGTCTATACTGCGATATGATTCAATAAAATTATGATATTTTTGCCTACAATATCATTTGTTCAGGTGAACCAACAAGTAGCAAATGCGCCCAAAAATTGGTAATTCCAATAAAATCATACAGTTACAAATTACATTGTCATAAAATCAAAGTAAGAAACGAAAAGGGTAAAGCGCATACGTCTTAGACAACGCATCGAAGATGCTCTGGGCCTCACTGGTAACGCCGACGCCTATCCTGCTCAGCCTCTGCCTCTGCCTGTCTGCAATTAAAACCTCATCAACTCATCATAAACTAGAAGCATTAAGAAATCATATGGGGTTCTGACATAGATGCTATGTATTACCTCAAGGCGGACTCTTCCCTGGCTTGAAGACCATTGAGATCAATGTAACACTTCTTGCTATCGAGAGGGTCTTCAGCTTGCCCCAAGAACGAGAACTCCTTTATATAGTTAGCCTTCAATAGACGTATGTTCCGTCGAGGCCCTGATTTCGAACCCTCTTGTGCTGCTCACGGTTATGGAAATTCAATACATAGAGATACTAAGATATCTAGGGTTTGTGTGTGATTGTGTAAAGAAAATCCATATGGACTGGAGATTGTTGATTAATTAGGTCAAAAAAAGGATATGAAGGACGAGGATGTTGGAAGGGCGGTCGAAGGTGATGACTTGGCCTTCGAATTCGTCTCCTAGGGTGGTTCTGATGGAGAGAAAGCAACCCACTGCGAAGTCCTCGGCGTTGTTCGCATCCATGGCCGTTCTGCCTTCTGCTACTCCTTCAACAATTTCCACTTTTCTGCTAAAGACTCATGACTCGTGTGTCTTCCTTCTTCCTTTTTGGGGCAAGTTTGTCAGGCTTGATTTGTCCATTCTCTGTCCCACACCAATGTCTTCTGACGACGCCGTTTTCTATACAGCCCACAAGGAAAAATGGACGCACCGTTTCTCAACACCTCTTTTTTCGCTCTTTCAATGGGCATGGAAAAAAGAAGAAATAACGATTGAGAGCACTTTTATAAAGCACACTTTCATTAAGCTGAAATCGCATTTTTTAAATACGCTTTCAGTGTAATTAAAAGCAGCAGTTTTCTAAGCTGCTCTTATACTTGCACTTAAAAAACACGCTTTCGGCATAAATGAAACCGCTGATATTTTACAAGCTCTTTTATTTATAAGGAAAGTGTGTTTTTGAAATGCTCTTTCCATTATAATGAAGGGCGTGTTTTACTAGTGCTTTTTATATAACGAAAAATTTGAAAAAACCTTGAAAAATCGTGGTTTATGGGAATTTGCACTTAATCTCTCTCCCTCTCTCTCTCTCTCTCTGCTAGTAATAAATATCACTCTGCAATGTTGTGATCCCATAAATTGTTTATTGATTTTGATTTTGATAAATATCATTTTTTTTTTTTTTTTTTTTTTTTTGCCTAAGGAGTAACAAAAGAAAATTTTTGTATTAGAAAAACTCAATGAGAGCATTGGATGAGTGTAATTCAAGATACATCAGCATTTGATCTCTGTTTTCATGTGTGTAATTATTGGTTAAGATTTTTCCAAATATGTTTCTCCAAAAAATTTGGGGAATCATATTGATTCTAAAATTTGGTATATCAACTGGGTCTGGTTTGTTTGTTTGGTCTAAGTTGCCTCCTTTAGTGGGTTTTAGCCTTTTGAGGTTTCCTTCGTAGTCTGCCGATTTTTTTTTTTTTTTTTTTTTTAATGTTAGAATCCAGCCTGAAAGGTTTTAGCCTTTGAGGTTTTATGCAAATATCTGATATGACGTGCTAAACCTCTAGCCTCTTCACTTTGTGGAGAAGAACTTTGGTGAGACCGCCTCACCACCGTGGCTGTGAGACCAGCCACTCACAGCCATGGATCACTCTGTTTTTGGGCCCCACAACAGATTGATCCATGGCTGTGAGTGGTTGGTCTCACAGCCACGGTGGTAAGGCGGTTTCACCGAAGTTTTTCTCCACTTTGTGTAGCTTTGGGTAGTAGTGGAATTTTCTCAATAGGCTTGCAAGGTTGAGTCCTGGGGACAAATCTTTTAGAAGTTGACGTTTTACTGGAAATTTTGAAAGATGGTTGATGTCTGAAAGGTTAGCACTGATATGACTGATTGATTCCATGGTTTTTGAGAAAACTGTTTCATATTTTGTACTAGTATGAACCCGCGCGATGCGCAAAAATCACAAATAGTTTAATGATCCAAGCTTAAGCCAATATGTTTTTATGTATGGTTCAATTTTTTGCATCCTTACTTATAAAGCAGTGTGTGTCCTATCTTCCCATTAGTTGCTTTTGGCAGTTACGGATTATTACTTATACCCAATTTATTTATAGCTCCCCCAAAAAGAAAAAAAAAATGGGACAACCTGATTAATTGAAGACAAAATCTAGAAGAGTATAAATCTAGAACAGTTATTGTCAAGTAAATATGTGAGCATTACCATGCACTTATAGGCAATTAGCTAACAAATAAACAAAGAAAGTAGAAAAAAAAGGGAGGAAAAAGGAAGACGGAACGAAAGAAAGATGGCACATAGAGAAGTCATTCAGCCGTCATTCAACCATCAATAGAATGTAACGAATATGTAAGCCATCATTCAGCTAACTTCTAAAAAGGATATTTAACCCGTTCTAATATTTTGGTTACCGAAGCAAAAATTTCTCCACAACAATCACCATATAAATAGGCTTCAATGCTGTAGCATAAACTTATTAGAATGCACACATAGAAGGTAGACCATGACATGCCTTCTCACCCTTTTCATACTCCCTATTATTTTCAGCTCATTACTTCATATCATTGCCACAAAATGTAACTTCCAACGAATGAAAAATGCACCTAGGATAGGAAAATTTGGGATACTTATAATAGTTAGGCAATATCAGAAGGTGAACGTAGAAAATCCAAGTTACACATATGTTTTACATACATGATCCCAATGTTAATCTCAATCACAAATCCAACCCAAAGTACCCAATTTTGCATTCATTATAGTTTCAGCCTAAGAATGAGAACGATAATGATAATGGAAAAAATGATGTAAGGGAATTGCTGGGATGATAAGGAATTGGGAGTTGGAGAGATCAAGAGAGAAAAAGACAGTCAGTGGCTTTGAAATTTTGAAATTTGAAATGCACAAATGGAAAAAAGAAAAGAAAAAGAAGAGAGAAAGAAATATGGTCCGAGAGGGGAAATAAAAAAATAGATGTGGGAGGAGAGAGAAAGAGAGAAGAGGTAAGGATATGGTTCCAAAGTAAAGGAGAGCTCAGGCTTTAGGAGGGAAAGGCTCTCAAGCAGCCACCTCATACACTGTGCTGATGTCAGCAAAAAACTCTTAAATATATATAGTATATATATAGATATATAGATAGGGCAATTTACAGGGGTTACTGTACTGGGTTTTTGTAGGGTAAAAATTTCATTATTATATAGTCATTGGATTTCCATTTTCCAGGCTTTCATCGTCTTAGTGTAGTTGTTTTGTGATGCTAACTGGACCAATTCTAAAATATTGTTGAAGAGGAAATATATTTTCTTCGTTGTTATCATATGTTACCAGTATATTTGGAAACCAAAACAGGATAACAGGAAATGGCAATGATTCCAAATGGGAACATAATGGGTAAAACTTTAAGTTCTTTATTTCAGTAAAATTGATAAGTGCTCAAGTGGGTTACACACTTCATGCTGCACAAGAAAGTATATTTGGTAAGTTTACAAGGCATTACCCCAAATTGTTTTGATGCATCTTAAAGAGTTAGTTTGTTTTTGGAATTTGCATTCCCTCATTTTCAAATGCTGTCTTACAGATTTTGTGTAAATTTGACGCTCATAAAGAGCATCTCCATTTATGTGAGTTAAATTACTTGTGCTATTACTATTTTAGCACATGTTACAGTGCCAAATGCTATAATTTAGCACAAGGTGCTCCAATAGTACAAACGACATAGTGTGCTATTTTTTGCCACAATCTCTAATTCCCTTCATTTTTTATAAATCTTCCCACATCTATTGTTCCAACCACAAAAAATTCAAAAATTTTAAAAATAAAAATAAAAACAAATATTGTGCAAACCACTAACATTTTTTTTTTATATTTGTATATATAAGATTTCAGTATTATTTTGAAAATATTGTATCTCTTTAAAGGTTGTTTGGTTACTGAGAAAATTTTGGAAGAGAAATTGAGGAAATAAAATATTGTATTTTTCATAGTTACTGGTGTGTTTGGTTGTTAAGAAATGGAAGAAGAGCTGACATGGCAAATACAGCAATAGCTCACCCTTGTGCTATATTTGGCACAAGGGTGAACTGTTGCTATATTTAGTACAAGTTTTTAGCATACCATTGGAGTAGCGTAACTTGTGCTAAATGCTATAATATAACAATAGCATAGGTTACTGAGAAAATTTTGGAAGAGAAATAGAGGAAATAAAATATTATATTTTTCACAATTGCTGGTGTGTTTGGTTGTTGAGAAATTGAGGAGAGTTGATATGGCAAATATAACAATAGCTCACTCTTGTACTATATTTGGCACGAGAGTGAGCTATTGCTATATTTAGCACAGGTTTTTAGCACACTATTGGAGCAGCTTAACTTGTGCTAAATGCTATAATTTTGAAAGAGAAATGGAGAAAATAAAATATTGTATTTTTCATAGTTATTAATATGTTTGGCTAAATATGAAATATAACAATAGCTCACCCTTGTGCTATATTTGGCACAAGGATGAACTATTGATATATTTAGCACAGATTTTTAGCGCACCATTGAAGCAGCTTAACTTGTGCTAAATGCTATAATATAGCAATAGCACAGATTAGAGCTCATCGTTGGAGATGCTCTAATTAGTATCAGGGTACATCTATGAACGAATACTATTTCGAAAAATAGATCCATTTGTATTTACCGCACGGTAATGAAAAAAAATTATTGCTGAAAGAAGTCAGGGCCAAGTATGCCGGATACAGAGGTCTGAACTTGGTTTCAAAAGATCTGCTGCCATTGAGTTACCTCTATTTCTTCCCTTTATTTTATTCTCACTATGTTTCGATGGATGATTGTGTGATGCCTCTGAATTCTATTTCAAAGAATATACATCCGCATACAATATAATACAACTTTCTTGCTTAAAATTTTCCTAGTTAAAGGCTATCTGTTTCTATGTTTTCTTCCGACACTAGAAACCAGGGCAGTAGTTTCTCTTACCACGAATGCCTCAAGTCAATCCGGCTGCTAAAAATGCTTTAAACCTCACCTCCATGGCTTTTTATGAGCAATAAGCCGTGTCTCTCATTTTTATTTTTATTTTATTTTATTTTATAATTATTATAGGGTTACTTGCATAATTTTGTATGAGCTACTATAAATAACAAAACAGGATATACAAGTCAATTCTTTATTTCTTTTTTTATTATGGACTATTCAGGTCAATGATGGCATTTTTCCCCCATTCTATGAAACACTAGTTGCTTATCCTATTTGCTTCTGGATCAGGGAGCAGGGTGGAGAGATCACGAATGCCCCTGGGAAACTTGCAGAGGCGTAAAGCGAGAAAGTGGAAAATGGCCCAATTCATTACGTTCAAATTGTTGGCTTCGGTCATCCAAGTTTTTCAGTTGCAATTTTTGCTGCTATATGTTAGGGGAAAATGGGCCTCTTATATATAATTTTTTGATATGTGATATCTTCGTGGTTAATCAGATAAGGAGATGTTTCTGTCCCTACCCGGAGTCTAGACTGGTGTTGGTTTTCTGATTCCATGCGTGAGCATACGCAGATTATTGAACCACGACGACCCCGTCACCACAGCAATTGCATAACCTCAAATGTCCTAGCTGTTGGCCTGATCTAGCCTTCACCATGGCAAAGGCCTCCGATGGATCAAAATCCTGTGATCTTCAGCCAAAACTAGCCGCGTTACTCAGACAGCTAAATTGCTCTGACCAGAGTGCTAAACCAAGGTCCAACCGTCCAAGTGTGACAACACTGTTTAGCTCCCACTGGGTTTCCCAGAAAACGAGATATTGGAATTTGGAAACCAAACCAGACTGCAAGGGCCCTACAAAGGTTGATAGAGATGTCCTAGACTGTTTTGATCATGGAAGGTCTCACTCATTACAGCTTGTATATTAATAGTGCGAAAAGGACGAGCACTATTGCCAGACTTGGCTGCTTTCGCGGGGTTTCAGGCCACAAAAATCTTCCAGCTGCTCCCTGACACACCACATTTCATTATCTGGGGCCAAGCTGCTGAGTGGTCACCTAACCCGCATAGCTTGGTTCTAGGTATGATGTTCACCTGTTCATTCACCAGCAGTACCCACATGGACCACATGGGCACGTTTCCTTTATGGGGAAATTACCAATGCATTTGCCTTAATCACAGGTTGTGGGGTTCTAATATATTTTATGAGAAAGTTACAAAGGTCCTTTTGGTAATCACCTCTCAATCTAATGCCAAACAAAAGATTTACCTATCAATTTACTATAAATTACTGTCAATATGATACCATTTGACTATAGATTTTCATTTTGTTGGTATTACATCGGGAGGTGATGACTAAAATGTCATTTTCCCAAGGTGGATGCCCTTCCATGATTCAGCAGGCGATTCTTTATTAACTGTACATCTATGGCACCGTATGTGCTGATATAAGTGTGTCAATTTGATAGATGCCAGTAAGCGTCGGTTTCGCAACCAAATTCGTTGGGCATTTCGGCCGAAGTTGTCAATTTGAAAGATGCCAGTAAGTGTCCCTTTTTTTCTGTTTTGTTAAGAGGTTCCAAGATTTATCTTTAATGAGACTATTTAAGTAGGAGTTTTATTAGATCAATAGTAGAAATTCATGAAATGTTTATATTTTAAATTTTTATGCTTATATGTGTGGCTTCAATTTCTTAAATATTTTTATTTAAAATGCTAAATTTGTACTTTCAATATTATTTAAAATACTTATAATTGATTAATTTCTATTTAAACACCTTAGTGGGCTTTAAAGTACTTTGACAATTGGGGTGAATCTTTAAGGATCAATGAAGCAATATTATTGCATTCGATTTATAGCAAAATGCTATTAAAATAAAATAAAATTAAGAAGTGACTTTTTTTTTCTTATGATAAGTTTTTTTAAAAAAATCCAACCAAACAATGCCTTAGAAAATTCATTAATGATGATGGGGTTGATCTTGATAATATGCCTTATATTCCATCCTATATGCCTATATTCCCCGCACTCAATTGCTTCAACTTTATTAATAAACTCTAAAAGATGCTGTAGGAGCACGAAAAAGGAGTTTAATTTAGTCATAATTTTATAACGTGAATCATTGTGGCTGCTTCGAGATTTAAAAGATGCCGTGCTTAGATCAGATCTAAAAGTTTCCACCAACTAATTTTAATTATTCTTATAATAATACGGAGTGGTGTCCGATTCAAACCTGCCTGCATAGATAACTTATACGAGTGTCCTATACAAAACCAACTTGGCTTTTTAAATCGACAATTCAAAGACACATGTCGTGGCCTTGCAGAAAATCCAAGCCACTTGCAACTGCTACCTTCACAATCACGTACCTTCCAAACGTAAACATGTTTTGAAAAATTCAGCCCGGCCATTGTGATCTGTAAACTTTCTATATTCAAAGTTCCCAATATAGTGAAAGTGTCAAACATTTATGAGCATGAAGCCATGGATTTTTTCCTTCTTGTTTTTTAATCTCCTGCATGAACACATGAATTTATTTATTTATTTATTTATTTATTTTGCTTCAAAAGAACAAAGCATAAAATCATCATAAAATATTCTAGCGCCCCAACTAGATTGGCACCCTAAGAGTTTATGATAATATGCTTAATTACAATAATTATTGAAACCATATGACAATATAACAAGAACATGTTATTTTATTCCATACTTAAAAGTTTAAATATTTTATTCCCTTTGCATTAGATATCTTTAAGGGGTAAGGTATTTTTGTCCCCTCTTTCTAGGTGTATATTTCTCTTTTCATTTTATCAATAAATTTTCCTCATACCTTCTACCAAAAAAAAAAAAAAAAAAAATCTTGCTCTCTCAAAGATGTCCTCTAAATTAGATGATAAAGTCTCATCAGTTTCAAAATTGAAGGTCCTTCGAGTTTGAAATTTGTCTTCATGCTAACCCTTTAAGACTTGAAAATAAACTTAGTGTGTAGAATTTTATTTTTCTATTTGTTTATTTTTAAATAAAAAAGTACTTGCTTTCTTTGTATAACTTATTTCTATTTCTAATTTTATGAGAGCACAAATAATACAAACTATATACCGACAGTTTGAGATATTTATGGGTGGTCATTAGCAATCAATTTAATAGGAAAGAGACCTTGCTCAGAGTAAACAACGATTTATAAACATAGACCGACACTTTATGATATTTATGTGTAGTCATTAACAAACAATTTTATAGGAAAGAGAGCTTGCTTAGAGTAAACAGGGATTTATGAGCGTATTCCTTGTGATATTGCGTCTCACCTTCACATGACTAATATGAGTGATTTTTTTGACTTTGTTAGCTTTGATTTAACCTTTTAGGTGGGAGGTCCTGTGAGTTGGATGGGAAGCATTCGGTGCTTTTCATAATTTATACACGTCATTTAATATCATTGATGTCACAAGGGGTAACATCAAGGCTCACCATTTTTATTTTTATTTTTATTTTATTTTTAATTTTTTATTTTTGTTGATCAGCACAATGCTTACCAATGATAAATAATTGATGATTTAAAAAACATTTCCACTCCATTTTGTAATAGATCACCATTTTAGACAACTCTTATAACCCTAACCCACGCCAATGTCCTCCATTTTTTTATTTTTTGGTTGCCATGTGCAATTTTGTTTTTTATTTTAGGGGGAAGACGTGATTGAGACTTTGGAAGAGGGTTTAGTGGTTTACCACCAAACGCGAGGACACCTTCCCTTTCATTTCCAGCCTTATTCTAATTTTTTACTACCCAACAAACTTTGTTTAATGTTCTATTAATTGGGGTTGTCCTTTGATGTGTACCTGGCTTTTTGTAATTGGGCTTTTGGAATCTTTCTTCTTCCCCTTGACTATGATTTGCTATTTAATGTTAAAAAATGATACTTGTGGGGGTGTTTGGAGAGCGCGCTTTGTGTTCTCAAAAAGACAATTCCATCCGCGTTAGGCCACAATTATGCCCCCACAACCAGAGGGTGATTTTGGTTTTCTACTAACCATCAAGCAAGAGGAGTAACATCAGATTATCAAAATGCAGAGGGCACCCAAATCAATGCACATACAAAAGGCAAAAGAAAGAGGGCAAAAATAAATAATTAAGAAAAAAAGAAAGAGGCAAGAGCACCACAGGTTCCAACAGGCATGAAGACAATTCTCACCACCAATGGTTTTGGTGAAATTAGTTGGCCAAACCATAGACAATGGGATTCTCGACGTGGCTTTGACTGAATCACCCCTCAAGACGAACGAATTGAACCTCTTTCTCTCTCTTTCTCCCCCCCTTGCCAACCCAAGAATACTCCATTTTTGTGTAGCCTTCTCAGAGCTCAGGCTCTAAGCTCAAAAAGAAGGAAAAGAAAAAGCAGAAAGAAGCAGAAAGAAGGAAGAAGGAAATGAAATGGGTACGACAAGCCCACTCAAACAGCAACCTCACTCTTTCACCAAGAAACTCATAGCATGGACCCTCTATGCCCTTCTTCCCATTGCTCTCCTTCGCTTATACTTCTACCCTATCCCTCTCCCTCAATCTTTAACAGACCAGCTACCTCATAACGACCCCATTATCATCACCACTTCCTCTTCTTCTTCTCCTCAAGGTAAATTCCTCAACAAAAAAGAGTCTTTTTTTTTCTGTTAAAAATTTATTTTGTCACTTGGGTTTTGCTTTTTTTTTTTTCTTTTTTTTTGTAAAAAAAGTATGTTTGCATTTATGTTTTATGACTACAAGGCTTTTCATGTTTGCAGAAGAGGAAAGAGCTGATGAAATTGCGTGCGACTACACCAATGGAAAATGGGTACACGACAAATTGGGCCCTTTATACAATGGCACGAGCTGTGGTACAATCAAGGATGGACAAAATTGCATCATCCATGGCAGGCCTGACTTGGGTTACATGAATTGGAGGTGGAAACCAAAGCAATGCCAACTACCCAGGTTTGACCCCAACTCTTTTCTCCAACTTCTCCAAAACAAGCATTTGGCATTTGTGGGTGACTCAATGGCTAGGAACCAATTGGAGTCTCTCCTCTGCATGCTTGCCTCTGTTTCTCCCCCTGACCTTGTTTATCAAGACGGCGGCGATAACAAATTCCGGCGGTGGAACTTTGCATCTCACAACATCAATGTGTCAATTTATTGGTCACCATTCCTAGTAAAAGGTTTAGAGAAGTCAAATAATGGTCCGAATTATAACAAATTGTACTTGGATTCTGTGGACGAGCGGTGGGCGATGGATATGAATCATATAGATATGTTTGTCCTGTCAATTGGGCATTGGTTTCTACATCCGGCGGTGTATTTCGAGGGAGACTCAGTACTAGGTTGCCATTATTGCCCTGGTCTTAATCACACTGAGATTGGATTTTTCGATGTTTTTAGGAAGGCAATTAAGACTACCCTTAAGACCATAATTGAACGGCGAGGAGCTAATGCCAATGCAATCGATGTCATTGTGACGACGTTTTCGCCTTCGCATTTTGAAGGGGATTGGGATAAGGCCGGCGCTTGTCCTAAGACCAAGCCGTTCAAAGAAGGAGAGAAGCCGCTCGAAGGAATGGATGCGGATATGAGGAAAATTGAGGTGGAAGAAGTGGAAGCGGCTAAGGCAAATGCCAAGCAATTTGCAGGATTGAGGTTAGAGGCATTGGACGTGACCAAATTATCGTTAATGCGACCGGATGGCCACCCTGGGCCGTATATGAACCCTTTTCCATATGCTAATGGGGTTACAGACCGCGTGCAGAATGACTGTGTCCATTGGTGTTTACCAGGGCCTATTGATACATGGAATGAGATATTGCTGGAGGTGATGAAGAGATGGAAGGGTCAGTCAAGGAAAGGAGGATGATTTTTTTATTTTTATTTTTGGGATAATGATGGAGGCCCCTTACAAAATCCAAATGGTGGGTTTTGTATCTCTTTGATGGGTGGTGATTATTGGTTTGGAAAAAGCCAAAAGAAGAGGGGGCAAATGGTTGGTTGATTTGTTTCGAATTGTTTTGGGTTATCTCGTCATGGAGGAAGGAATATGAGATGGAGGAATCGAATTGGCGGAGGAAAGAGGATTTAGTGTCGCCAAGGACAAAGGAATTTTTTTTGGAAGATTGTTTGATTTGTGGGATATGTACAAAAGTGATTTTAATGTGAAAGTTGTGGGAGAAAATTTAAGAGCATTGGCAGTTGTGTTGTTTCTTTGAGAAATTCAGGTTGTGAAATTTTGGCCACGCTCCTTGCAACTTGGTAACTTTCAATTTTGTCCGTGGAGTTAGGAATTTGTCTGGATGTATTGTATCTTGCTTCTAGTTTTATCTTTCTAGGCCCATTCTAAAAATTCATTTTTACATTGACAATATGTAGTTCTACTCCTTCAGTCCAGAAAATCTCCCCACCCCCCCCCGGGCCTCTTTTTTTTTGGATATCTTCTCGTTAAATTTATCTGGAGTCGAAAACTATTCAGCCCTGGTTAAAATCTGTTATCAGCATATCGTTTGAGGTTAGCTTCATCTTCATTGAATTGATAACTGTGAATTTTGAAGCCAGAAAGGACTTGAGAGCAGCAATGGTGGCCTGTTTTTTCTTTCCTCTTGTGTCGGAAGAATGATTCGTTTAAACAAATTTCTTCATGACGTTTAAATTGATTATTATTATCTTAAAAGAGCAATGCTATATTGCTCAATATTTTTGCCTAAATTTTTTTGTCCAAAAAATAAAAATAAAAATAAAAAAAGATAAGACATGGTGTCTAATCTAACTAGTCAAAAATTTTATTAAAAATAAATAAATAATAACTAGTAGCCTAATGTCGTGGCTACCACGTAATTTGGGTCAAGGATTTAAACAAAAAATTTAGCCAATTTAACATTTTCCATTTTTAGAAAAAAAAAAAACATTACCATGGAAATCTTTTTAATTTTGGGTGGTCTAATCCAACCCTTGGGTTAGCATTTATTGTACCCCTCAATTCAACTGTGAATAAGCTTCATTCCCTAATATCACCCACTAAAAGTAATGAAACTTGTACATGGAACTCTCTCTCTCCCTCTCTCTCTCTCTCTCAGGAATGCAAAACAAATTTGTTTCCCTTTTGACCTTTGTGGATAGGGTTCTTTTGTAGCTTATGAATTACTACTAGTAAGGGATCCAAAGCAACTTTATCCAGCTTATTCATGAAGTAACCTGGTTGTTATCCTCTTCTATAAAAGGGGGCATGATAACCTTTGCTGTCAAAGCCTTGTGACGTACTATTCCTCATCATAGTGCTGTTTCACTCTTCTCACCAGAAGCCCTTACAACATGCTGCCTACTTATTGTTGGGGTCCATTTCTAAAGGGCAATTTTAGTATGAGAGGACGATGGGAAGAATCATAAGACCTAGCACACGCCAGCATAGAAATTATGAGAACGGATGGGATTTAGGATATGACTTATGAGGGGTTAAGTCGGTTATTTATTTATCTATTTATCTAATTTATTTATTTTTGGGTTTCAATGGAAAACCCAATGGGTCTGTGGGCTACCCAACAGAGGTACTTTATCATCTTTCCCACGAGTCAAAACCTCCTCTTTTACGCACACATCTATAAAGAAAGCACAACCTCCTCCTCAAACCTTCTTATCCTCCCCTTAAAGGCTTAAAAGGTGAGATGTACTATTTAGGTTATAACCCCATCGGCATTTGAGTGGAAATTTAGTTCCTTAAACAAATGCACCACGGGTTGGGAGGAAATAAATCACTAAGGAGCTAGTGTCTTGTAGCCCAAAGTCTAAACCTACACTGCTTGCGGCTCACCACTTCGAATGGTATCCATTTCAACTTCATAGAACTAAGAAAGATGCAAAATTTACGGATTTCACTCACTATTTACCGGCCCATGTGTGAAAGGCACCGTATGTAATTAATATTTTGAAGAAAAAAAATTTATACTATGTTTGGATAAAAAAATTTAGATGGAATTTATCAATTCCTTATAAAAATCTTATAAATTCCATCTTAAAGACAAAGTTCACCTAAAATTTTTTTATCCAAACATGAAAAAGGGCATGCCACATCAGGTTGTGGAACCTAGCTACACCAATCTACAACTATTAATTCTCCAGTGTAACCCGCCTGCAACCCTGTAGTACCTATCCAAGGGAAGGGATGGATGGTTTGATCGCAATTTTGAAGTTTTAGTTTTCAGAAAGACCCCTACTCTTGTAATTAAGCTCAAGCGGCAGGCTGTACTTCTGAAGGGAAGATTACAAGTCAGTAAATGTCCACTTCAGGGCAAAATTTGTCCCATCCCAGCATTCTAAGAATTTTCATAAATTCATGTGGTTTTTCCTTTATCAAGACTACCTAATAATGAGTCGTAAGAATAAGGTATTGGTCTTCATTCTCACACGTGCAGGTGAGTTTGTTGTTTGAGTTCATAAAGTTTAGATACTACAGCATAACCATAAAAATTCTGTATAACTTTGCCTTTGAAATGAATGTAAATACAATCAAACACAACTAGTGAATAACAATTTGTTACTTTTTTTTTTTTTTTTTTTGGTCAATTGATAAAAACTTTCCTTTACTACAAACTCTTCTTAATATCAACAAATGGGTATCAATGTTTCTTTATAAGTTTGAATCTCATATCACTCATCATTCACTCAATAAGTGAGACAAATACCACTAGATTATAATATCATCGGCAATAACAATTTGTTGCTTTAAACACCATATTCTAAAGGATGTTCTTTGCTTTATAAAGATATATCTAGAATCTATCATTCCTTTCAAGAATAGAAAAATAGAAATTAAAAATGAATGAAACTCGAATGGCGATCATACTCAGTTGGTCAAATGCGATTGTGACTTTTGTTCCTTTTTTTTCTACATTCCTTGGACAATGGAAGAAAAATTTTAAAGCCTCTATAAATCTTTTAAAACAATCATAGCATCTCTTTTTTTCTTTTTTTTTTTAGGTTATAATTGAAAGGGTTTGAACCCCTAAGAAAATGATTGAGCATTCCCTTATAGGACTTATTTCTTCTAAATAAATAATAGTCGTTTCTCCCCTAACTAAGAGGAATGATCATTTTTATTCCTAAGAAATAAATCGCCAATCTTCTTTTAATCATGTTGGTTGAGATATTAGAACATTTCTCAAACGTCTTGATATCTAGTATTGACACCCTTCAAGTGAACCAAAATAAAATCACAAAAAATAAATCTACCACTCCTATTTTATTCTTATCCTTTACCAAACATTTGGCATTGAATAATCTTTTCCATTCTATTATTCTCTCTTTTTTTTTTTTTTTTTTTTGGTATAACTATTCTTTTACCATTGATATTTTCTTTCACTTTTCATTCCTTTCACAAAAGCGTTTAAGGCATATGGAGGTGAAAGCATTTTTACGATGCAAATGCCGTGTGAGAATCTCAAAAATAACACTTCCCATTCATTTCATTTGTCATCTACTCCAACGACCATACTCTCCCTTCTATGGCCACAACACTCGCTCCCTGCTTCTCCTTAGATCCCCAACACCACCACCACCACCACCACCTCTACGCCACCATCCACTCCAAACCCAACCAAACACCACCGCCTCTCTTCACACCCTCACCCCTCAAACACAAACACTCTCTGTTCATTCTCCACAAACGCGACCGTTACACCCTCACTCCATCACTCTCCTGCTCCCAGTCTTCTCCTCCTTCAACAACAACCTCAATCTCCTCATATCTCCAAGACCCACACAGACGAGGTCGCTTTTTAAGCAATGAAGAGCTCGAGAAGCTCCAAATCCTCGAGAATTTTGGTTATTGTCAAGAATTGGAAAGTGGATCGATGTGGGTTCGGGTGATGAGGGACGAGGAGATGGACGTTACCGTTGCTTTGCTCTCGGAGTCGTTTGCAGAGTCCATGTTGTTGCCTTCTGGGTATGTGTCACTGTTGAGGTTCTTGGTGAAGCAGTATTTGATTGAGAGAAGAGGTCTAATGCCGCATACAGCGACGCTAGTGGGGTTTTATAGAGGCAATGAGGAGGAAAACGAAGGAGTGGAACAGTTGGCTGGGACTGTGGAGGTTTCTTTTAATAAGAGGGGTTCTAATGCTTCTCCTCCTACTCCTACTCCTCCCAAGAATTCGCCCTATATATGTAACATGACTGTGAAGCAGCCCCTTAGGAGGTATGTTTTTGCTCTTCTCCTTTCTTTTTTGAATTGTTGAATCTCAGGGTCTTGACTAGATTGGTGAGTACTTATTAGCAATACATATTCGATGCATTGACACCGTTAGAAATGTATTGGGGATAATTTACATTTTTAAGTTTGCTAATTAAGGAAAGAAAATTTCGGGCTCATACAGTGTTGCATTGAGGTTTATTATTCGGATTGGTTTTGCCTTCTCTGTTGTAGCAAGTAGTATGAATTTTTGCAATTTGTGGACCTTTTCAATCGTTATGGCAGGAAACACTACAATTTTATAAGTCAATTAATCTGAAGAGTTGCAAAATAGATAAATTTTTTTTTAAATCTATTAGTGCCATTGAACCATGAAATTAGGGCCTGTTTGTTTGTCCCATAAAATTTGAATGCTATTTTACACAATATCTAAGGTGCAAATTCATCATTTTGAATGGGGGCCATTCAAAAGTGTTGGAGCATCAGCATAAATGGCAGTATAGGATCAATCTTAGGAATTCATGAAATGTCTCCATCTCAAAATTTTACTCTGATTTGTGTTAGTGGCTGCCATTGTCTTGAATTGCCCCATTGATAAAGATGAGTTTGTTCACCAAATCATAAGCAAATGAAAATGAAACAATTCAATTTCTACAGGACATTCAAACAGGTCCTTAGTATATCCATTATATTTGGGTTATTAACTTTGTGGTAAGTTTGTACAAATCACACCATCTTATAGTAACTGATCAGTTTTTCATTTAACCAGCTCTCAAGTCTCATCCCACGTTAAATTGTTCCTTTCAAATCTTATCAATGGTAGTTTAGTTCAGTAAAGACACGATTGAAGTAGTATCATACTGGATGACTGGATCACATTATTAACAAATTTAATATAACTTTGGTCACATTTGTTGGAGTTAGTGTTCATCATTGGTACGACGTGTCCAACATAGTGCAAAGGCCAATAAATAGGAATGTCCATGTTACATTAGGTTTCTTGTTCCTTTCAGTCTTTGGCACATCACTAATAAAAAAATTTCTTTTTAATGGGGTTTTTTTTAATCAAAGTGTTAGTCATACGAAATGGGTATTACTATTGGTATGATTTAGTATGATACCTAATCATAGTTGAATACACAATTTTTTACTTCCTCTTTAAATTTTGCATTATTTTGCACTATCTGAGTTTCTCATTCAAGTTAAAATATCAGAAGGCGAAAAACTTAAACAACACCAGAAAGTATTTTAAATCAACTAGTGCATTTAATTGATTTTGATATTTTTAATTGAGTTGAAAAACTTTCTGGAAACCTCAATGTACTCCTACTAGTCCTATCCCCTGAAAATGAAGAAAGTTTTATAAAAAATATCTCAAACTTCTGGTAACACCATTGCTGTCTACAAATTTGATGGGTCAACAGTTACATTTGGCTCACTGTAGATGACAGTAAAAGAGTAATTGCAATGCAACACACCAGCTAACTTTAGTCATGGTTTCTCCTTTTCCATTATTCACCTCCTATCTTCTCGTAATTTTTGATGACTTCTAAATTGTATGAATTGCTGCTTGGGGCTACTGTAGTAGTTTCAGAGGCCATAGCATATTTGTGAATAAGACCTGAATTTTAAGTGTTGTCCTTGAAACTCTTCAGGAGGGGCATTGGTTGGCATCTTCTGAAAGCAAGTGAGGAACTAATTTCCCAGATGAGTTCCTCAATAGAAGTGTACTTGCACTGCAGAATGATTGATGCCGCTCCATTCAACATGTATACAAAGGCAGGCTATGACGTTGTTAAGACAGATAGCATCTTGATCCTGTTGACATTGCAGAGACGTAAGCACTTGATGTGCAAGAAACTACCTGTCTTAAAAAACCCTTCAGAAATGGATATGTCAAGCTCTGATGAGGAAGTTTCTTCAGGAGCAGACATTCAGAAACCATAACATATTTTCTGAGGTACTGGCAATTAGTGCTATGTCTTCTTCCATTGCCAAAGTCAGTCATTTTTTTTTCCCATGTGACTCTTTTTTCCGTCCTGTCTTTCTTTGTTCTTCTCCTTCTTTTTTCTCTCTGAAGTAGGCCTGTGAATTACTATTGTACATTACCTGAGTCATAGAATGTTCTTCCATCACTTCTTTCCTTTTGATTTCTTGCATTCCCTAAGATCCTCTGTAATACTATGCATTCACAGATTACTATAAATTCAAAATGTGTCCAATTCCATATTGGTTATTGAATTATTACTGATTGCCGTCTTAAGCTCTCTTGGTACAGAAGTTAATCCAATCAGGTTGTGATAATCATCAAGTTGGGTAGATTTTTGGCTAGGAGGTCAATTGGATGGTCTGGTGTCTCCTTGCTTGCATATCATTATGAGTTTGGTAGTGACCTATGGTTTGCAGGTGAATTGCATCAGACATCTCCATTTCTCACATAGATGCTTAGTCGTACTATTGTTATTGACAAACAGCTTCTAGATCATCCACTGGCCTACCTTTGTTTCTTTTTTTCTTTCTGAAAATGGCATCTCTCACTCTCTCTCTCTGTCTCTCATCCTTGCAGTTTATTTAGCGTTCAAACTGCTCTACTGCTTTTTTGCTCAAATTACAAATAGAATTAGAAGTAGCTTTAAAGAACTATTAGTCACTGGGGCTGTCCTTACCCCCCCCCCCCCCTCTCTTTCTTTCCTCCAGTTTTCGATATATGTTATTTATATTTTGTTCATCTTTCAGCTTGGAATTTATTTACCTTAAAAAAAAATCTCATAATTCAATAAATGCAAATTTGACAACGTATAAATTATGGTAGTGATTGATAAACTCTTACTACTTGTTGTTTTCCTTTATTTATAATAATGCCAAAGAATGGTATTTTGATTACTTGCTTGTATCTTTCTGGTAGATGAAATATATAGGATATAGTGTTGGAGCTAGAATATGCCAGTTTTGTATTTCTTTCGTGAAGAATTCTCATGTTTAATCATAAATGATTTTAAGAAACCCAATGGAGAAACATAAATTGTCAGTGTTTCCTTTTCCACCATAAGTTGGTGCAAAAGCTCAAGTCACAAACATCAATAAAGTCATAGCTTTATTTCAGATACAGAATACATATTCCCTGTACTCAAACAATATATAACATATAGAAACATTTGCCACCAAGTAAAATATTCCGAAACAAAATGGTGGGTTATAAGGGAAAACCAGACATACAAGGAAATGTTCCTTTCTGATCTTGAATCCTCGTCAAAAGTCTCTTTTCTTGGTTCTCTTAGTTCTTTAAGATAGCCACCTTCATTTTGACCTTACAAGAAATTCTTCATTGTATCTGATAAATAAGTAAACTGCTTTCTTTTTTTCTGGGTCCCTTAGCAAACTGTTTCATTCTTACACTACTGTGCTCATAGGTATTCCACAAGCTCCCAGGATTCAAGTATCATTGACTGGAAGAAAATAAATCATCTTTATTTTTTTATATAAATACATTTTCACTCTCCTGATAATAACATTTGGTGTTTTTAGACCATTCTGAATGTATGCATAGCCATGCCCAAGCCTCTCGAATTTGTACAGAAAATCAGTTGGAGTTCTTTTACACATTCGTCCATCGAGGGTCTCTCGCTACTCTCAACACGGACACAGCGTGATGCCAGGTTTGCAAACGTGGCTATAGACTCCAGGGTGTATGAACTTCGAGCCAATTCTGGGTCTATCACCTTGCGTAACTTCTTCCGATCAGTTCAATATATGCCTAACCTGAAACATGAAGCACACATTTACCATTTCAAGTCATTTCTGTAACTGGTTTTCAGATATGCCTGAAAGTAGGGAACCAGAGTCCGTTTGAATGAGAAGAAATCATCCCAACCTGTAGTACAAGGTTTTGATCAGCTTGGTCCCTGGTTTAAGTCTATCGCTCTACGTCCAGTCAAAAGCTCAAGAAGAACCACTCCAAATGCATAAACATCACTTTGTAAAGTGAGTTTCCCTGTCTGTTGTCAAAGGAGATATATCAATGTTCAGAACCTCTTGCTAATCGAATTAAATGCAGAGAGAGAGAGAGAGAGAGAGAGAGAGAGACCCCTCTCTCCACTCTTCTAGGGAAAAAATTCACTTTATATCATAAAAGAGTGAAATTATTTTCCTATATAAGATAGACTATCATCCAAAAGTTTATGGTCAAGAAAGTAGTGTAGAGTAAGAAAATGAGGCGAAAAGCCAATTTGATATCAAAAGGCCAATGTATGTAGTAAATTCGGCACTGTCTGCAAATATCAAAGACTGAAAAATTTTCTATAATTATTTTATTTATCAGTAGGGTAAATTAGGCACTGTCTGTAAATATGAAAGACCGAAGAATTTTCTATAATTATTTTTATTTATCAGTAGGCTTAGAGAGAAGCATACTTGTTTGTTTATAGTTCCAAAAAGATAAGATTTCATATACAGAGGATCCTGTAAAGAAGCCAGCATTTTAAGTTCATGAGAATCTTGTTGCCTCAAAACTTAGTTGGTACTTCCAAATTCACATTGATTAGCAAGAAACATTGACTTCTTTTATAAATTCACTGTTTTGAATTTGTCGAAATGATAAACATGAAAACATCTCATTATGGAGGTGAGATTGGAAATACTTGCAGGTTGGGTTCAAGTCAAATCATTTAGGTTGGTTCTCAGTGGACCAAAATTGCCTTGCCCGTAAACCCGTTCTTTTGAAGAAATTTTTAGTAGTAAGTGTAATTTGTTAAATCACCTATGGTTCAGGTCAAATGGATTTGGAAGCTAAACCCAAACCCAAATCGTTGGGTATATGGGGTTGACGAGACTGTTTAGGTTTGATATTGCCACTTCTATTTGGTTTTGAATACTTGTAGGAAAATCTAAGCATTTCTTGGCAGGACATCTATCACTATCAGCTAGCAAGTTCTCAAGGGTTTGCTATCCAACAGGCATTATAAGTACAACCTGGGTCAAGTCTGTTAAGTGCATCACTCAAGAACTTGGAGATTGTTCAAGTTAAACATACTTATGCATAGCACAAATGGAAGTACATTAAGAAAAATATTTTTCAGACCTAAGTTCCAGAATTCATACGCTGGTACCTTTATACCCACCAACCTACCTCTTGTCCATGCATTGCATTCATACTTTCTTTCTTTTTCTATATTTTGGTTCATTGCATTCATACATTCGTACCTTAATACCCACCAAGCTAGCTACCCCTTCTCCTAGATCTTACCTACCCAACTAATTGTGTGCATATGATGTATTTGTGCTGGAACAATAAATATTGCTTCTTGTGTAATGTCTAGTGAGATTTAAGTTTATACATAATGACAATGATGGAGTTGTGGTTGCTTTTATTTTTTGTCTTTTTCTTCGTTTCAGATCCTTCAAAATTTAGCAGGGTACCCAAAGAAGTGAAAACCAATATTTTCTTTTGTGAAAGCGAACAAGAAAATACAATGAAACGTAATTGAATCCTGTTCAAACACAGATTAATGTGAAATGAATCCTTGTAACACAAAGATATATACATACCGATGTATACTCAGGATCAAAGTAGCCAAAAGTACCAAGCACCCTAGCAGTCACGTAGGTCTCCTGACCCTCTGGCATCAACTTGGCAAGCCCAAAATCAGATATCTATGGAAAACAGTCGTTGAAATCTTAGCTATTTAGATCTCAAACAGAAAAATCTCAGCTATAGTGCATAATATGTCATGAAAAAGCCTCGAGTTTACCTTTGCTTCAAAGTTGGCATTTAAAAGAATGTTGGTGGATTTGAAATCTCTGTGAACAATAGGTATCCCAACAGCGGAACTCGAATGCAGATAAGCAAGTCCTCTTGCTGCGCCAATTGCCACTTTAAGCCTCAGAGGCCAATCCATCTTTGCTTCCCCAATTCCTAGAATTCCCGTTACAGATAAGTAGTTTAATTCAAGGAATTTGACATGAGAACAGGCTTTTAAATAAAAAACCAACCATTTAAGTGATCTTGCAGGTTCCCGTTGTGCATATATTCATAAACTAGAAACCGGTGCTTGCCGTCAGCACAATAGCCTATCAAGGATACCAGATTCGGGTGGTCGAGTCTACTCAAGATATCAACTTCGACACGGAACTCGCGCTCCCCTTCAGCTGCTTTAAATGATGGTAGCTCCATTTTCTTGATTGCTACAACCTTCAGATTCCAAAATAGAGGCAAGTTAGTATCTGCATTGAAAATGGGATGTTAGGAGTTGTGTCTATTCTTTGGTTATTTCCTTCTCTGTGATAAAAGCATAAAATTTCTTGCAGGATTTTTGCTCTCATAAACTAAAGTGGTGTAACCAATGAAGATTTGGATTCAAGGGCCATGGTTCCTTATAAAAACAGCCGGTTTGTACAATATTACAATTGTTTTGAAAGTGTCACAAAAATGTGGTCAAAACATACCTCCCCTGACCGCAGAGTGCCCTTGTAAACTCGGCCAAATCCTCCTTTTCCAACCAAGTTCTCATCACTAAAAGTGCCTGTTGCCTCTTCCATTTCCTTTAGTGTGAAAACAGATGATCCATGATGTCTTTTCGTTGATGGAATTTGATCTTCGAGTTGCCAATATTCCACAGGTTTATATATCCCTGAATGGCAGGTGTTAATATTTCAAGCCATGAAAACTTTTTCTCAGGTAATGGCAAGAAAACCTTTCTTGTCAAATGTCTGAGAAAAACAAAACATTATGCCATCAGATGGAGATAAGAGGAAGGGGAGGAACATACAAGGGTCTATGTGATCCTGGGACTTGGTTCTCCGGCGCTTGTTCCACGCCGAGACCAACCCAAAAGGCATAATGTCTCTTCTCTGAATAGATCTAATTCTCTGTTTTAAGGATTAAAATGACAGATTAATATCACAAGAAATAGACAATTTGATGGAGAAAATTCATCCACAGAAGAAAGAAACCAAAAAAGAAAAGAAAAAAAACTCAGTTTGGAAAATACCCAATAGTGGATTATAACAACATCTCGGCTTAATTACCATTGAATCCCAATTCCGGCGAAAACAAAGGAAATGAAATAAAATGGAAAAGGTTTATATAAGCACAAAAATGAAAAATGGGTAGTATGAGAATCCTCTATGAAAGTACGTATAGAGCAAGTGAAGTTTAAGATTTTGGAGAATACTCACTCAACAACTCCATCTTCCAACAACCTGGATTGGCTTCCTAGAGAGAGAGAGAGATAGATGGACGTGAAGATTAAGAAAAAGCAAACATAGGAAAGGAAAAAAGGAGGTATAACTTGCTTACCTTTGGATGATAACTGGTGGGGTGGGGTGTGCTTGATAAGGAAAGACAAGCTGCAGCCTCTCCACATTTCTTGCCTTTTGCTTTTGTGAAGAGGAAAAAGATAGCCGTTGAGGTGCCAATTTTTTTTTTTTTTCCTTTTTGTTTTGGGTGAGGGGCCATTTTCATTCCTTTCTTTCGGCTATTATAATATATCCTTATGGATCTCCTTTTGTATTACCTATCATTACTATTGTTTTTATATTATTTAGCAAAATGGCAAAGTTAGGATGGCGGTTTAAAGTAATTTCATTGTCATTGATGTGTGACCTAACTTTTTCAGTGTCGCTCACCCAAAATAAAAAAATAAAAAAATAAAAATTTCAGTGCCTGTTTTCAAGTCAGCTTTCCTCTAATATGGGGTGCTTAAAGAGGCTTTGAACTATGAGACACATTGTTAGGCTTGAAATGTACCCCTTTTGAGTTAACAAAATCTTCAATTATTGTATCTTTTTAATTTTGTTGGGTGCAAAAAGGAGGGATTAAGATTGTTGCTCAAAAGGCAAATACATGGTACCATACCCCTTGGTCTTAAAGTTTAGGACTCATATCTTAATGCTCATTAAGCTACGTGCAATTCTAAACTGCTCTGTAGCCAGAGATTATCCCTATTGCTTAGGGGTGGCTCGCGCTTGGTGTTGTCCCTAATTTTTTTATTTTTTTTTAAGGAAAAAATAAAAAATAAAAAAGTGTTCTGTGCACCTATTTTCCATGCAAAGTAATGGGAGTCCAGGGTCATAGATGAAAAGCCCAAAAGAAGCATAGCTTATGCATAAGCTAGGCGAGGAGTCTACCAATAAAAGAGCCAATGTGAGAGCCGGGCTGATCGATAGCCTATTTTAGGAAGAAAACAATTAAGAGCCGGATTGGGTGTTCGAAATTAAATAATTTGAGAAATTTTACATGGTATTGGAAGTATGAATCCATCACTTTAAATAAAAAAATTTGAAAAAAATAATGATCAAAATAAAAAAGAAGAGTGGATATTCAAAATAGTGGCATTTCACGAATTTTTAAGAATTGATCATATACCATCAACTATAGTATAAGTATATGACTCTACCCTTTTAAATATTCTAATTCAAAGTGATAACTTTATATTTTCAATACTATATAAAATTTTTCAAATTGTTTAATTTCGAACTAGACACCCCGACAAGCCTAATCAAATTTCTTTATTTATGATGATTTGAAGAGGTTTTTTCATATTTTTTTTTCGTTGTGGAATCTGAATTAGTTCATGGCCTTTTACATAGCGTTTGGACAAATAAATTGATAATGTAATGTAAAGACCTCTGTCTTTGTCTCTCTCTCTCTCACGCATGTAATGAAAGGACCATAATCACTAAATTAATATAGAAATTAGGTAAGTGATTGGGATATATATATATATTCTTTCTTTTTTTTTTTGGTTTGACGATCAGGGTGTCCAGATCAACTTGCGCACATTTTGACCAACTAATCTTTTCCCGAACAATCTTAAGGACATATTCTCCACATCGACTTGGTGCATTCATTTCAAACATGTGTTGAGAACTAATTCACTGGTCTGTAAGCTATGAAAAACACCAAGACCGCTTTTCAGATCTTATACGAAATACCAATCAATTCAATTTTCAATGCATCCAAATGCCTTGTAAGGATTTTTATTAATTAAATTAATTATCTATTTATTTGGGGAGTTAGAATGGAGTGGCCTACAGTCGTCCATCTTGCACTTGGTTTGTCTTTGGTTACTTCGTAGGAGTGGGCCTAAAGCCTAATATACAATTAGTTTTTTTTTTTTTTTTTTTTCCTTGATAGGTTTGCAGAACTTTGCAAGACTAATTTTTGAGAATATGGGTAAGATCATCATCTGCTCCATAAGAATCTATGCCACCGTAATATAGTTGTTACAAGAAAAAATGATAATATTTATATCAAAATGACACCTGAGTCGGACTAAAACGAACATGAATATGGTGAAACTTTGGTTTGATGAATAGGATTTAGAAGTGATATATTTATCGCATGAGAATTGTCCCATTTGCCTCTTCAATTTCGCTACCAATGAGAACAAAAAAAAAAAAAAAAAAAAACCAAGAAAAATTAAGAATTACCCTTTTTTTTTACTTGTTTATAATCCATAACTCAAATGGATGCCTTGTGTTACTGCCGACTGATATCTGTGGCTTCAGCTTGGGCTGACCCAGTACCAAAGCCTCTCTCTTCTCTCCCTCCACCAAGCCTCGAACCCCATTTGTTCGATTAAAGCCCATTGCCAACCACCCCTCCTAGCAAGTACTCACCAATCACCATTGTAGTTCGAAAATTTAATGTCCCCTAAACTGTACCCTACTTGCCATACCTTTTTTTTTTTCTTTTTTTTTTTTTTCGGGGTGGGGAGGGGGTGGTGGTTTGGATAACCCAAAAAAAAACACAAAACCAAAAACAAAAAGTACTTAAATTTCTTTTCCTCTTATTGGCACCTAGAGATAATAATATAAGATAGTGATTGACATATTACCTATGCATTTGCCTTATTAGGTTTAGGAGTAATTCCCAAGAAGGATGCTTTGACTACTAACTTGTTTTTGTTTGTAGTAGTTTATAGTAAAGTCAGTAGTCAGTTTGTTATAAGTCAATAGTCAGAAGAATTACTGCAAAGAGTGGAATGTTAAGGTAATTTTCCCTAAGTTTTATGCGGTGCCAACTCTAAACATTAAATTGCAAAATCATTTTCATGATTGACAATGCATGACGAATATGTCCATATCTATCCGTAAAAATATATGAGACCCACATGATCACAATGCTGGCCGCACTCTCAAATTGCTGTAAACATTACTCCGTATCTCACCTCTGTATTGTTTGGGATAAAAGTGGTTGACGAAACTTGCTAAATTTTTTTCTTTTTTTGGGTGCAAAAACTTGCTTAACTCTTCACATTGGCAGGACAAATGATATAATGCCTAGGGGTATAATGTCATCGGTAGAGGCACCATATCATTGTCTTAAACCGAGATGGGCTTCGTGGGGGTGGAAGATTCACCTATTCACCAATTGGGCCGTAATGGACTTCCATCATTTTTTGGCAAACTGAAATATAACCAAATTGTACCATTGGGTTACTCTTGAATTTTCGACAAAGCGATGGAACCGCTTCTATTTTGTAATTGAGCCATGCTGTGGGTAGAATTACCCGCCAAGAAAGCTGGTGGAAGCAATTAAACTGAAAGGGACACAAAGCCTATTGTTGCTTAGCATTTTCAAGACCATATTATTGAAGCGACTTCACATCGCCAAAATGTCCTCGTTTCGGGCTAGCATAATAGTTTGTCATTACAAAATGACATATGTGGATCCGATATACTTACGTGCACACGTATCTCTATGTCTTGGTGGACGTCATGTCGTCATCGTTTGATTAAAGCATTCTTTTAAAGTTCTTCACCTACTCTTAAGAAAAAAAACAGTAAGAGAATGTGACATATTATTATACTTAACCTTATTTATCAGCAACTACATATAAATAGGATCTCTTGTTCATCATCAAGTCATAATTATATTCTTTTTCAGATGTTCTTTTCATTTTTGATTTCTTAAATATGGAGGGTCCAATCGGGCAGAACTACCTGAAGACTGGCCCCTTAAAAAACATGAGGGATCCGATCACTGGGATGAATTAGGTTTGAAAACGTATATTTTGGTTGATAGCACTGTCTTCGTTGGTTGATCTATATCTTAAATGCCACAGATTGCAGTTACTGCTTAACCCACTCGCATTAAAGTGTGTTAAAAAACACATTCCAATCACATTAATCAATGGGTTAAGGCCCCCCCCGCCCCCCCCCGCCCCCCCTCTTTCTTTTTATTTATTTATTTAATTTTTGGCACCTAAAGGAAGCAATTTGGACCTACAGTGAATTTAATCAATGGGTGTACCATGTGACATTAGTTATTTTGATGATATTGTGTGGGATCAGATGGCGGTGGGGGGTGAATGGCAGTTGACATAGTCCTTCAGTGAATTTAATTTTCTCACCCACCCCACACACATATTTGTATATATACACATGGTTCTCCCATATAGCGATCCACTCCTCGCATTCACACTTGCTTTAGCTTCCTTCATTGCTCTCAATTTTCCCTTGCAACCATCCGTATTGCAATGGCTTCCCATGGAAAGCTAGATGTAGAAGTGGAGGTAAAGGCCAATGCAGATATGTTCTGGGGAAGCATTAGGGACTCCACTACTTTATTTCCCAAGGCCTTCCCTGATCAGTACAAGAGCATTGAAGTACTCCAAGGTGATGGAAAGTCTGCGGGCTCAGTCCGCCTTATAACATATGCCGAAGGTAATAAGTGCTGCTACATCCATCGGTTTTTACATGGACCGGTAGCTATTACTTGCATTATCTCTCTTTGGGTTTGAAGTAAATGATTCTTAATTTTGTTATTTATTACTAATTCTCCATCAACAAAATTGCCAATAAACTAAGTGGATGGTCGAAATCCATTATTTTAGGTTTTTTGTTATTCCAAGTATAGTTAGTGAATTGGAAACCAAAAGGGTAGCCCAAAAAAAGGAAAAAAAGGAAACCCCCAGGGGTAACACAGTTTGTTCCAATACATATGCCTCAGGAAATAAGAAATAGTGGTGACTAATGATCTGGACATTAACAATTTTTATGACACACCAAAGCATAGCCTCTTGGTCTGAAATCCAAATAGAGTGGTGGAGAAAGAGCAATGTTGTCATTTTCACCATCAGGATTTGCAGATCATTGCCTTCATACTCTTAAGCTGGGTGTTTTTATTATTTATTTATTTATTTAATTTTCCTGAATCTAGGTTCACCACTTGTTTCATCAACAAAGGAGAAGATTGAAGCAGTAGATGAAGGGAAGAAGACAGTTGCTTATAGCGTTATAGATGGGGATCTGCTGAAATTCTACAAGAATTTCAAGGCCAGCCTGGCTGTAACACCCAAGGGAGATGGGAGCATGGTGAAATGGTCCTGTGAGTTTGAGAAGGCAAGCCAGGAGGTTCCTGATCCAAACATTATCAAGGAATTTGCGGTAAAAAACCTTCAAGATTTGGATGCCTATGTTCTCAAGGCATAAATGCAAACCTGCCCTATTGATAGGGTTGTCTTAAGGTCTAGTAAATAAGGTGTCCTACCACTCTGCAGTCACTTAATTACATGTTTGTGAGTTGTTATTTGGTCTGTGGTCTGAGTCCCTCTTCTTGCTGTCATGTTGGGTTTAATGTATTAATTGGATGATCTTATCACCCTGACATTGGGTTTAATGACTCGTCTACACAGTTTTTTTTTTTTTTTTTTTTTTTGGACAATAGACTCTAATTCTTCTTTCTTTCTTTCTTGCTATGATGAGACCATAATCTCTTAATATCAATAAGTGGGTGCCTACTAAATGAGTGCGTATATATGAAACCACACGTGCACCGGAGAGAGTTGGGTCATAAATCCAGAAAGACATTAAATGGCCAGAATGCAGATGAGGATAAAATGTATTTCAGCCGTGAAACCAAAGGCCCTGGACCACCTCTTGTCACTTCGTAGGGGCACTTTAATTTGCACCTTGCTCACAATCAGAGGGGCTTAACTGCCAATGCCACTCATTAACAACAACCCATTTATTCTGCTAGTTTATAATTTATAATTTATGATTGTTTTCATTTTCTTAATATAAAGTCTTAAAAAAAAAAGGAAAAAAAAAAGGAGATTATCAAAAAAATTGAATTAATTAGACAAACCAAAAAAAAAAAGTTCAACCGAACCCTAACATAAATGAATTATGTGTTCGCATTACCTCGGTGACGTTGAGTTTGTTCTTGAAGAACTTTGTAATTCTGGATCATCTCGTATTCGTTCTTGGAGAAGCATGACGGTAGTAGGGTTAGACTTAGGGTTAGGGTTTGTGAGATGAACAAAAAGGAAGAAATAAAGGGAACAAAATGAAACCCCTTCGACATTTGAGGGATTGAGTTGAAGGGTAGAGTTGATTCATGAGAGAATCTCTGATAGTCGCCGACTCATAAAAGCCGCCAGTGGTGAATGGTATGCTGAGTGCATCATTTCTATGTTCGCCGCCATTTCACTCCCCAGGTCTCTGGCGGAGCTTTTAAATAAGAGGTGGCTAGACCGGTGTTGGTCGTTTGTATCAATTCAAACGGACGCGCTGTCTGTTGTTACCGGCTACGGGTTAACCCAGTAAGGCAGTAAACTCCTTTCCGTTAGCAGTTGGTTAAGCAAGGTGTCCGAAATTATTAAACATCAGAAACGGTGTCGTTCTTCGATTAGAGATCGCACCATTTTGTAACTCCCTTAAAACGCACCGTTTTTTTTAGACAATCCCACATACACCCACTTTCTGACAAGTGACAACTTTCAAATGGCCTACTCCCCTAGTCGTCTCCATGGTCTAAACTTTTTGGTCAATTTTTATGCCATGTTTTTTTTTTCTTTTTTTTGTAGAAAAATAATTTTTAACTAATGGCATGCTCTAAGCCAAAAAAAAGTGGGTTGGCTCAAACTATTAGAAATAAGCCATCCTTAAGAAGCTCATCCTGGATTATTGAGTCATGACTACCGATTGGCCTGCCCTGAAGCAAAAACCAAGCAAATAAAACTCAATCCCCAATTTTGAAAATAATGCAAAGGGCAGGCTTTCAATGTTAATTATTACAAAACCAATGGAAATTACCCATGTTGTTCTACAAGAGAGGGACATTTAGCTATCATTTACTGTACAATAACTTCTACTACATCTCTTCGATATAGTTCTGCAAGAGAGGGACCTTTTGACTGGTTGATTCCAAGCTCCTTACCCAATTGTCTACACCCATCTTCTGTTCTTTGGCTTTTCCCCACATCACAGCATAGAACCCAACAACAATTACACTTGCTCCAACCAAACTGCACGAAATTTTAATATGATTGTCTGATGTTTCTTTATTTGCGTTCCGCAATAAAAGAAGAGGGGGAAAAATAAAAATTAAGCAACTCTAACAATCAAAACACATTACCATTTAGTTAAAGAGAGAAAAAAAAAAGAAAAAGATTATTGATTAATAGATGAAACCTTACCTTCCAAGATAGAATGTATCTCCTAAAAAGATGACACCTATGGCAACTGCAATGGCAATTCCCAAAGGATGAAACATTGCTAACAAAAACAGGACCTGTCCTGCGCAGGCACCATGTAGAAACGCCAACTTGGAATGCAGAGCCAAAAACTGCCTACATTGTTAGAGATTAAAGTCAGTCATCTAGAGCATATTAAAGCAAGCATGTATATCCTAGGAGTAAAGTCAAGATGTTGAGGTTCATCATCTTCAATGGCCCCTTTCTTTCGCCAAATACACATGGCCCACCAACTCACTAAATTGATATCACATTAAAATTGATTTTATTACCCCACTGAATGTAAGAAACTGGATTTTGGTGGGCCATAGGAAAAAAGGTCCCAGAAGGATGAGGAAACTCAATCACATTAAGAACTTCCCAACTGTAATAATCTTTTGAGTTCTCGAAAAATAAAAAGATGGGTTTTTTTTGGTCTGCTTACTGAGTATAGAACAGCAATCAACCTCATATTAGGTTTTAAGCTCCATGAACTTAAATCTCTTTCCACAATCAAACAGAGTGCTGCAGATTGTATGGCCACAAAGAAGCAGTAATAAAAGACAACGATCAACTCTGCTGGGTATTTCTTAAGGATTGAAGCCTAGAAACATTAAGAGATGAAGAAAAAATATCACAATTAGTAGTTTGCACCTCTTTAAAACACACACACACATATACACAGAGACACCTTGGTTTGCACTTTCTGTTAGGGTGTTTCATGAACTTTACTTGTAAAATAAGCCACGATGAAGACAGAACACAATCAGCTGTGAGGAGCATTCCTCCTATGAGCCAGTTTGACTTTTGTGAGAGAAGAAGTTGATCCGGCAAGTTTGAAGGTGAGGGTGTCACCAAAAGTGGGGGGCCCTTGTACAAAGTCACAATCAATGCCCCAGCAATTGATACTGCAGTTCCCATGGATTTAGCTAGACTACTTGAGCTTCTCCAATCCAGTCTTTCCATCCTGAAACCACTCATTTGAATCAATTTAGAGTCATATACAGCAGTAAATAATACAATTTGAAAATCAGATAGTATTACCAGTCTGCTATTGTATCCAAAATTGCACTGATGTACCATATGGCAAGCACACTTGAGATTTAAGACTTCAATTCAGTTCCACTCTTCTAGTAGAGTCAATAAGTAATTATTTTTAATATTATTTTTACTTATTTAATTTTGGACAGAGAAAGGAAACAACAGGAAGCCCACCCCTTAACCGTACAGAACAATAATGAGCCAAAGTGACAAGCAGATAAGTTGGAATTAAAGAACCCCACTAAACTAGGCACTTTCTTTGCCAAGATAATGCCAGCCCAATTTGCAACACTAGTGATTCTTTCTTCAAATGTGCCCTACCTCAACCTTGGTAAAGATGCTATAACATCATTCATTTCACAGAGAACAGCAGCAAATCCCAAGAAACTGAGAAAACGACTTATCAACAAGACAAACCAATTGAGGTTAACTCTCTCGATTAACTGGAGATATTAGTGTACACGTTTTCATCAAGGCTAACTCTTTGTGCTTCCTACTTTAAACCACTCCGAGTCCCATCAATAAGATGGTCGCAGTGGTCTCTAACAATTCCAACTCCAGCCTGACCATCTTTGGCAGAAAAGTATCCCGTCACAATTAATCTCTAACCATCAGAGAAAATTGTGATTCAAACTTGAAAGAAAAAGAAGGGTATAAGGAGGGAGTAACCCTTCAGATGCCAGCCAATAATGCAAATAGAAAATCACCAGTCACCAATGGAAACCAAAATTCTCTTCAAGTTGCAAGCAGATCCAATGGTAGGTTGTGGAAAGGAAACTCCTTCCATTATTTTCAATCACACAAACAATCAAGTACAGGCAAATGAAACTGTGAAGATTAGCACCACCACTCTTTTTCCCTTGTGGGTGGGGGGTTGCAACTGAATCTGCTGCAATATTTTCTGGGAATTGAACACACTAGGTATCAAACTGCCTTACTGAACCACTTTATAGTTCTGGGGGCTACTGCACCACATGCCCTTAGCCATGTATACTCGTATAGTCTTGATGGATTTTACCTCCTGCTGACAGATGATGCATACCAGAGTTTGCACTCTCTTCAATTTGTAAAGATTTTCGGAAGCAGCCAAAGCGTTTTTTTTTTTCTTTTTTCTTTTTTGTAATTGTTTTGGTGGTGGAGGTAGGGGGCTTAAACGATCAAATTAGCTTCCAGAGCTTGTCTAGAATCACACTAAAGAGAAACTAGGTTTACTTGAAACAGAGGCCTAATACTTATCAACTGCTTGGCAATAGCCTGGCTAGGTGGCTAAACAAAAAAATTTGCCTGAATTCTGAAAGAACCACTCTACATTCCAGCGCACAATTTTTGTCCACAGGACTGAATTTCATCGCTTAAACCTCAGTTGCAGACAATTTTTGCCTACTGGAATGAATTTCATTGGCTAGACTTAGTTGCAGACAATAGTTCCCTCCTACATCAACAGATTGAGGTCTCTAAGATTGAATACTAAAGGAGGAAGGGATGGTACCCATTAATCATCCTTTACCTGAATGGATAACCAATTACTCGATTACTAACATTCCACTGTAAACCACACTTTTTGCTAATCTCTGTACTAGCGATCCCCTCAACCTCTAGTGGGACTCTATCATTAATGAAACATAACACTCATATAATATATAGTCCTACTTTCCTCTATCCCAAGTCAATTAGTTTCATAAATTACCCTGAGATGATTATCTCATCAACACAAAAGATAGAAAAACCAATATGGATTATATGTTAATATAGAGAATGCCCAGAATTTCTAACAAGACTTAACAGTGAGAGGAGAGCAGAACCTGAAAATGATGGCAAGTACGAAGGTAAAACCTGGGACGAGGTTGAGCAACGACGTGGCAAGAGTAGGCGAGCTATATAGAATACCAGCATACCCAAATATCTGCGCAAAGCAACTGAACAAGACGAACATCAGCCAAACCATTCTGTCCCAAATTCAAAATCTTTTCTCAAACAAACACAAACCCATAATATAGTATTGATATGGAAGTGTCTATACTGACCCAAATAGGCCAAGCAAGAAGAAGCCGCAGAGGAGGGAGAAGGTGAGCGGAGGGCGGGATGATCTGCCAAGAATGAGAAAACAGAGAGAGAGATGACGCTAAGATGTTTGATGGGTTTGATAGTGTAGTTGACATTTTTGGGAGTAATATGAGAGAAGAGAGAGAGAGACCTGTGGAAGAGGAAGGAAGAAGGGAGGAGAATGAGGGCGGCGAGTGCGTTGGAGTAGAGGACGAAGACCAGGTTGCTCATCCCACTTGATATGGCTGCTTTGCCGAATATCATTAGTCCCACCTGGGCACACACCGCCATTACCATGCCCACATATGGCACTGCAGCCTTCATCCTTACCCAATCGGTCTTTGAATCGATTTCTTCGAACGGTGGGAAAAACTTCCCAAAATCAAGTACTATGAAATTGGATATTTGATTTCATCCATTTGAATGTTTTACACAATTGGTGGTCTTACGCCCAATTTCGATGCAGCCATGGCCAGAAGTCAAAAACAAACCCATTGGACAATGAATATTTTAAAAGAAAAAGAACTGTGGAAAAATAAAAGTATGTATAGTTGTTTGGATTATCCGCTTGTCGCGCACGTGGCATGGCATGAGAATTATTCATTTTTATTTTTAAATTTTTTTTAGAAAAATTAATTTTAATTTTGGTGTTGAGAGGCAAGAGGAATCTCATTAGCCAAAAGTACATCCCATTTGGTCCCAATTCATTCGGCTTACTATTTGACCCCCAGCTCCAGAATTTTATTCATATACAGAAGTAAATGAACAATTGGTTAATGATTTGAAAAGGGTTTTCTTTTTTTTTTTTTGGTGTGGAATTAGTTCATGGCCTTTTACATAACTTTTGCAAAAATAAATTGATAATGTAATGTAAAGACCTCTCTCTCTCTCTCTCTCTCTCTCTCATTTAATGAAAAGACCATACTCACTAAATTAATAAAGAAATTAGGTAAGTGATTGGGATTTTTTTTTTTTTTTGTTTGTTTGTTTAACGGTCAACGTGTCTAAATCAATTTGTACACACTTCAACTAAATTCTTTTCCGGGAGATTTTAAGGGCGCATTCCCCCATATCGGCCTACTGCATTCATTTCAAACATGTGTTGAGAACTAATTCATTGGTCTATAAGCTATGAAAAACAGCAAGAACGCTTTTCGGATCTTATACGAAATACCAATCAATTCAATTTTCCAAATGCCTTGTAAGGATTTTTATTAATTAAATTAATTATCCATTTATTTTGGGAGGAAGAATGGAGTTGGCCTACAGTCGTCCATCTTGCACTTGGTTTGTCTTTGGTTACTTGGTAGGAGTGGGCCTAAAGCTGCATATACAATTAATTTTATTTTTTTGCTTTTCCTCGATAGGTTTCCAGAACTTTGCAAGACTAATTTTTGAGAATACGGGAAAGATCATCATCTGCTCCATAAGAATCTAGGCCATTGTAATATAGCTGTTACAAGAAAAAATGAGAATATTTTTATCAAAATGACACCTGAGTCGGACTAAAATGAACATGAATATAGTTAAACTTTGGTTTGATGAATAGGATTTAGAAGTGATATATTTATCACATGAGAATTGCCCCATTTGCCTCCTCAATTTCGCTACCAATGAGAACAAAAAAACCAAGAAAATTAAGAGTTACCCTTTTTTTTTTACCTGTTTATAATCCATAACTCAAATGGATGCCTTGTGTTACGGTCCACTGATATCTGTGGCTTCAGCTTGGGCTGACCTAGTACCTAAGCCTCTCTCTTCTCTCCCTCCACCAAGCCTCGAACCCCATTTGTTCGATTAAGGCCCATTGCCAACCACCACTCCTAGCAAGTACTCACCGTTTTAGTTCGAAAATTTAATGTCCTCTGAACTGTACCCTACTTGCCATACCTTCTTTTTTTTCTTTTTCTTTTTTTTTTTTTTTTTTGGGGGGGGGGGAGGGTGGGTTTGGATAACCAAAAAAAAAAATATACAAAAAGAATTAAAAAAAAGTACTTAAATTTCTTTCCCCTGATTGGCACCTAGAGATCTATATCTATATATATATACTAAAACGGAGGAAATGCCTCCCTTTAGTGCCACGTGTCCGTTTGTGAACAGTTGGAAAAAAGGTAAAATTACCTTTTAGTGACCATTGTTCAATCTAATGCCAAAAAAGGACAATATCTATCAACTTGCTACAAATTACCTGTATACTTATATCAAAATAACTATCAGTTTTCTTTTTTTCGTATTAAGTTGAGAAAGAATCACTAAAAAGTAATTTTCCCAAAAAGATATGACTTTTGGAGAAATTACTTTTTAGTGATCAGTTTTCAACTTATTGCCAAAGAAAGAATATTCTCTGCCAACTTGCTACACATTGACTATATACATACTTCAAAAGGACTACTAATGTTTCATGTTTGCTATTAAGTTGAGAAGTGACCACCAAAAGGTAAATTGTCTAACTTCTCTATTTTTTGGTTTTCATTGCTCTTTTTCATGCTCTTTTTCATGCGGTATAAGTAGGTTGACACTTGGTGTACTCTGCATATCTTTTTGTTTTTATGTAGGAAAATCGAAAAACCTATATTATACAATGTTCAACCCAAACTTAGTAGACTATATCATATTTCTTCGTTTTTTTTATGTCTATTCATCTCATTTCCCAAAAGTTAAACGTATAAAATTATAAATATTTATAATCAGAAAGGGAGCCAAATAAAGGCAATAATGATTAAAAAAGAAAATGCGATACATTCGAATATGTATTAACATATCAAATTGCTTAGAAAACTATAAAAATGCTTCAAAATTGTGCAAATACACGTTTGCCAAACAAGGAGTATCTCAAACTGTTAGATCCAAACTAATTTACATGATGCACAAATCATTCTCAAGTCCATGCATTCGATAGTAGAGGAGCAAAGACACGAACTCAAGATTTATGATTTTGGAGCCGTGATTCTTTACCATCTGAACTACCACACGAGTGTGTATTATATATATATATATATATAGGATGATGATCAGGTAAGCACGTGCTGATATAATTTATATCAAAACCTGCATTGGGAGTTGTACCTTGTGCATTAGTGGGATGTGAGGTGCATTGAATCAATGCAAGGGGTACAACCCCCAATGCATAATGCTGATGTAACTTATATCAGCACGTGCTGATGGGATCACCTCTGTATATATATATATATATAATTTATATTGTTCACAATATTTATATTTACAGACCTCACCCGTGCGTTGCACGGGTTATAAAAAATAAATGATATTGTCTGTCAACTTGCTACAAATTGCTTGATAAGTGCTTCAAAAGGACTACTAAATTTCTTTGATTGGTATCAAGCTGGGAAGTGGTCACCAAAAGATAAATTCCTCACCTTCTTTTTCTTTTCTTTTTTCTTTTTTCTTTTTTCTTTTTTTATTTTTATTTTTATATTACTTGCTCTTTCTTATATGGTGGAGGTACTTTGACGTTTGTTGTTCATTACATATCTCTTTGTTTTTATGTGAGAGGATTAGAAAACCCACACTATACAATGTTCAATCCAAACTTAATAAACTGTAATATATTTTTCTGTTTTCTTTATGCCTATTCATTTCCCCTCCTAAAAATTAAACGTATAAAACTATGAATAGTCATAATTAAAAAGAAAGACAAATAGAGAAAAAGAGGATTAAAAAAGAAAACATAATCCGCTAGAATCTTCAGATTCTCCCGATTTGCTTCTTACATGAATAAAAAAAAAAAAAAATCTATTTGAATCAAAATTCTTCCCATATGGTTAATTACATAAAGTTGAAAAGATTTATACTTTCTCTTATTTTTTTCTTCTTCTGGCTCTTTTTCCTATTCTCTTTCTCAGTCTAGACTTTTCTCTCATCTTTTTATGATCTAATTTCAAACATATTTTTGATATTTTTCCCCATGGTTTTTCACTCTTTGTGAAACCCACTCGAAACTTCATGAAAGGTCAAGATTTATCATTGTCATGCATTTTACAATCTTTACCGTCGGATTCCGAGACACCTTCAACGGCTATATTTGCTTTGGTATATATCAACATATTAAAACCATGATTGTGGGATAGACTAGGCTTTAGAAAATTTTAATCTTTTTCCACCAAATATCATAACGTATCAGTTCCTTCATTTTTTTTACAAGTTTCCACTATTAAATTAATTGTTTTTCAAAATAATTTATCTTTTCGAGAATATAATTAAATTTTGTGTAATACATTAGGCTAATATCACACCAAAGATTATTTTGATTAAATTATTTTATTTATTTTTGTCTATATCTTTTCAATTTAATTGACATATTATATTAACAAATATATTTTACTATTTTAGAGAATAAGAGTTTTGTTAAAATTTTAATTTGTTAATAATATTATTTTTTATAAATTAATCCGTGCGTGGCACGGGTTCTAAAGCTAGTACTATATATATAATGGAGGAAATGAGCCCTGGTGATGCCATGTATTAAATTTATAAATTTTCATTTTTTTTTTTTAAATCACATGCTGAACAATAGGACATGGTGGAGAAAAAAAGGCAAATATTACATTTAAGTGTCCCCTTTCTAACCTAATACCAATAAAGGGATAAAATCTATCAACTTGCTATAAATTAACTATATACTTACGTCAAAATAACTATCAATTTTGTATTAAGTTTGTATTAAGTTGGGAAATATTCACTCAAAAGTAATTTCCCAAAAAGTAAGTTACTTTGTGACTTTTAAGGAAATTACTTTTTTAGTGATCACTTTTCAACTTAATACCAAAGAAAAAATATTATCTATCAACTTGCTATAAATCAACTGTATATGTGATCCAAAAGGACTATTAAGTTTCTTTATTTGGTATTAAGTTGGGAAGTGATCACCAAAAGGTAATTTCTCCATTTTTTTTTTCTTTTTTGCTATTTTTTCACGCAATATAGATAGATTGACACTTGCTGTATATTACATATCTCTTTGTTTTCATTTGGGAGAATTAGAAAACCAACATTGTACAATGTTCAATTCAAACTTAATAAATTGTACCATATTTTTGCGTTTTCTTTATGCCTATTCATCTTCTCTCCCAAAAATTGAACATATGAAACTAAAAATAGTTATAATCAGAAAGAGAGACAAATAGAGACGATGATGATTAAAAAAGAAAGTGTGATATACCGGAATACGTATTAACATATCAAAACCATAATCATGAGATGGACTAGGCTCTAGAGAGTCTTAATTTTTTTTCACCAAATACCATAACGTGTCATTTCCTTCAATTTTTTACAAGCTTCCACCATTACATTATTTTTTTCCTAAATAATTTTTCATTTTTGGAAGTATAAGTAAATTTTGTGTAATATATTACGCTAACATCACACCAAATACATTTTTTCACAAGCTTCCACCATTAAAGTAATTTATTTTTGTCCATATCTTTAAAATTTAATTGACATATTATATTAACAAATGCATTTTATTATTTTAGAAAATAAATATTTTGTTAAAATTAATTTTCTTATTTTCTAATAATATTATTTTTATAAATAAATCTATACATCGCACGGGTTTTGAAGCTAATATATATAAATCTGTGCATTGCACGCGTTTGGAAACTCGTAATAATATAAGATAGTGATTGGCATACCTTTAAGTTTTATGCGGTGCCAAACTCTAAACATTAAATTGCAAAATGATTTTCATGATTGACAATGCAACGATGAATATGCTCATCTTTATCCGTAAAAATATATGAGACCCACATGATCATAATGCTAGCCACACTCTCAAATTGCTGTAAACATTACTCCATTTCTCACCCCTGTATTGTTTGGGCTAAAAGTGGTTGACGAAACCCGCTAAATTTTTTTTTTTTTTTGGGTGCAAAAACTTGCTTAACTCTTCACATTGGCAGGACAAATGATATAATCCTAGGGGTATGATGTCATCGGTAGAGGCACCATATCATTGTCTTAAACCGAAATGGGCTTCGTGGGGGTGGAAGATTCACCAATTCACCAATTGGGCCGTAATGGACTTCCATCAGTTTTTTGGCAAACTGAAATAAAACCAAATTGTACCATTGGGTTACTATTGCATTTTCCATTTTTGGTGAAACGGAAACAGCATTAAAATAGATTAGCCGTACGTGGTTCTGGGATACAGCATCCCTCTAGCATCATTACTTAAATTATTACAAATAGAGATAGGAAGAGTACAAAAAACAGTAAATGGCACAGCAAACAAATGGCTTTCCTCAGCGAGTGCATCACCACAGGCATTTGCCTCACGATAGCAGTGTTTCAGCGTGGTCTCCTAATCCTTGTCGAGGAATAATCTGTAATCATTTATTAGGGTACTGTCTGGATGAAGGTTAATACAGTGAAAAAAAAATAATAGTAATAATGTCTTGAGCATCAACTTCAATATGTAGTTTCCTTATGCCTTGATTATAAGCAAGTTGTAAACCATCCCTAAGGGCCCAAAGTTCAATAGCAACACTAGTACTATGTCCCACATTCCGGATGAAACCAGAGATCCATTTACCCTCGTGGTCCTTGATCACTTCTCCTGCACCAGTCGGGTTTAGGGTTTCCCAAAGAAAAGCCGTCCGTGTTTAGCTTGGCCCAAGACAAGGGTGGGGGTTTCCAACCAAAGCAAAGACATCTACTTTTTTTTATAGGACTAGATATAGCACACGTGCATTGCACGTGAATATTTTTAAATAATATTAGTTATACAAAATAATAATTATATAAAGATTTTATATTTTTTCATAAAAGATAAAATTTAAAATTCAAAAGCATAAGTGTATATATATATATATATATATATAATCAAAATTGTCAATGAAAGATTAAAAACTCTTTAGATATACATTCAAAAATTTTTTTTTCTTCATAAAAAAGAATATTTAAAGAGTTTATATTCATATATATTATCATGCAACTTGATAGTTGCTCTATGAAAAAGAATTTGAGTTAGAATCTAACTTTAATTTATTAAAAGTTTGAGTTAAAATCTAACTTTAATTTGTTACCAAATGATAAGAATGTTTACTATGTGTTTCAATTAAAAAAAAATGGTAGATATGTATTTTTCAAAAAAATAAGGGTATATTGGTGTTCAAAAGTTTTTCTAAGATTTAGTCTTTTATTTGCACGCAAACAGTTTTAAAGAATATTAATTAAGAAAGATAAATACAAATATAATTATGCTAATGAAAATTTTAAAAATATGAAATCATCCACATCACTATAAAAACATTCACATTGAAGATTATATCCTACACTTGATAATAGTTATGCTAAATACCAACAACAACATGTTTAGTATAAGTATTTTACGTATATTGGAAATTCCCTATACTAATAAAAATAAAGAAATAAATTAACAATAATAAAAGGAAAAAGATTTGAAGACAACCTCTAAAAATTTAAAGTTTTTATTTTAGTATAGGCATATGATTTAAACATTAATTGGATTTGCAAGCTGAAGATTTTCATGCTTTGACACGACTATGATTTTTTTGTTTAAAAATCCTCATTAATGATTTCTTATAATTAAGAACATTACTTGAAGAAGAGGGAAAGAAAAGAAACTAAAAAAAGTGGTGTTGGGAGAATATAAAGAGAAGAGAAGTCAGAGGATGTTGGGACTTGATTGGGAGCCGTAGGGTTTGAAAGGCATTATTGGATTAAGGGCAAATAAGTATTTAAAATTTAAAATTTAAAATAAGGGTGTAATAGTTAATTAAAAGTTTTATTTATTTATTTATTGTACGAATTATAGTTTCTTTAGAATTCCTATCTGAGTTTTATTTATTTATTATACGAATTATAATTTCCTTAGAATTCCTATTTACGTATGTGTTTTATATTCCTATATTTCCTATATATGCAGAATGTTAGTTGTGTATTTAAAAATTAAAATAAGGTTATATTAGTCAATCAAAAGTTTTTCTTACGTTCATCTTTTTATAGGTAGTATAGATATGGAGCACTACTGATGGCTAAAAATTTAGCAGCTCGGCCCAGGCACCTTTTTAAAAGAATAGAGGTAGAGGTTTTATGGCCTTTAAAGACAAGTTTGTTCCTATTTAGCCAAAGAAGCCAGCAGGTGTGGACAAAAAGGATATTCCAAGGGATAGCATGCACCAGATGGATGTCTAAAAGATTATGCCTAAACCATAGGGTGAAGGGTGTAATGAGAAAATCATGATGGGTATTAGGGTCCAAAGCAAACCAAAGATCCATGACAATAGAACAAAGTCTAAGGATGTGATTAGTATCTTCAATTAAGGTCATGCAATTGGGGCAAGTAGAATCATTACCAATATAATGGCGGTAGAGATTGGCCTTCGAAGCAATGCGATTATGGTTGCAAAGCCACAAGAAATGTAGGATTTTTGGTGGCCCAAGAACTTTTCACAGCTAGTTCTAGTCCTCACTGTGGGTTGTCTTCAAGGAAATAAGTAGATTTAGTCATGAAGATCCCATTACTAGTGTAATTCCAAGAGAGTTGATCAGGAATGGATCCATGATATTGGAGTGGTATGGCTTGGATAATCAACCGAAAATTTGCCGGGATATAGAAAGACACACAATCAAACCTCCAACCCAAATTGTTGTCCCAAAAATCAGTAACTTTCCAGTCAAATTCTTGTTGGTTAAGGGGGTCACTACGAGCTTTCTTAAAGGGCCCAAACCAGTCCAGTTATCCCACCAAAGACTGGTATTCTCACCATTCCTAATGACCTGCTTGATACCTTTTTGAAAGAGGTTCCAACCTTTATGGGTAGCCTTATAAATATGAGAAGTATGGGTGTTCATGGTTTAGGTTAAAACTGAAAACCAAATTGAACCAAACCAAACCGGTTGGTTTGGTTTGCTTTATTTGTCCTTAGGTTTGGTTTTGGTTTTAATTTTAGAAAACCGAATTAAATTGGTTTGGTTTTGGTTTTCATGTTTAAAACCAAACCAAACCGAAAAAACTGAAAAAATATAATATAAATATATATAATTTTATATATTATATATTCAACTTAGTTTGTAAATTTTCTATTCTAATAAGGGCATAATAGGTAATGGATTGTAAATTTTCTTAATGGTTTTTTTTATTTATTAGATTGACATGTATTAAACTAGCTATTATTATTGTGTGAGATATTGGCACGTATTAGATTGGAAATTTAAACTTGGATTGACATAAGTCAATACTTTTCCATTTTGATACAATGTTTAATGTTTTTTTTAGTTGCTAATGTAATGATTTTATTAAAAATGTTTTTATTTAGAGTTTAGCTTGTCATTTTTCTATTTTTAATTATTTGTTGCTATTTGATAGGATAAAACCGAAACCGAATCGAACCAAATCGAAATTTTATGATTTAGTTTGGTTTTTTTTATAGTATGGTTTGATTTTGATTTGAGAAAACAAAAACTGAAATATAATGATTTGATTTAAAATCTATCTTAAAACTGAACCAAACTGAATCAAGAACACCCCTAATTAAGCATACTAGTAGTAGGTCTAGAATTTCTGCTTAGATATTTGGCTCTAAAAGTGCGAGCCCATAGCTCATCCTTTTTTTCGATAAGTCTCCCGTTGAGCTTAGTTAAAAGTGCTTTATTGGTATAAGTAGTCCTACGGATGCCTAGCCCCCTAGCCCACTAATGCGGTTCCACAGTTGATGTCGGCTGGCCATTTCCCGGCACGCAATCCAATTCTAGCCATTGGTTTGTAAATGGACGGCTCACATTCAATCACATTCAAAGAAGCTTAAAGCAGCATTAGAAGTTAATATACCCGACTCATTCTGCATCCATCAGTTCCTCGGCCAGAGAGTGTTTGTCCCTTCCCAATACGAACATCATCTCTCTCTCTTTCTCTCTCTCTCTCTCCATGGACGCCCAAAAAACCCTCACCTCACCGACGAGCAATTGACCACAACTCCGACTCACCCCATCCTCGTACATGCCGATCGCCATTGTTGTACCCTCAGACGACTGTGTTATCCATCTTAGACCGCAGTTCTCTCTCGCCGTTTGGGATTTTTTATTTATTTATTTATTTTTTGGTGCGATTTCTCTGTTAAGGATTCTACAAGCTTGTTCTTTTATTGTTGGTCGGATTGAAATCTTTTGTATCTTCTATCTACGATTTTTATTGATTGAGTTCAATCAATATGAGGGTGGATAAAATCAAATAGATTCCAAATTTTTCTTGAATATTCTTGTGGCTTTTGTTGGGCTTCCTGTACTCTTTAACGTAGAACTCCAAATTATCCAGTGCCCATGATCAGACCAGCTCAGGCTTGCTTTAGAATGAACTAGTTGGACGAGCTTAGGAACTGTTCCAATCCAATATTATTCTAGGTTTAGGAACAATGAACAATCTTGTAATAGTGTCCTAAATGATTTTTAGGTAGAGTTGTTCTAGACCCATTCAACTAAACCGCATTAATCTACATGATTCAAATAATGGAAGCTCCCCATTTTCCCTTATATGTCCTCTGTGTAACAGTGGCATCGTCTGTATGGTTTTCATCCGCGTTGGGATCGTCTACGTTCGTCGGTAGAGGGTAAGTGGTGAGCTTTTTCTGGGTGTCAATGATGAGAGAGAATGAAGAGCAAGAAAAGGTGGTAGGGCGAGAGAAGTGAGGGTTTGTGTTTGGGGCGTCAATGGTGCGACTTGGGAGAGAATGGTGAGAGAGAATGAAGAGAGAGGACAAAAGCTCTCTGCCCAATGATGGATGCAGAAACAGGTTGGATCTATTGACTAATAATGCTTCTTTAAGTTTCTTTAATTGTGAGCCGTCCATTTACAAACCAATGGTTAAGATTGGATTGCACGCAGAAAAAAGCGCAGGCAACATCGCCTGGTGAAACCGCATTGCCTAACTCACTCAGTTTCGTAGACTTACTAATTGTTTGCGAATTAATCATCTGGATTAGTAAAACCCCAAAACAAGGTTCTATAATTTTGTTGAGCAAATGGCAAACGGATTCCAGGACAACCACACATTACATGTAATAGTTAGGTAGGATGACATGACTGACTTGATAAGTGTGACTCTCCTACCCTGGGAGAGAAGGTGTGACATAAAGCTGTGGGTAGAATTATTCGCTGAGAAAACTGGTGGACGCAATTAAACTGGAAGGGACATAAAGCCTATTGTTGCTTAGCATTTTCAAAATTGGACTCAGGCACATATTATTGAAGCGACTTAGAGAGCGTGGCACTAGGCTTTTTGAGTGCAACATTCCCCCCACAATTCTTATTTGGGGGAATTACCGATTAGGTTCATCATTCCATGTGACATTAGTTATTTTGATGATATTGTGTGGGATCAGATGGCCATTTGGGGGGGGGGGGGGGGGGGGGGGTTTGAATGGCAGCTGATGTAGTCCTTCCGTGATTCTCACTCACCCCATACACATATCTAATGTGTGTGTATATATATACATGGTTATGTTCTTATCAACATATGTTGATATAATAATTATATTAGTATTATATATTAAAGGTTATTTCCCTTGCATTAGTTTAATGCACCCTATATCCAACTATTACAGAAGGTACAACTCCTAATATGGGTGTTGATATAAATTATATCAGCACTTGCTTACCTGATCATCATCCTCTATATATATATATATATATATAAAAGTAATATTCACAATTGTCACGTGGTAATTTTTTACGCAACTATGTGACATTCTCTTTTTTTCTAGGTGTTTTAAAAGCTGTTTTTAAACATTTTGTCTTTAATTTTCAAAAGTGATAATCGTTCAATTAATTATTCTTAAAAAAACACAATTATTTTTACAAAGATTGTAACAATTTGTTTTAATTTAAAGTATACAATCCTTTCAATTGACATTTATATATTAAGATTACAATTTTGATTTAGAAGTTAGATCAAGAGGTTGATGAACCTAATATATTGACACAAATAAGATAGGGTTAATAACGGTTTAATACCTTCAACTTTGGGGGTAGTTTCAATTTGGTCTATAAACTTAAAATTGTCTCAATTTAGTGACGACTTATGAACTTTTGTTGCAATGTGGGACAAGGACCAACATCCGTTAAGTTTTTGGACGGAAAACGCACATGAGCGGCACATGCGGCTGACGTGGAGCTTATGTGGCTTATGTCTGCTTATGTGGAGCCTACGTAGCAGCCACATAAGCATTCTCGCCCAATTATAGTCGACTATATCATTTTATAGTCGACTATAATAAATAGAGAGTTAAAGTTGATGTTTGAACATTCAATATAGTCGACTGGCAAACGTTATAGTCAGCTATAAAATGTTATAGTCGACTATAACAGACAGAAAGTTTATTTTAGTTCCGGAATCCATTTATAGTCGACTATAATTTGGTTATAGTCAACTATAACAGTCAAAAAATGTAGTTACGTAAGTTTTGATGTGAAATTATCGTTTATATCTGTGATGCTAATTTAGGCCATTTCAAATAAGATGTTACCATACTCATATACTTAATGGAGCAATCATTTATAATACTAAAGCCCTAAAAAGTGGGGGGTAAAGCTTACACTCGCATTGTATAGGAAGGCTTTAACCAAATTCTTATTTAGCATCAAAATTTTGGGTTTATAACAAAAACCTCACCCTTACAAAGATAAGATTAATACAACTATTTGGCTTAGTTGAAATGGGTTTTACATGTCTTCAAAAATGGTAAATTATAGTTTGAACCCACCTTTAAATTAAGTCCTGTAATTTTTGCAGCAAGGACACGAACAAAATAGCCTCTTATTCCCCCCCTCTAATGCCAACACCGTTTATGCAACTAAACCTAAAGCCACCAAAGCACATTCCAGCCATAATGAGAATCTACCAAGAAACAAAGAAGCATAGCAACATCCTTCCCATCCATCTTAGCAACCTAATAGCATAAGATACAACCAAAACTTGCTTCCAACCCCAAACAACTTTTACAATAAATTCTCATCAAGAAATCCAGCCATGTTGAAAATCAACTCATGATTGATGAAGTACAACAACCATTCTACCTAAACATTTCATAATTTTTTCTAACAAAACAAAATTTTAATCCTATCCTGCCAAGTACAGCAAAACACAAAACCTCCTAATCCACACCTTTAAAAACACCTCATAGTATTTGTGTTTTTTTTATATGGCTTTGTAATTGGGATGTTATAGCATTCGTGTTTTTCTCTAATATTTATAGGGGAGGTTTTGGTAGATTCTCATCATGGTTGGAATGTGCTTTGGTGGCTTTAGATTTAGCTGCATAAAGGGTGTTGGTATCAGAGGAGGGAAATAAGAAGCTATTTTGTTCGTGTCTTTCTTGCTGCAAAAACTACAAGACTTAGTTTAAAGGTGGGTTCATACTATAATTTACCATTTTTTGAAATATGTAAAACCCATTTCAACCAAGCCAAATAGTTGTATTAATCTTATCTTTGTAAGGGTAAAGTTTTTGTTATAAACCTAAAATTTTGATGTTAAATAGGAATTTGGTTACAACCTTCATATACAATGCAAGTGTAAGCTTTACCCCACTTTTTAGGGCTTTAGTATTGTAAATGATTGCTCCATCAAATATATGAGTATGGTAACATCTTATTTGAAATAGCCTAAGTTAACATCACAAGCAAAAACGATAATTTCACATTAAAACATACGTAACTACATTTTCTGACTGTTATAGTTGACCATAATCAAGTTGATGCCTTTTCATTTAGGAGGAATCAACTATAATATTGCGAATGTGAGTTTTGACCCACTTTTTAGGTCTTTAGTATTGTAAATGATTGCTCCATTAAGTATATGAGTATGGTAACATCTTATTTGAAATGGCCTAAGTTAAGATCACGAGCGTAAATGATAATTTCACATCAAAACATACGCAACTACGTTTTCTGACTATTATAGTCAACCATAATCAAATTGATGCCTTTTGGTTTAGGAAGAATCGATTATAACATTGCGAGTGTGAGTTTTGATCCACTTTTTAGGTCTTTAGTATTATAAATGATTGCTCCATTAAGCACATTAGTATGGTAACATCTTATTTGAAATGGCCTAAGTTAATATCACGAACGTAAACAATAATTTCACATCAAAACATACGTAATTACATTTTCTAACTGTTATAGTTGACCATAAACAAATTATAGTTGACTATAAATGAATTCCGGAACTAAAATAAACTTTCTGTCTGTTATAGTCAACTATAAAATTTTATAGTCAACTATAACGTTTGCCAGTTGACTATATTGAATGTTCAAACATCAACTTCAACTCTCTGATTATTATAGTCGACTATAAAATGATATAGTCGACTATAATTGGGCGAGAATGCTTATGTGGCTGCCACATAAGCTCCACGTAAGCGGACATAAGCCATATAAGCTCCACGTCAGCCGCATGTGCCGCTCACGTGCGTTTTCCGTCCAAAAATCTAACAGACGTTGGTCCTTGTCCCACATTGCAACAAAAGTTTACAAATCGTCAGAAAATTGAGACAATTCTAAGTTTATGGACCAAATTGAAACTACCCCCAAAGTTGAAGGTATTAAACCGTTATTAACCCAATAAGATATTACTTTCATGTTTTTCTCTTTTCTTTTTGAGTTTTTTCCTATTAAATATTATATTCTTCTCTATATCTCGTGTAATACGTTGGCTCACTATTGGTTTGTATATATACACATGGTTCTACCACATAGTGATCCACTCCTCGCATTCACACTTGCTTTAGCTTCCTTCATTGCTCTCAATTTTCCCTTGCAACCATCCGTATTGCAATGGCTTCCCATGGAAAGCTAGATGTAGAAGTGCAGGTCAAGGCCAATGCAGATAAGTTCTGGGGAAGCATTAGGGACTCCACTACTTTATTTCCCAAGGCCTTCCCTGATCAGTACAAGAGCATTGAGGTACTCCAAGGTGATGGAAAGTCTGTGGGCTCAGTCCGCCTTGTAACATTTGCCGTAGGTAATATATACTAAGACGATTTTAAAGTAGAGTGCTGCTACATCCATCGGTTTTTACATCGACCGGTAGCTATTACTTGCATCATCTCTCTTTGGGTTGGAAGTAAATGATTCTTAATTTCATTATTTATTATTAATTCTCCATCAACAAAATTGCCAATAAACTAAGTGGATGGTCGAAATCCATTATTTTAGCATTTTTGTTGTTCTAAGTATAGTTGGTGATTTGGAAACCAAAAGGGTAGCCAAAAAAATTGAATAAAAGGAAAACAAAAAGGAAACCCCAGGGGTAACACAGTTTGTTCCAATACATATGCCTCAGGAAACAAGAAATAGTGGTGACTAATGATCTGGACATTAACAATTTTTATGACACACCAAAGCATAGCCTCTTGGTCTGAAATCCAAATAGAGTGGTAAAGAAAGAGCAATGTTGTCATTTTCACCATCAGGATTTGCAGATCATTGCCTTCATACTCTTAAGCTGGGTGTTTTTATTATTTATTTATTTATTTAATTTTCCTGAATCTAGGTTCACCACTTGTTTCATCAACAAAGGAGAAGATTGAAGCATTAGATGAAGGGAAGAAGACAGTTGCTTATAGCGTTATAGATGGGGATCTGCTGAAATTCTACAAGAATTTCAAGGCCAGCCTGGCTGTAATACCCAAGGGAGATGGGAGCATGGTGAAATGGTCCTGTGAGTTTGAGAAGGCAAGCCAAGAGGTTCCTGATCCAAACATTATCAAGGAATTTGCGGTAAAAAACCTTCAAGATTTGGATGCCTATGTTCTCAAGGCATAAATGCAAACCTGCCCCATTGATAGGGTTGTCTGAAGGTCTAGTAAATAAGGTGGCCTACCACTCTGCAGTCACTTAATTATTTGTTTGTGAATTGTTATTTGGTCTATGGTCTGAGTCCCTCTTCTTGCTGTCATGTTGGGTTTAATGTATTAATTGGATGATCTTATCACCCTGACATTGGGTTTAATGACTCGTATACCCAGTCTTTTTTCACTTTTTTTTTTTTTTTTTTTTTGACAATAGACTCTAATTCTTCTTTCTTTCTTGCTATGATGAGACCATAATCTCTTAATATCAATAAGTGGGTGCCTACTAAAGGGGTGCGTATATATGAAACCACATGTGCACCGGAGAGAGTTGGGTCATAAATCCAGAAAGACATTAAATGGCCAGAATGCAGATGAGGATAAAATGTATTTCAGCCGTGAAACCAAAGGCCCTGGACCACCTCTTATAATGATTAGGCCTCCTTGGTAGGGGCACTTTAATTTGCACCTTGCTCAAAATCAGAGGAGCTTAACTGCCAATGCCACTCATCATCAACAACCCATTTATTCTGCTAGTTTATAATCTATGATTGTTTTCATTTTCTTAATATAAAGTCTTTAAAAAAAAAAAAAAAGAATATCAAAAAATTGAATTAATCAGACAAACCTATAAAAACAAAAAGTTTCAACCGAACCCTAACATAAATGAATTATGTGTTCGTATTACCTCGGTGAAGTTGAGTTTGTTGAAAACATCCTGAAGAACTTTGTAATTCTGGATCATCTCGTATTCGTTCTTGGAGAAGCATGACGGTAGTAGGGTTAGGGTTAGGGTTAGGGTTAGGGCTAGGGTTTGTGAGATGAACCAAAAGGAAGAAATAAAGGGAACAAAAAGAAACCCCTTCGACATTTGAGGGATTGAGTTGAAGGGTCGAGTTGATTCAGAGAGAATCACTGATCGTCGCCGACTCATAAAAGCCGCCAGTGGTGAAGGGTATGCTGAGTGCATCATTTCTATGTTCGCCGCCATCTCTCTCCCTCCGTGTCTCTGGCGGAGCTTTTAAATAAGAGGTGGCTAGACCGGTGTTGGTCGTTTGTATCTATTCAAACGGAGGCGGTGTGTGTTGTTACCGGCTACGGGTTAACCCAGTAAGGCAGTAAACTCCTTACCGTTGGCAGTTGGTTAAGCAAGGTGTCCGAAATTATTCAACATCAGAAACGGTGTCGTTCTTCGATTAGAGATCGCACTATTTTGTAACTTCCATAAAACGCACCGTTTTTGTAGACAATCCCACATACATCATACACCCCCTTTCTGACAAGTGACAGCTTTCAAAACGGCCTACTATCCTAGTCGTCTCCATGCTCTAAACTTTCTGGTCAATTTTTATGCCATGTTTTTCTTTTCTTTTTTTTTTTTTGTAGAAAAATAATTTTTAACTAATGGCGTGCTCTAAGCCAAAAAAAGTGGGTTGGCTCAAACTATTAGAAATAAGCCATCCTTAAGAAGCTCATCCTGGATTATTGAGTCATGACTACCGATTGGCCTGCCCTGAAGCAAAAACCAAGCCAATAAAACTCAATCCCCAATTTTGAAAATAATGCAAAGGGCGGCTCTCAATTTTAATTATTACAAAACCAGTAGAAATTACCCATGTTGTTCTACAAGAGAGGGACATTTAGCTTTCCTTTACTGTACAATAACTTCTACTACATCTCTTCGATATAGTTCTGCAAGAGAGGGACAGTTTGGCTGGTTGATTCCAAGCTCCTCATCCCATTGTCGGCACCCATCTTCTCTTCTTTGGCTTTTCCCCACATCACAGCATAGAATCCAACAACAATTACAGTTGCTCCAACCAAACTGCACAAAATTTTAATATGATTGTGACTGATGTTTCTTTTTTTGGCATTCCGCAATAAAAGAAGAGGGGGAAAAATGAAAATTAAGCAACTCAAAACAGATTACCATTTAGTTAAAGAAAGAAAAAAAATGATTATTGATTAATTGATGAAACCTTACCTTCCAAGATAGAATGTATCTCCAAAAAAGATGACACCTATGGCAACTGCAATGGCAATTCCCAAAGGATGAAACATAGCTACAAAAACAGGACCCGTCCTGCGCAGGCACCATGTAGAAACGCCAACTAGGAATGCAGAGCCAAAAACTGCCTACATTGTTAGAGATTAAAGTCAGTCATCTAGAGCATATTAAAGCAAGCATGTATATCCTAGATGTAAAGTCAAGATGTTGAGGTACATCATCCTCAATGGCTCCTTTCTTTGGCCACATACACATGGCCCACCAACTCACTAAATTGATATCACATTAAATTTGATTTCATTACCCCACTGAATGTAAGAAACTGGATTTTGGTGGGCCATAGGAAAAAGGTCCCAAAAGGATGAGGAAACTCAAATCACATTAAGAACTTCCCAACTGTAATAATCTTTTGACTTCTCGGAACATAAAAAGATGGGTTTTTTTGGTCTGCTTACTGAGTATAGAACCGCAATCAACCTCATATTAGGTTTTAAGCTCCAAGAACTTAAATCTCTTTCCACAATCAAACAGAGTGCTGCAGATTGTATGGCCACAAAGAAGCAGTAATAAAAGACAACAATCAACTCTGCTGGGTATTTCTTAAGGATTGAAGCCTAGAAACATTAAGAGATGGAGAAAAAATATCACAATTTGTAGTTTGCACCTCTTTAAAACACACACACACATGCACACAGAGACACCTGGGTTCGCACTTTCTGTTAGGGTGTTTCATGAACTTTACTTGTAAAATAAGCCACGATGAAGCCAGAACACAATCAACTGTGAGGAGCAGTCCTCCTATGAGCCAGTTTGACTGTTGCGAGAGAAGAAGTTGACCAGGCAAGTTTGAAGGTGAGGGTGTCACCAAAAGTGGGGGGCCCTTGTACAAAGTCACAATTAATGCCCCAGCAATTGATACTGCGGTTCCCATGGATTTAGCTAAACTACTTGAGCTTCTCCAATCCAATCTTTCCATCCTGAAACCACCCATTTGAATCAATTTAGAGTCATATACAGCAGTAAATAATACAATTTGAAATTCAGATGGTATTACCAGTCTGCTATTGTATCCAAAATTGCACTGATGTACCATGTGGCAAGCACACTTTGAGATTTAAAACTTCAATTCAGTTCCACTCTTCTAGTAGAGTCGATAAGTAATTATTTTTAATTATTTTTTTACTTATTTAATTTTGACAGAGAAAGGAAACAACAGAAAGCCCACCCCTTAACTGTACAGAACAATAACGAGCCAAAGTGACAAGCATATAAGTTGGAATTAAAGAACCCCACCAATCTAGGCATTTTCTTTGCCAAGAAGATAATGCCAGCCCAATTTGCAACACTAGTGATTCTTTCTTCAAATGTGCCCTGCCTCAACCTTGGTAAAGATGCTATAACATCATTCATTTCACAGAGAACAGCAGCAAATCCCAAGAAACAGAGAAAACGACTTATCAACAGGACAAAGCAATTGAGGTTAACTCTCTCGATTAACTGGAGATATTACTGTTCACGTTCTCATCGAGGCTAACTCTTCGTGCTTCCTACTTTAAACCACTCCAAATCCCATCAATAAGATGGTTGCAGTGGTCTCTAACAATTCCAACTCCAGCCTGATCATCTTTGGCAGAAAAGTATCCCGTCACAATTGATCTCTAACCATCAGAGAAAATTGTGATTCAAATTTGAAAGAAAAAGAAGGGTGTTAAAGAAGGAGTAACCCTTCAGATGCCAGCCAACAATGCAAATAGAAAATCACCAGTCACCAATGGAAACCAAAATTCTCTTCAAGTTGCAAGCAGATCCAATGGTAGGTTGTGGAAAGGAAACTCCTTCCATTATTTTCAATCACACAAACAATCAAGTACAGGCAAATGAAACTGTGAAGATTAGCACCACCCCTCTTTTTCCCTTGTGGGTGGGGGGGTTGCAACTGAATCTTCTGCAATATTTTCTGGGAATTGTTAGACACTAGGTATCAAACTGCCTTACTGAACCACTTTATAGTTCTGGGGGCTACTGTACCACATGCCCTTAGCCATGTTTACTCGTATAGTCTTGATGGATTTTACCTCCTGCTGACAGATGATGCATACCAGAGTTTGCACTCTCTTAAATTTGTAAAGATTTTCCTAAGCAGCCAAAGCTTTTTTTTTTTTTTTTTGGGTCTTTTTTCCTTTTTGTAATTGTTTTGGTGGTGGAGGTAGGGGGCTTAAATGATCAACTTAGCTTCCAGAGCTTGTCTAGAATCACACTAAAGAGAAACTAGGTTAACTTGAAACAGAGGCCCAATACTCATCAACTGCTTGGCAATAGCCTGGCTTGCTGGCTAAAGAAAAAAATTTGCCTGAATTCTGAAAGAACCATACTGTACATTCCAGCGCACAATTTTTGCCCACAGGAATGAATTTCATCGGTTGAACTTTAGTCGCAGACAATTTTTGCCCACAGGAATGAATTTCATCGGTTAAACTTTAGTCGCAGACAATTTTTGCCCACAGGAATGAATTTCATCAGTTAAACTTCAGTTGCAGACAATTTTTGCCCACCGGAATGAATTTCATCGGCTAGACTTTAGTTGCAGACAATAGTTCCCTCCCACATCAACAGATTGAGGTTTCTAAGATTGAATACTAAAGGAGGAAGGGATGGTACCCATTGATCATCCTTTATCTGAATGGATAACCAATTACTCGATTACTAACATTCCACTGTAAACCACACTTTTTGCTAATCTCTGTACTAGTGATCCCCATAACCTCTAGTGGGACTCTTATCATTAATGAAACATAACATAACACTCATATAATATATAGTCCCACTTTCCTCTATCCCAAGTTAATTAGTTTCATAAATTACCCTGAGATGATTATCTCATCAACACAAAAGATAGAAAAACCAATATGGATTGTATGTTAATATAGAGAATGCCCAGAATTTCTAATAAGACTTAACAGTGAGAGGAGAGCAGAACCTGAAAATGAGGGCAAGTACGAAGGTAAAACCTGGGACGAGGTTGAACAACGACGTGGCAAGAGTAGGCGAGATATATAGAATACCAGCATACCCAAATATCTGTGCAAAGCAACTGAACAAGACTGACATCAGCCAAACCATTCTGTCCCAAATTCAAAATCTTATCTCAAACAAACACAAACCCATAATATAGTATTGATATGGAAGTGTCTATACTGACCCAACTAGGCCAAGCAAGAAGAAGCCGCAGAGGAGGGAGAAGTTGAGTGGAGGGCGGGATGATCTGGCAAGAATAAGAAAACAGAGAGAGAGATGACGCTAAGATTTTTGATGGGTTTGATAGTGTTGTTGACATTTTTGGGAGTCATATGAGGAGAGGAGAGAGAGAGAGACCTGTGGAAGAGGAAGGAAGAAGGGAGGAGAATGAGGGCGGCGAGTGCGTTGGAGTAGAGGACGAAGACCAGGTTGCTCATCCCACTTGATATGGCTGCTTTGCCGAATATCATTAGTCCCACCTGGGCACACGCCGCCATTACCATTCCCACATATGGCACTGCAGCCTTCATCCTTACCCAATCGGGCTTTGAATCGATTTCTTCGAACGGTGGGAAAAATTTCCCAAAATCAAGTACTATGAAGTTGGATATTTGATTTCATCCATTTGAATGTTTTGCACAATCGGTGGTCTTACGCGCAGTTTCGATGCAGCCATGGCCAGAAGCCAAGAGCAAACCCATTGGACAACGAATATTATAAAAGAAAAAGAACTGTAGAAAAATAAAAGTATGTATAGTTGTTTGGATTGTCCACTTGTCGCGCACGTGGCATGGCATGAGAATTATTCATTTTTTTAATATATATATATTTTTTAAAAATTAATTTTAATTTTGGTGTTGAGAGGCAAGAGGAATCTCATTAGCCAAAAGTACATCCCATTTGGTCCCAATTTATTTGGCTTACTATTTGACCCCCTGCTCCAGAATTTTATTCATATACAGAAGTAAATGAACAATTGGTTAAGTTTAGTTCGTGACAACTCTGCATGAGGTGCCCATTAATTACAAGTGGCCCATTGAATTAGAGTTCGCCAGAGTTTCCTTTCATTTCAAGGTATAGAGCCACTTTGTCCATATACTTCAACCTCTAATCATCCTTAAATTTCAACTGCATTATGAGAAAGACTCACATAGTCACACTTTATTTATTTTTTTCCGCAAAGCCCACTAATTTCCAAGACTTTGTGAAGGAGAGAATTTGTGACAAGTTTGGTGAATGTAAAACTAATTTTCACTAATTCTAGAATGGAAGTACTTCTAAGAAGTCAGAATGTCATAGAGAAGAGAGAGAGACTTGTGCAGTATGCTTGAATCAAATACAGGATATTTCTATATCTCTTCTATCTTGTTGTGCAACAGAGAGACTGTTAAGCTGGATGATTCCGGAGTCCCTTCCCCAGTCTCCCTGCCTATATTCTCTTCTTTGGCCTTTCCCCACATCACGCCATAAAATCCGATTACAATAACAATTGCTCCAACCAGACTGCAAGAAAATTTGATATTAAGGGTCTCTGAATAGGTGCGATTTTGGACTCGAATGTATTAAAAGGGAGTTGTAAACAAAATAAAGAAATTATACCTTCCAAGATAAAAAGTATCTCTTAGTAAGATGACACCCATGACGACTGCCATGACAATCCCCAAGGGCTTGAACATTGAAATGTAGAGGGGTCCGGTCCTTTGCAGGCACCAGGTAGTCACACTCATACGAAATGCATTCCCAATGACTCCCTACATTGTCACAATTAAACTTTACATCACCTAGGTGCAAAATCTTTATAAAAAAAATATTTATTTTGGTTTTTTTTTTTTTTGGGGGGGGGGGGGGGAGGAGTGGTAAAAAAGAAAAATACTAGGCACACACCAATCAATTAATCAGTTTTCAGTTCTTATAGTATCACAAAAAATATTGTGGCTTGTTATACTTACTGAGTATAAAATAGCTATCAACCCCATGTCAGGTCTTAACCTCCAAGCACTTGGGTTTTTTTCTAAAATCAGAGTAACTATTGCAGATTGAATCGTCACAAAGAAGCAGTAATAGGAAGCTACGATCAGCACTGCTCGGGTACTTCTTAAGGATTGATGCCTGCAAGCATCAAATGAGAAAAATAAAATTAAAAAATTGCTTTTAATTTTTGTATCATTTTTTTAAAAGAGTATACATGATTTTTTAGATTTTTTTTTTTTTTTAAACATGCACTAACCAGAACAATATACGATACTGAACTCATCAGAGCGTCAGCTGCCAAGAAGAATCCACCAAGGATCCAGTTTGATTGTGGTGAGACAAGAAATTGATGAGGTGAGCCAGAGAGTGGGAGTGTGGTCATGATTGGTGAGCCAGAAAGTGAGGGTGTGGTGATGATCGGTGGGCCTTTGTATACTGTCACGATAAATGCCCCAGTGATAGACACCAAGGTTCCCACGGATTTGGCTTGGCTACTTGAGCTTCTCCAATCTAGTTTTTCCATCCTAAAACCACCCATTTGAATCCATTCAAACCAGATTTGTTAGACTAACAGGACCTAAATCTTAAAAAAAGGTGAAACCTTATAAACTCTTAAGACTACCTGACTAATCAACGTGGAGACGCATTTTAATGATAGGATCTTTTGCCTAATTCGAGAAAAGGGGTTGGTCCACCAAACAATATATTTAATTGTGGCTTTCACAATTACCCATTTTTGTTAAACATTTGTGCTATGATCCCAATGATGCATGTTTCAAAAGCTTTTAATATTGACAACAAAGGGAAGAGTAGAACCTGAAAATGATGGCAAGTATGAAAGTGAAAGCTGGAATGAGGTTAACCATGGCCGTGCCAAGCGTAGGAGAGCTGTATTGTACACCAGCATATGTGAATATCTGCACAGAACATCTGCAGAGAAAAACTAAAATCAACGCAACCTCTCTCTCTCTCTCTCTCTCTCTTGAAATTAAAAGCAACTTGAACTTGATTGAATCAAATGCATGTGTACATATAGATGCAATTTACCTACCCAATTAGAGCAAGTAAGAAGAAACTGCAGAGGATGGAGAAGGTGAGTGGGGGACGCTGGGACCTTCCAAGCATGAGCAATCAATTGGAGTTGGGATTATGAAGAAATGAAGTCTGGAGGAGAGAGAGAGAGAGAGAGAAATTAAGACCGTACGTACCTATGGAAGATGAAGGAAGAAGGGAAAAGGATGAGGGTGGAGAGGACATTGGAGTAGACAACGATGACAAAGTTGCTCAACCCTCTTGACATGGCTACTTTGCTTATTAGCATATTACCAACTTGAGCGAGCACCACCAACACCATACCCACGAAAGCCGGTGAATCTCCCATTCTACACAACCTCAGTCCGGCCCCTCTCTGTGCGTGTGTGAGTGTGTAACACCCACTTTGTCAATACAATCTCATCCAGGGACGGTGGCAAGTGCGGTCCTCTCAATTCTTTTCGGCTGTATAGCCAGCATCATGAGATAATAGACCTTTCGTGGAGATATTGAAAAGCATGAAGATATCTTTTATCAACTAACTCATATCATCAATTTGTAAGAATTATTTGGACTCCATAACTTATATTTTATTTTGATTAAATTCTGATTTAATTGTGATGATCTTTTAAAAGTGGGATCCATAGATCAAATGGTTTTTGTCAATCACAGTGAATATGTTTTGGCCGTTTGATCGAATATAATTTGGTAATATTAGTAGAGTTTTAGTGAGTGTGGTAATCTGATTTTATGTGTCTAGACCCATAGGACTTATGATAGGTTAAGTCCTAGTTGAATTTGGAAACTTAAGGTTAGTGGTCATCACCCAGTTGCCTACATATTTCATTGTGTTTTGGAACTCTATCATCCAGAAGTTAGGAAGGTTGGGTGTAGTACTACTACCGTTGGAGTTTTTATTCTCGTAGGTTAAAGCATCTCTACAATGGCTACGTTTCCAACTCCTTCTGGTATGTTCTTCATTATTTATAATTTTATGATCTACCATACTATATAAATCTGATCTGTCTTGTTTTCGCCTCCGCTTAGTTAAATATTATTTTCTATCATGTGGTATCAGAGCCACGGTTAAGATTTGTATAGTTTTGGTGATTGTAGATTATTTATAAAACAATTTTCGATGAGTTGTTCATCACTTTTTGAGTTTTGATTTGTTTTTAGTATCAGATTCATATTGTGGCATATATCTATTCCTATGTATGCAAAAATCGTTTGAAGTTTTTTCTTAAAATATTGTTTTGGATCAAGCCGAAACCATAGTGTATGGTTTCGATCTTATTTTGTATAAAAATTTGTTGGGGCAATGAAGCTTATTCTTTTTGTCGGAAAACTAAGGTATTGGTTGTGTATGAAGCTTTATTCCATAGCTTCCAATCAATACCGAATATTTTGTGACCAACCCAATTTTATATAAACACAAATTAAGGTGAAAATAATATTTAACTAAGTAGAAGCGAAAACAAGACAGATCGGATTTGTATAGTATGGTAGATCATAAAATCATAAATAATGAAGAACATACCAGAAGGAGTTGGAAGCGTAACCATTGTAGAGATGCTTTAACCTGCGATAATAAAAACTCCAACGGTATTAGTACTATACCCAACTTTCCTAACTTTTGGATGATAGGGTTTCAAAATATAATGAAATATATAGGCGGCTGGGTGATGACCACTAACCTTAAGTTTTCAAATCCAACTAGGACTTAACCTATCATAAGTCTTATGAGTCTAAACACATAGAATCAAATTACCACACTTACTAAAATTCTACTAATATTACCAAATTATATTCGATCAAACGGCCAAAACATATTCACTGTAATTGACAAAAACCGTTTGATCTATGGGTCCCAATTTTACAAGATCATCACAATTAACTCAAAATTTAATCAAAATAAAATATAAGCTATAGAGTCCAAAAAATTCTTACACAATCAACTCATATCACATTAATTAAGTATTTTAATTAGGAACTGTTTATGGCATTTCCCATTTTAGTATGTACTATATAATCACCAATTTCAGCCTTTCTCTCTTTCTTTTTTCTTTTTTCTTTTTTTTTTTTGCTTGGATGATTCTCAAGTTCGGGATCCTTGAATAAATAAATAAAAAAAAAAAAAAAAAAGACAAATTGTATTAGCTGTTAGTTCAAATTTTTGCTTTGTCTTCTTGTAGTGAAGTAAGAAAAAAATTACAAGAAGTTGTAGGCACTTGATTTTTTTGGTATTTTGAATTAGGATGAAATTTTGAAATTCAACCGAAAGTTTCGATTCCCTTGATCAAATTCCAGACACTCCCTGAATTAATGTCATCACCACTTGGTTCAAAAAAGACCCTATCGCCATCAATTTGTCTTCGCGTCATAATTGTATTTTTTTTTATGTATCTTTATCTTCTGGCAAGGAGCCGTTAAAAAAAAAATTTATTTTATGCACTGCACGTTGCAAATATCTAATTAAGACTAGCCTTAGCCTCCATTGTCTTATCACGACTTAGAACATCTTTAGCCATGTGGGTAGGGATGGCAATTTCACCCCGATTCATAAGGTCTCGGTTTGATCCATACCCGAATGAGTAGGTATTTTTTTATTTTTTTTGGGTATCGGGTCTGGTATGGGTATAAATTCTAAAAAAAATTTGGGTACAGGATCGGGCATGGATCCCAAAAAGAAAAAACCCGAAACCCGACCCGACACGATATTTTTACAATATATATATATATATATATATATATATATATATATATATATATATATATATTTTTTTTTAATGTTCTATGTTTGGAATTTACGTATAATTTTATGAATATTTGAAACCTATCTTGATATAGGCTTATGGACTCCATTAGAAGGCTCATTATGTATTTTTATTGTTTTTTAATCCTTATGTTTGTATACAATATTTGTGTGATCATATTAGGTATGATCTTATTTGAACAAGATTATATTAGGTGCTAAAAACATTTATAAGCTTGGTATATGATTATATGAATAACATGTAATAGGTGTAAGTAGCAAAAAAATGGAATTTGGGTAAAAAAATCCTTACAATAGGGTGGTTGGGTATGGGCGGGTCAGGCATGGATGACCCAAGAAGACGGTGGATCGGGGATAGAATTTAATTATTCATACCCATCGGGTATCGGGTCGGGCATGGGTATAAGATATTAAAGATCGGGTCGGGTATGGGGTGGTGCCGACCCGCATCCGACCCGACCCATTGACATCCCTACATGTGGGTTAAATTAGATGTGTTATTATTATTTTAGCACATGTTACGGTATCAAATATTATAATTTAACATAAAGTGCTCCAATGATGCAAATAAATGTATTGTACTATTTTTTGCCACAACTTTAATTCTTTTCATAGATTTAAGGTCTCGTAAGATAGTGAATGAGGTATATTGTGGATCAAATGCAATGTCGCTTGAATGGGATGAATGAGTTAAAAAAAAGAGTATATTTTCTTTTTTTTTTTATTTTTATATATAAGATTTCAATATTATTTTTGAAAATATTATATTTATTTATAGGCTGTATGGTTACTGAGAAAATTTTGAAAGAAAAATGGAAGAAAAGAAATTACTGGTGTGTTTGATTGTTGAGAAAGGGAGGAAAAACTGATATGGCAAATATAACAATAGTTCACCCTTGTGTCAAATATAGCATAAGGATGAATTATTGCTATATTTAACACATATATTTAGCACACTATTAGAGCATTCCAACTTGTACTAAATGTTATAATATAACAATAGCACAGTATATGGTTCACCCTTGAGATGCTCACTTGTCACTCCCACAAATCATCACAAAAGGGATAAAATTCGTCCAAAAAGTTTGAAGTGACGTTGGTTAGCAATAGGAGAGAGAGAGATTTTGATTGGTGATGTGTTGTTCATAACTATTTTGACTTAAATCTCACATCAATCCCCATTAACATTTTTGTTACAAATACTCTCTATACTTCCATGCCTTTGTTTTTCAACAAAGGAACTCTATGAGAGGACGGTTCAAAACAACTGATTAAGCTGCCTTCAATCTCCACCTTCTCTTCTTTGGCTTTCCCCCACATCACACTATAAAACCCAAGAGCTATTATAGCTGCTCCAACCACACTGCAAACCATTCCAATAAAAACCATAGTTGTTATTTCATTCATACTCTTGGCCCAAATTGGTTCAACTTGAGTGTCCATAGCAGTCACGAATTTAAAAAATTTACTCCCAAAAACAGAGGGGCCGGAAAGTGTAGAGATTTATACCTTCCAATATGGAGAGTATCCCCAAGAAATGTAACCCCCATGAGAACTGCAATGACCATCCCTAGCGGCTTAAACATGGATACAAAAACGGGCCCCTTCTTGCGCAAAGCCCACGTATGAACAACACTTCGAAGTGCAACCACAAAAATGGCCTGGAGTTTAAGTGGCGTATATGTCAAATTAATTGCAATGAACTTTAAGAAAGAGAGGAGAATTAGAGAGAACTTCAAATCCTGAAGAAAAATAAAAAATGATTCGGGAAATAGCTAGTGGATGATTCTTCTATATGTTTACCGAGTACACAACAGCTATCAACTCCATATCGGGCCTAAGTCTCCAAGCGTCTGGATCCCTTTCTACAATCAACGAGATTATGGTAGACTGAATGGTTACAAATATGCAACAAATGAGTGTTACCATCAGCTCGGCAGGGTAGTCCATTACAATCGAGGTCTGAATAAGTAGGACAAAATTCATAATCAGGTTAATTTTCAAACATCACAACAAAAAAAAAAAAAAAAAAAAAGGGAGCCTGGAAGGAGCACTTTGAGTGGACTTTTGAATGTTTCGGAAAAGGTTTACCTGGACTATGTAAATTAGTGCAATCAAGAAGCCTACAACAGCAAGGAGAATGCCTCCGATGACCCAGTTTGATTCCGGTGACAGAAGCTGCTCACTATGGGAGCTGGAAGGTGACGGTGGAAACAAGATGGGCGGGCCTTTGTACAGAGTCACCATGAGTGCCCCTGTAATTGATATGATGGTTCCAATGGACTTGGCCTGACTGCTTTTGAGTCTCAAGTGTACCTGTTCAATCCTATTCCCAACCATTTGATTTAAGGCTCAGCTCATATAGGAAATATAAAAATTATTAAGAAAACTAGTCTTTTTTTTTTTTTTGGCGAGACAGCAATATTTGAAACCCCCCCGCCCCCAAAAAAAAAAATGAAAAGAAAAGAAAAGAAAAGAAATCATATCTATCACATATGGCAGCCTTGTGATGGACTACCCTTCCTTCCTTGTGATGGACTGCCCTTACTTGAACACTCTGTAGTTTTGCATAAATATTAGAATCACCTTTCAAGCTCAGCATTACAGTTCACCCCTAATGAAAAGTGTAGGTAAATTACATAGGAAACATGAAAGATACCAATTTTCCAATATTCTTCTTGCAAATTTACAAGGGTGTCATGGGTAGTGTTGGAAATTTGAAGTCCTCCTATTTTCACCGCTTGCCGTCTTATTGCCTGTACAGTGAGACAAGCATTTTTGGGAAATTTAAGGGTACTCCAAGTTCTAGTTTTTGAGTTTTTTCTAGGTAAGTATTTGTTCATGCGTAACATTTTATGGATATTAGCCCAAACAATAAAAACAAGATTTAGGGATGATAATTCCACATTTTTTTGAAAAAAAAACTCAAAATAATGCTATTTCACCCATATTTTCTCACACTCATCTATATGTGCTACGGTGGAGGTGTAAAAGATAAATAATGTTAAATGCCCCCAACATTTTGATAAATAATTAATAGAATTGCACATTTGCGCCTATATAATTAATAGTGGCCGGCATGCCCTGATTGGTGACCAGTGAAAACACTGTAAAGGATAAGACGCACCTGGAGATGATGGCAAATAGGAAGGTGAAAGCAGGGGTGAGATCGATCATGGCGGAGGCCAGAGTTGGGGAGCTATACCCTATCCCTATATACATACACATCTGTATTGAACAACTGCACCCCATCCACAATTTAAAAGAAAGGAAAAAAAAAAAAAAAAAGGATTAACCATTACAACGCCAATTTTTGTTGGTGATTTTTCTAGCTTGATCAATCCCACCAAGAAAAACGTAGAATAAAAAGATAGAAAAAAAATAAAGAAAATAAGGGAAATACCTGATGAGGCCCATAACAAAGATTCTTAGGACAATGGAGAAGGTGAGTTTGGGAGGAGATCTTCTTCTGTAAATGAATTAATATTGGGAAAAAGATATGTTTAATAAGGTAAGGATGAGTTAACTACATGCATAGATTAAAAAGAAAAAAAAAAAATTAAAAGGAGGATATATGGACCTGTAGTAGATGAAGCAAGAGGGAAAGAGGACAAGAAGGGCGAGGGCGTTGGAGTATACAACGAAGACGAAATCGCTCATCCCTCTAGTCATGGCTGCTTTGATTAGTGTGTTTAACCCCACTTCCAAAAACTCCGCAGTCACCATGGCTACTGCCACCCCTGAACCACCCCACATCCTCTCTCTCTCCACTCTCTCTATCAGACTATCAATGTGTGTGTGTACACGTGTGTGAGTATTCAGTATGTGCAATGCTGTTGGTTGTTGCACGTACACCACTTTTGAAGGGCGAGGAAGGGTTGGATTGGCTCACATGGAATATGTTCGGAGTGTCTCCATTATCCTACAAGTTTGTTGTCAAATGTATGTTGAAGGTGTGATCCTCATATATAGCCAAGTCATTATTATGCTCAATTGCTCTCATATATTGATGGAGCAATTAGTAATTTGGCTACACCAATCCATGACATGCATATGGCTAATAGGATGCTCCATATCCAATCAAATCACATGACTTCTTAAATTTCATGTTTTTTTATGGTCTATCTTTATGGGATGGAAGGAATGTAAAACACAATTATTTTTTTCATTTTTTTTTCCTTATGTTGTATGCTTTTATTACACTGAAAGCGATGTTATTAACACTGCTTTTTATACACTGACAGTGGTGTTATTAACGCTGCTTTTAATACACAGAAAGAAAGCAATGTTACTCTGCGTTTTAATACATTGAAAGTGGTTTTAGTAACATCGCTTTCCGTGTAAAAGTGGTGTTACTAACACTGCTTTTATTTCAAGGTTTTTTTTTTTTATAACATTGCACCAATGATTATTTTGATTTGATTAATAAAAAAAAAATTATTTTGCTTATATCTTTTAGACATGTAATCTGCTTTGCCTCAACATAACAATTCAACTTTCTTTGAGTTTTAAGCCCAAATTAAAGCCCCTTTTAGAAAGAGTGTCTAACATCGTCTTATAAGCCCATCATATCCTAGCTGTTATCTACAGCCGATATGGGATGTTAATACTATTATTCATTGCAAATGGGTAAAAATTAAATGGGATTAAATTCGATTACCCAAAATCTGCCCTCAATTCAGTTGAGTGGAATTTAATGATGAACTAGAATGCTTTAAGAGCCATACCTAAGATAAAGACTGAAAAGTTTGAAATTCATATGTTGGATTGTTTAATTGGAGAGAGATTACAGTGAGGCATCAATGTCTAATTATAGTTGACTAACTTCCATAACTAATTGTAATTACTTCCTATAAATAATTCTTACTATCCACAATTTCCTGGAACCAACTCCTCCCTTCTTGAAGCTCTACATGTCTAGGAATGCCACTTGTCTTGAAGTTGTGCCAAGTTTCCTGTAACATTAATTATACATAAAACAATAATTAAAAAAATAGTAATTTTATTATAATAAAAAAAAATAGTAATTTTAAGTGTGAACAACTATGTCTGCATTCAACCAAGTAAGCTAATTAAGTTTAGAACTGAGCCCAAAGGTCGCAAGGAGTTCACAAATTAATTTATCAAGTGAATTGAGGACAGATTTGGGTAAAACAAAATTGGCCGATTGTTGGGAAAATAACTGCGGGAAACAATGCATCATTTAAAAATTATTATAGCTTTTGTTATGAATAATGCAATCAAAAAGCCAAGTCTACCTGATTTTTGGCTCTACCATCACTTTCCATTGTGTTTTGCTACAACAACTTTATACTTCCATGCTTTTGTTCTGCAACAGAGGGACTTCATGAGAGGATGACTTCAAGCTACTGATTTCACTGTCTTCAACCCCTTTCTCTTCCTTGGCTTTCCCCCACACCACACTATAAAACCCAAGCGCTATTGTTGCTGCTCCAATAACACTGCAAGCCATTTCAATCAAAACCATAATGATTATTTGATTCGTACACTTGGCCCGACTTGGGAGAACAATGCAGTCGAGCCGGCCAAGTCTAAAACAATCCCCAATTCGAAAATTATACGTGCAAATATGTACATATGTTGAAAATACAGAAATTTTTTATACCTTCCAAGATGGAGAGTGTCACCAAGAAATGCAGCCCCCATGAAAACTGCAATGACCATCCTTAGCGGCTTAAACATGGATACATAGACAGGCCCCTTCTTGGGCAAAGCCCATGTATGGATAACATTTCGAAGTATAATCACAATGGCCTAGAGATTAAGTGGCACGTCAAATTATAACGAACTTAAAAATGAGATGAGAATTTGGGAGAACTCCAAATCCTTTTGTGGGTGGGTGGAATGTAAATTCTTCTATAAGTTTACCTGCATAGGCAATAGCTATCAACTCCATATCAAGCCTAAGTCTCCAAGCATTTGGGTCCTTTAATCCGCAACCAGAGAGACCATGGTAGATAGGATGGCCACAAAGATGCACATGAAGAGTGTTACCATCAGCTCCGCCGGATAGTCCTTAACAACCCAGGTCTGGACATGTAGAAAGAACTCATATTCAGGTTCATTTTTCAGACATATCTGCAAGGAATTAGTACTCTGAGTGGAGTTTTAAATGTTTAGATAAGGTTTAATTACCTGGACAACATACAATAGTGCAAGCAAGAAGCCAGTTGTAGCAAGAATAAAGCCTCCAATGACCCAATCTGATTGGGGTGAAAGAAGAAGCTGATTGTGTAAGTTGGCAGGTGATGAAGCAAATATAATCGGCGGACCTTTGTATAAAGTCACAATGAGTGCCCCTTTAATTGATATTATGGTCCCAATGGACTTGGCCTGACTGCTTTTGACCCTGATGTCTAGCTTTTCCATCCTGAAAAACCAACCCGTTTTATTCAAAGCCTATGTGTGAGGAAAAACAAAAAACAAAAAAAGAAAGAAAGGGAAAGGTGACTAACCAACTAAACAGAAAATAAAAGCTATTTATAAAGAAGGAATGTGATTGATTGGATCGTGGTAGGAAGTTTAAACCATACGCCTCCCTTGGTGGTCACAAATTTATTTCAAAAGTCAAGAATATCATATGCCATTTTGAAACTAGAGAACACTCCTTCGTACAAACTATACAGTGCTCATCATTGTTGTGACATATTTTTTTCTCCCTTTGTGTATTTATTTATTTATACCTTTGGGTATATATATTTAGGAAGGTCCCTGTCTATTTCTACTCTATCATCACTAGAAACAAACACATTCTCCTTCAAATTAGGCTATCGGTCATTGGCCACGACAGTGACCTTAACGCTGTGACCTTCTCTAGGGCTCGTGACTTGATGATGGGAGGGGAAAGTACCTTTCTAAATTATGTCATGGCAAACGTCATACGCGCTTATAAACCTTATTGTGAATCGAATCTTAACTGGAGAAAAAGCTGATTATTTACCACGCTGTATTCACGTTTTTATCTTTCTATTTTTGGACGGACAAAATTATACATAAAGTCACTCCAATAATTAATAAGAGTAACGTTCCCTTCAGCTCCTCTCATGAGACTGACAGCCGTTATTTTAATGAGAGAAAAGGAAGAAATAAAAAAGAAAAGGAAAAAGCAAGTGGATTACCAAGATACCCTCTAACATTCGGATTGATAAATTTTTTTGGACAAATTACATATTAGTGTCACTACTAATTTTATCCCAAATTTTAATATTATGCATAATTTTTAATTTATCCAATTTAATGCATTAGCTATATATTAGTGTTTCAATTTCGGTAAACATGGGAAGGACGTTTATTTCACTAACGAAGACCTCGTATGCACTCACGTAGTGGCCCATCTGACGCTGGTATAGCATCTTAGGTAAAGTCTCCCCTATTTTTACATATTAGTGTCACAAATTTTATTACAGATTTTAATGTAGGTGTATAAACTATTAATTTATTTGATTTAATGCATGATTTATTAATAAGTGTTTCAATGGAGGTCAACGTGAGTTAATCATTTAAATCTGTAATAAGAGCCCTTGTGTGCTCACGTGAAGGCCTATTTTGGCGCCAACATGATGTTCCTGATGGAGGCTCAACCATTTTTCCCCGTCATGGGTATCACACGTGCATGGTATTAGAGGATGATTGCGAAGATGAAGATTAGTACCACATAACAATTGTCTCACTTGAGGATGCCACATTGAAAAAAATGATCGAGAATCCATTAGGGATGCCACGTTAACATACTTAGGACAAGCTCTCAGGTGAGCGTATTTGGGGTTTCCATTACTGGATTTAAAAGGTTGTCTCAACTCTGAAGTTGACCTTACATTGAAACACTTATTAATAAATTGTGCATTAAATCGAAAAAATTAATAGTTTATACATCACTTTGAAATTCATAGTAAAGATTGTGATACTAATATGTAATTTGCACTTCGACCTAAGATGTCACGTTGGAGTCAGATAGGTCATCATGTGAGCGCACGTAAGGTTCTCATTAATATACTAAACGTCCGCCCCATTTTTACCCACATTATAATACTAATATATAGTTAATGTATTAAATTGAACAAATTAAAAATTTATGAACTACATTGAAATTTGGGATAAAATGAATGACACTAATATGTAATTTGCCTTTTTATTCGATAACAGTGGGACAGAAAAATGAAGTGCACTTATGGAATAAGTAATAACGGTGGCAGTGCCCTGATTGGTGAGAGTAAAATGACGACATACTACTTATCCAAAAAAAAAAAATGACGACATACTGGAAAAGGAGTTGGACGCACCTTGAGATGAGGGCAAGCACGAAGGTGAAAGCAGGGGTGAGATCGATCATGGCGGAGGCCAGAGTTGGAGAGCTATACCCTATCCCTGTATACATACATATCTGAGATGAACAACTGCACCCCACCCAACAACAGTTAAAATTATTAGATCAACACTCACAACCCCAATTTTTTTGAATCCCACCAAGTAAAGTCACAATACAACAGAGCAAAAAACCAAGCAATTAAATTAAGGAAAATATATACCTGATAAGGCCAAGAAGAAAGATTCGAGAGAGAGTGAAGATGGTGAGTTTGGGAGGGGATCTTGTTCTGTAAAAATGAATTGAAGGTGATGTTAGTTTGGGATAATGGATGAAGTTGAAAAGATAGATAAATCAAGAAGATTGGTAAATACGGTGGACCTGTAAAAGAAGAAACAACAGGGAAGGAGGAAGAGAGTGGCGAGGGCGTTTGAGTATACAACAAACACAAAGTGGCTAACCCCTCTGTTGGTGGCTACTTTGCTTATCGTGCTTAACCCCACTTCCAAGAACTCCACTGTCACCAGGGCCGCCGCCACTCCTGAACAACCCCACATCCTATCTCCCTCTGTTATTTGCAATTTTGCTCAGTTGCACACCAGTGTTGAAGGGCTTGGCAGACCTCAAATACGTACGTAGAGCTCATATGAAGGGGGGAAATTAGTGATTTGGCTACAGCAATCTATGACGTGGTTACTTCATAGACCCACTTGTTCATGTCCGATGTCCATTTATATCCACCATCTCATCTGCGCTGTTATATTTTTACAACACAACAGTAAATCCAAACTCCTAGTCCTAGATGTTACCTATTTTAATACGTAAGTTTTGGGGAAGAATTTGGGGAAGCATCTCTCTAATTCCTCAATTCTACATTTCTACGGTCTAGCATTGGGAGGTGCGCTCAAGTCAACAAATTTTATAATGGGCAGCTCAAGGTAGGACATGAAATATATCTCACCGTCGGATTAGGATATGTGCTATGGGGTAGGGTTCTCTTGTCAGCCTTTTGAAATCGAAAGAAAAATTTTGTATTTTGATGAATAGAAATGAGTGCCACTCTCTGATGTTATCTATCTCCAAAGGCGACGGTCACTTGTTCTTGAGCTAGACATTTGCCATCGATTCAGATTATTGGTAAGACGATTGAAAATTTTGTTTAATTGATGATCACTATGTAAAAGATTGACCATTGAGTTAGGCTTTTTCTCGAATAATTGGTGGAAAGCATGTGCATAGGGCCAAAGTACATGAAATTTGGGTAGTCGTCAGCCCTTCTATTTTTTCTTTCTATTTTTTTATTTTAATTTACACCTATATTTTGCTATTCATTACAAACTTGGCCCTCTTCGAATGTTTTTTGTTTTTTGTTTTTTTTTTTTTTTTTTTTTTCCTTGGGTTATGAGAGCATTTTTATACGTAGAAGTAGGTTTTTCTTTTTGATTTCTTAAAGGACCTTTGATCCTTCTCCCATATTACTCATATTTTTGTTTGTTTCTTTTTGTTTATACATAAGGTGCCGTTATTGAAAGAGAACCTTTTGTTGCTTCCACGGCATGTTTAATTGTTGATAGACATATTAGCCCCTCCCAAGTCAACGCCTTGTGTTTCTCTCCCCTCAGCGGGAAGCCCCCACCATCAACTCTATTTCGGCCCTCAGTTTCCAAGCATTTGGGTCCCTTTAATTTCCACACTCAGAGAGACCATGGCAGATAGGATGGTCACAAAGATGCAATTAACGAGTGTTACCATCAGCTCGGTCGGGTAGTCCTTAATAATCCAGGTCTAGGCAAGTGGAAAAAATAAAATCATAATCAGGTTAAATTTCAGACATGCCTCCAAGACAATAAACAAAAGGGCAAGCAAGAAGCCACCCGCTGCAAGGAGAGAACCTCCGATGACCCAGTTTGATTGCGGCGAAAGAAGAAGCCCATTGAGTAAGTTGGAAAGTGATGGAGCAAAGATCATGGGAAGGCCTTTATATAAGGTCATAACGAGTGCCCCTGCAATCGAGATAATGGTCCCAGTGGACCTGGCCCGACTGCTATTGACTCTCAAGTCTAGAGTTTCCATCCTGAAACGAGTCAAGATTTATACGCATAATAAAGAGAAGAAACTATAAAGAAAATTATATTCAAATACATGAAAGAATGGGAAAGGTCCTTGACGAATAAAGCTGAAAAAAAAAAAAAAAAAAAGACTAGTTTAAAGAATGGAATTGATTGGTAGGAGTAGGACCGTGGACTTTTAGTATTCCTTCAAGAGGCTAAAACATCAGGCGCGCCATTCTCAAAATTTACACATACAATGGTGACAATAATGTTTCCCAAAATTACTTTTATTTTCTAATTTTAAACCTTAATTCTATGTATTTCAAAATTCGATCGATCATTAAATATATACATGAATGAAAAGTATATGGTCCTAAGAGAGATTAACAGAACTCTTGATTTGTTCTTGCCCTTCCTCAAGTTCTTTTGTAGCCTTTGTTATAACTAATACAATCAGGTACGAAAATCAACTGCACCTGATTTCTGGCTTTATATCCGACTTTCCATTTTGTTTTCTTCCAACAAATTTATACTTCCATGCTTTTGTTTTGCAACAGAGGGACTTTATGAGAGGATGACCCAGAGCTACTGATTCTGCTGTCTTCAGCCACCTTCTCTTCCTCGGCTTTCCCCCACACCACACTATAAAACCCAAGGGCTATTGTAGCTGCTCCAATTACACTGCAAACCATTCCAATCAAACCATATATAGTTATTATTTGATTCATACACTTGGTCCGACTTGGGAGTACAAAGCAGTTGAGCCAAGCCCCTTTAGCAGTCCTGATATTGAATACATACTTCCAAAAACAAAACAAAAACGCAAAGATATTCAAAGTACAGACAATTATACCTTCCAAGATGGAGAATATCCCCAAGAAATGTAACCCCCATGAGAACTGCAATGACGATTCCTAGCGGCTTAAACATACATACATAGACAGGCCCCTTCTTGCGCAAAGCCCATGTATGAACAACATTTCGAAGTGCAACCACCAAAATGCCCTGGGGATTAAGGAGCATATCAAATAATAATGAATTTAAACAAGAAATTAGAGTTAGGGAGAATTTCAAATCCTTTTTTTATTTTTTTTTGCCCCGCCGCCGTTTTGGAGGGGGGGGGGGGGTGGTGGGAATAAAAAAACAAATACTTGGGAATTCTTCTATTTGTTTACCGAGTACACAATAGCTATCAACTCCGTATCGAGCCCAAGTGTCCAAGCATTTGGGTCCCTTTCTGCAACCAGAGAGACCATGGCAGATAGGATGGCCACAAAGAAGCTACTAATGAGCGTTACCATCAGCTCCGCCGGGTAGTCCTTAATAATCCAGGTCTAGACAAGTAGAAAGAATACATGTTCAGGTTCATTTTCAGACATGTCTGCAAGGAATAGTTTGATTGGATTTTTCAATTACCTGAACAACATACAATAGTGCAATCAAGAAGCTACCAGTAGCGAGAAGGAAGCCTCCAATGGCCCAGTTTGATTGCGTTGCAACAAGAAGCTCATTAAGTAAGTTGGAAGGTGAAGAAGCAAATATTATAATTGGCGGCCCTTTGTATAGAGTCACAATGAGTGCCCCTGCAATTGATATTATGGTCCCAATGGACTTGGCCTGACTGCTTTTGAATCTCATGTCTAGCTTTTCCATCCTAAAACCAACCATTTAATTCAAACCTTATGCATGAAGGGAAAAAATTTATAGAGAAACTACTTGAGTTGGATTACAGATTTACTTAGGTTCTTACATTGGGTATGTATTAATGTTTCATAGGGTTTGGTGTGAAGAATACAAATCGTCCATTAATTTAATTCAAGAATCTCCATTGAAGCTAGATAAAATGTGGCTCCACTCTTTCTTTCTTTTTTTTTTTTCAGAAAGAAATATGGTTTCATTCATATGGACAATTATGTGACTTTATTTTTCGAAAAAAAAAAGATGGACCTTTTTAACAATATGTTTACAAGAAATTTTAAGAAAATTCTATGGTAACCCATGAAAAAATGAGATACCGTACCTATATGTGGTAATTGATTACACTTCTAAATAACATGATCACATTTTTAAGTCACATTTTGTCATAACTTAATCACATTTTGCGGTAACAGACTTAATTATGAGTGGATTGGTTAAAAAAAGTTGGTCTCCTACAACTACTGATTTTTGTGCAAGAGGAAATGCATATGTGGCCTTAAGGGCCACATGTTGAGCTTTGGAGCAGCACCATCTCTTTGACTCGACAAATTGGGAATTTACTCGAAATGCATAGAAATTACTTTTACCTTTAAATCTCCTTAATATCTTTTTTTTTTCTTTTTTTTTTTTTGAACAATTGATAGAAATTACTTTTACTCCCAAATCTTCTTAATATCAACAAATAAATATCAATATTTCTCAATAAATTTGAATTAGAGATCATTTACTTAATAAATGAAACAAATGTTACTTAACTAGAATCCCATTGACAAATACCACTAAACTAGAATGTAATCCGCCTTTTTGAATTTTAATCAATGCAATTTGCAGTATTTATTGACTACTTTCCAAAACTTATGATGGAACTCTAAATTTTGGTGGCCACTTGGTGAAGGAAAGGGAGAGGCCACTAGCAAACAAGACAAAAAACTACAAGCTATTTTTAAGACAAAAAAATAAATAAGGATTCCATTCCCAACAAAAAAAGGAAAAAAGGAAATTACCAGCTCCTCCCCAGTGTGCTTGTGGCCAATTAGAGAACGCTACGTCACCGTGTACTACCCTATAGGCCTATAAAGCGTGGCAGCGTCATTTTCTTGAGAGGAGGAATAAAAAAGGGCAAGTGGAATTACCAAGATAGCCTTGACATTAGGACAAATGATTGAAGTCCACTTATGCATTAAATAAATTGGCATGCCCTGACTGGTGAGAGCAAAATGACCAGTGAAAACACCGGAAAAGAGAAAAACCCACCTGGAGATGAGGGCAAGCACGAAGGTGAAAGCAGGGGTGAGATCGGTCATGGCGGAGGCCAGAGTTGGAGAGCTATACCCTATCCCTATGTACATACACATCTGCAATGAACAACTGCACCACACCCACACAAAAAAAGGATCCCAATTTTTTTTTGAGTTTCCACTAAGTTAGAAAATAGAAATATACGAAGCAAAGCAAAAATCAAGCAATTAAATGAGGAAATTACGCGAGCAGGCTAAAAAGGAAGATTCTAGAAACAGTGATAACGGTGATTTTGGGAAGAGCTCTTGTTCTGCAAATGAATTGAAGGTGGGGTTAGTTTGGGATCTGTTGAGTGACAGAAAATTTGGGTTGTGGAGATATTGATCGATAAAGAAGAAGATGGGATTTGGGATGGACCTGTAAAAGATGAAGCAACAAGGAAGGAGGACGAGAGTGGCGAGGGCATTTGAGTATACAACGAACACGAAGTCGCTCATCCCTCTACTCATGGCTACTTTGATCAACGTGTTTAGCCCCACATCCAAAAACTCCATCGTCACCATGGCTACTGCCACCCCTGAACCACCCCACATTCTCTCTCTCTCTCTCTGCGCTGCTATATGCAGTTTTGATTTTTGTAGGGTGAGGAGTGAGAAGTGAGACCTGAGGAGGGGTTGGCTTGGCTCACCTGAAATAGGCACGGAGAGCATTCTTTATCATCGGGTAGCTGTCACCAAATGTATGGTCAAGGTATAATATCATGATTGATTTTTATCATAAGGCTCTTGCTAAGGTGCAATTCAGTAATTTGACAGCAACAAATCAATGGTGTGGGCGATGGGCCACGTGGTTGCCTACTTGCCTTATTGACAAGAGTACGGAATGGACCGATACACCCACGCGACATACGTGCTCAGGCGACAAAACACTTGATTTGTAATTATGCTTAGTTTCTTTACTGTGTGTGCTGTATTATTATTGTCTTTGAGTCTTCACCTTTTTTAATTTCTTCTCTTTTGCCACCAATAGAGTTATAAAGTGGCAATAGCCGTCCCTTTTAGAAATGGATTGAAGAAAAGATCAGCAGGTCGAAAGGCCAAGGCCCGAGTCCCGGACCAAGACCACATGAAGCCCATGGGATTAAGCCTGGCCTGAGAAGTCAAGCTCGAGGGCCATAAGACTCCAGAATGGGCTTGGGCTACTTTTAAAATTAGAATTGGCCTGAATCCATCCCAAATGAAAGGGAACGGCTACTGTAACCTCACTTTTTTATCAAACTTCCCTTTTCATTTTGGTTTTTAAAATTTTATGCAAAATATAAAATGTTTTTATAAAACCGACTGCATTATTCATTAAAAAACATTATTTTAAACAACTTTGCATATGAAAGTTTTTTTCAAAATCTATTGTTTAAATAAACTTTTTGGCAAAAAATGAAATAAATGCTATAAATGGCTAAATATTTCACTTAAACGATAGATTTTGGAAAAATTTTCTTCGACAAAGTTATTCAAAATGATGTTTTCTAATAGGACTGCACGACCGGTTTTTGCAAAAACCTCTTATATTTTGCATAAAAACTTAAAAACTTAACGCTATGTTTGAATAAGGAATTTTTCGGTGAAATTTGCTTTTGAGATGAAATTTATAAATTTTTTATAAGAATGAAATGAACAAAATCCTTACAAAAATTTTACAAATTCTATCTCAAAAGTAAATAAAAATTCTTTATCCAAACATAGTGTAAAATATGGAAATGATAAAAAGCGGAGGTGTAATAGCCATTCCACAAATTAAATTTTCCCAAGAAGCAAGGCAAAGCCCGAAATTTTAATTAAAATTGGGCCCGATATAAGGATGTTGAGCCATGGTGTCAATGATGCTATGGAAATTGATGAGCACAGTGATTGGAACAATGTGGCGTACGAAAAGACAAACTTGAAAGTGATAGCTTTTAGAGTTATTGATGGTTTCTGGATCATCCACATGCTAGCGGATGAGAGGTCAATTTCCTTTTACTCTAATCTATTCTATATAGGGTATCATGCAGAAGATTGAAGATGCATGTGTCCAATGAAGTCATAGGCTCGATCTATCATACGAAAATGAAATAAATAAATAATGAAGAGTTGCATGGTTTTCGTATCTCCAGTGTATCAGTCTCTTATTGCTGCAAATACCATAGTAGTCTAAGCTGGAATCCACTTAGACTTGGGTTAGTGAAAAATTAGGAGCATTTTCAAAATTACCAAGGCACTATTTGATTGCACTTATTTTAAGATTTTTTTTACTTTTGAAAGTAAAAATTGTAAAAGCAAAAAGCATTGTTTGGTTAGAGGAAATAAAAAAGACTCTTAGAAGGTAAAAAACAAAATATTTGATTCTAGGCAAAAGCAATGAAGATTTACTTATAAAAGTCATTTTTATCCTTTGGACGAGTTTGACCTTAACTCGAAAAATGTACGATCAAGAAAGGTTGTGCTAGTTCTACGCTTTCGTTTAGGCAACGATGATTCGATAGAGTTTTTCATTACATTCAAAAGATTACTGGCGAAATTAATTTTACTAAACATGCTTTTGCTTTTATTGCTTCTACTTAAAACAAAAAAAAGTAAAGAATGACTTTTACTACTTAAAAAAAATCTTTTAAAAAATGTAACCAAACAATGCCTAAGTCATTGAAGATTAGTACCATATGCACCAATTTTCTCCATCAACTCTCTGCATGCACTAACTCACGTGACAGAGGGCTGTAACCACATCAGCCCAAGTAGCGTTTTCCTATAATGGATAGTAGTAGGCTTCAATGCATGTCAGTTTTAGGGTTGTCGTGAATTGGACCACACCATATACTTCAAAGTGGTCCAAAGGTTTGTAATGACTTTATGGAACCTTTAATTTTTATTTATTTATTTATTTATTTTTTTGGGGGCATCAATCACTTCCAATTTTCCTAGTCGGTGGTGTTCTCAGAGTCGTACTTCTCCCACTCAGCATATATTGTTGCACTTTCTCCTCCAGCTTTTCTTTGGCTAATTGTCATCTTTATACAATGAACTTCAAAGGCTGAAATTCCCAAGCAATTTAACATAGTGCTTTAGACCCTTTTTTTCCCAAGAATTTGCAAGATTCGACAAGTTGTTTTTGTGTGTTCACACTTCTAAGCAGCGTCCGAAGTACGTCTAACGCTGTCAATGCTCTCATGCTGACAAGCTTAGGTTAAAAGACTTTAAACTATAGGGCTTTTCAGAAATGACTCAGTGGCTGATAAGATAGTCTGATGGGAGCTAGTCTTTCCATAGACCTGTGTGGATTTTCTGCCTTAGCTAGGGTTGAACACCATTTTGGCCACCTAAGATATATTAGCCCTCCAACAACTCACTTCGTGCCTATGAATTACAAAAACAAAAACAAAACAGGAAGTTGAAAACATTTGCTTTAGTACGTTATTGTTAGTGGAAATTCCAAAGCTCCTGTTCTCCCTAGCTATTATGGAAGATGGCCCAGTTGTCCAATGAGAGTATAAGCAATCAGGTTAGACCCATTGATGTATTTGCATTATTAACAAAAATAAATAAATCAATCAATCCAATTTAAGCAAGTCTTTAACAAAGTAATTGTGTTGTTTCAACTTAATTTGAGACTCTAGGAATGCTTGGCCTTACGTGGCTAAAAGCTGAAATAATTGTGTCATCTTATTCTAATAAAAATAATAAATAAATAAATAACAATTTATGGAGAAGTTTCTTCTCTTTTTTTTTTTTTTTTTTCTTTTTCCTTTTTGGGTTAGTTACAATAAAGTAAGGATAATGCTATTTTGCCCCACACTTTACCTTACTATGTATATTTAGGAAGGTAAAGTTGTGAAACCCACTTATTTGATTAACCCCTAAAATTTGAAACTCTCCTAAATACACATAGTAAGACAAAGCGTGTGGCAAAGTGCGGGACAAGGTAACATTACCCTTAAAGTAATATCTTCAACCTTATCCTATGTTTGGATGAGGGATTTGTGGGAGGATGGAAGGGGGATGAGGGAAAAGTTGATGGAAAGGGGTTAAGGGGTGTGTTTGGTAGGAAGGAAAATGAGAAGGAGGGAAAGGGGGGCGGTGGGGTGGGGTGCAGAGTGAACCCCCTAAACCGCTATTTTTTCATCCCTCCAATTTTGGGGGGAAAGGTAGAGGGAAATCATGTTTTTTTTTTTAAATAATCATATTATCATCACATTTTCATAACATTTTTTACATATAAGGGTAGAAAAGTAAAATCATACTTTTAAATATCTATTCACCTATCTAACCAAACACAAAGGAATGAAAAAAACTATCATTTCATACATCCTACCAAACACACAGGAAGGGAAGAGGGCTTTCCTTCCCAGGGATGAAAAGTCCATCATTTTTACATTTATTTCCTTCTACTTTTCCATCCTCCCTACCAAACATAGCATTAGACTACCCACATCTAGAGCTGCAAACAAGCCAAGCCGAGCAGAGCTTTGGAGTGTTCAAGCTTGGCTTAGTTAAAAGCTTGTTATTTATAAACAAGCCGAGCTTTAAATGAGGTTAATTTATTGTGCTCAAACTCAGCTCATTAAGATTTAGAAAAGCTCAGGCTCGGCTCATTTAACTAAACAAGTCGAGCTCGAGCTCGAGCTTGAGCTCATGTTCAAGATTGGTTTGATCTCGTAAATGTGAGTTTTAAACATTAAGATAAAAGTTCACAAACCTTAAAAATCTTCCTTGGATAAGTACAAGATATAACTACTAAGGAAGTATTATCTCTTTCATGTTAATTGGTCCACTCAACAAAGAGAAACCAAAAATAAATTAGGATATTTATACAAGCCCCTTAATGAGCCTACTAGTAAGCTATTTTACGAGTCTTTTAACGACCCTATTTGCGAGTCTATTCACGAGCCCTTAAAAAACTTGTTCACGAACATAAACAAGCGAAGCTAGGGTCTGCTCAAGCTTGGCTCGTTTAATAAACGAGTCTAGTATTCAAGCTCAGGCTTGGCTCATTTATTAATCGAACGAACTCAAACGACCCTTTATCGAGCTTGTTCACGAACGGTTTAGTTCATTTGCAGCCCTACCCACATCCCTATCCATCAAAATAGCACCAAGACACAACAGTGACAAAATTCCTTGGCATTAGGTCCTATATATATCATATTAACATAGGAAGCGCACCAAAAGAAGTAGGGGTGGAAAATGGTTCGGGTAGACCCTAGAATTGGACCATTCTGTGCAATTCGGTTTGGTCCAAATAATAACTGGTCTAATTCTTGGGACAAATTTTTAAAAACTGATGAATTCGGTCCGGTTCACAGTTTAAGGGGTTTCAGAAACGACCTAAACTAAATTCCCAAATTTAAAAAAAAAAAATTAAATAAATGTTATACTTCATATATAAGTATTATTGAATAAATAATAATACTTTCAATAAAATTATTACATTTTACAAAAAAAAATAAAAACAAAAATAAAAAAAAAACCTAAGAATCGGACCATTTTGTCGATCCGGTCCTGTCTAATGTGATACAACTTTCGGTTCAATTCTAATCCAATTTTTTAGGTTGTAAATTAATTCAGTCCAATGTAGAAATACCCTGAGCCGAACCGGTCCTGACCATTTGCATCCCGAAAAAGAGGTATATATATATAGAAAATAGAGAAATACTATGGTCAACGGCGATGATTAGACCGTGCGCCCTCATTGATGCGCGCATGGCAGGGGCATGAGGGGTCACGCACGCACCAATGGGTGAACGTAGCATCCCCCTAGAAAATAATGGCAGTTGATGTGAAAATATAATGGACTTGGACTTGAGTGGATGCACCATAAGACTGACATGCTTACGTCAAAACAGTTAAAATGACAGGCATTTGCTCAATCTGCAGCTTACGTTCTGGTAGGGAGAGGGAGGATCAGCCTAGGCAACAGTAACACGCTTACATGGATTTTCAAACTGTTACGGGATTCCACATTTCATGTTGTACTCGATTGTACAAATCTAAAGCCAATCATAAGGAAGTGGGTGCTTGCATGTGATAACACAGTATTTTTCTATATTCCCTGAATAAACCCTCTTGAGCCCACTGTCCCAAAAACCATTTTGAGGCTGTTTTGCAGTCGGTTTTTCTTGGGTGTCGAGACTCAAAAATGCAAGCTTCTCTAAAGTAACCTAATTTAATGGTTTCGATCATTTCAATCGAACTTGTAACCAAAAAGGAAAGTTAAAAAAAAAAAAAAAAAATTAAAATTAAATATCCACTGAGAGCACCCATCAGATGGTGGCTACGGTCCACTATTGATGCTGATAGAGCAATAATACCAATGGTTGCAGAAGTGGCTGGAGGGAGGCACTTCTGGCCGGACACAGCCAAAGAAGATGAATGCGTGCCGACTTCAATTTGACGCATCAAAACAAGCTGAAATCTTTATTTCGTACACCACCACTAGGTGGACCATGTACTACTAGCGCCCATCAGGATCAGGCGGTAGTGCTTGGGTTGCTTTGCTTGACTTTGACCTATCATAAGAATACCAAATAAATGGGTAATTACCTGCACACTTTGTTTGGCTACCAAGAAAATGGAAAACAACATATACAGCTGACAATGGGTGGTTGAGAAAACCATTTTTTTTTTCCTCTTCTAATATATATTTGGGTAAAGTTGGTGAGGAAACAAGTCACACAAGCTTCTCTTCAAATTGCCTCCATCTCTTCCCAGAGTTCAACTTTTATATCCAACTAAAGACATCTAGCTCTGCAATCCACAATTTTTTTTTCTTAATTAAGCTAGACAACTGACCTGGAGAATTTTCCATTACTCCTAGTGTCCTGAACAAGAAAGGTTAAAAAAAACATTTTAAGCAATCATATCCACAATGTTTTCTCTCTTCGGAATCAAATTGAGACACGGATTTGTTTTGATAAAACAAAAACACTCCCATCGTAAAATTACGGAATGATTTTCACACATTAAAAATATATAGCAGACTTCAAAACAATATAAAAAATTAAAAGAACAGATCTTATGAACAACACTTGAGAGTATTACAAATGATAAAGGATCATAACCTAAGAATCACTTTTTTAATTTGAATTTTCGATTTTTTCACCAAATGATACATATGCTATTTATTATATGAGACTAGTGTAGAGTCAAATTAATTGACCTTTGAGGAGTAAGCCTAAGATATATATCCACGTTTGATACCACAAAATTAGGCCATTGTATTGAATAATAATGCAAAGGGGCAGAGGAAATGTAGGAAGAAAAAACAGTGAAAATTGGGAAAAGGCTGGCAAATGACAGGGCCGGGTGTCATGTGGCCCAAGTCCATGTCAGAGTCGTGGAAGTCACATGTCATAAAACTGAGGAATTAAGAGGCTGTCTGTCCACAAGGAGTCCCAAGGAAGTACACGTTGATCCAACTTTTGGCCTTTGGCCTTTGGCCTTTGGCGTCTTTAGCGGCAGGGACAGAGACTACTCAGTGCAACCCATTGGCTCCATTACTCGGTACCTCTCTTTACCTCACTGACTCGAAACAAATGAAAGAGAGAAAAACAAAAGAAAAGTTTTACATAGAGGGAGAGAGAAGCACCAGCAGCGTACTAGGTGGGGTCCTTGTGGACCGTTCACTGTTTATCTGGTGACCTGGATTTGGATTTGGTGCAGTTTGCACTTTTAACTACATCGTGCAGTTATCAGTGGATGAGCAACATGTGGCAAGAAAGAAACATAACCGGTTAGGATTTCGAAAAAGAGAAACATGAACGGGTGGGATTTCGAAAGATGAGTTTGGCGTCAAAGTGTTAATGTCGTAACCTTTGAGTGTGAAATCTTTGCAACGAATCCCAAGGCGTTCATGCTTCTCCCTTGCCACATGGCGCCCATCCACTAGTAACTGCACCATGTAGTTAAAGGTGCAAACTGCACCAAGTCCAAGTCCTTGGTGACCCCAACCAAACTAACGGATTGGGATTTGGTAAAGTTTGGGACTTTAACTACATGGTAAAGTTATTATTGCATTGACGTCACGTGGTAAGGGAGAAGCAGGGATGGCTCGGATTCGCTGGTAGCAAAGCAGTTGAGACCACAAAATCTAAGAATTGCTTTGTTACCAATGAATCCAAGCTGTCCCTTCTTCTCCCTTACCACGTGACGTCAATCTAACGATAACTTCACCATGCGGTTAAAGTCCCAAAACTTTACCAAATCCGGATCCCAAACTGAATTCCATTCAATTTTACACGCACATGTTTGGTTCGCCTCCCAAAAGTGCTTGGTGGCCAATAGGTGGACCAATTAACATGAAAGAGATAATACTTCCTTAGTAGTTTATCTTGTACTTATCCAAGGAAGATTTTTAAGGTCTGTGTACTTTTATCTTAATGTTTAAAACTCACATTCGCGAGATCAAACCAATCTTGAACATGAGCTCGAGCTCGAGCTCGGCTTGTTTAGTTAAACGAGCCAAGCCGAGCCGAGCCGAGCCTGAGCTTTACTAAATCTTAATGAGCCGAGCTTGAACACAATAAATTAAGCTCGTTTAAAGCTCGGCTCGTTTATAAATAAACAAGCTTTTAACTGAGCCGAGCTTGAACACTCCAAAGCTCGGCTCGGCTCGGCTCGGCTCGTTTGCAGCCCTAGTGGCCAATAGGTCTTAGATTCGTGGCCTAGAATTAATTCCACTCTAGATTATTACTAGGCCCTTGGCCAATATTCCAGTGGGCCCATTTGCCTTTGACAATTGGGTCCAATATGCCACGTCATTTGATACAAATTTCCTCCTAACAATTTGTGTGAGACAGTTCATACTTGAACAAGTAACAATCTCTACGAAAAATTAAAGTAATGACTTATATAGAGAACACATCAAAAGTCTAACCGTTCAACCAATCCACAGGGGCACCCATTCGGTATTAATAGTTCAATGGCAACTTGAAAAATATAGAGATATTGGAAGACTATTATGGTAAGCAATTTTCAAGTGTGCAATATGTTGACGGTTACCTACCACTGCATCATATTCCAAGAGAAGAGGACCATAGTTTGGAATAATGAGCAAGGGGAAGCGTAAAAAAGGCGGTGTGGGGTCATGGCGTTTCGGCCATGGCCCATCATGAGGTGGCCCACTAATTGGATAAGCATATGTAATAATAGGTAAGTAACCATTGTACCACAAGTCCACAACCGCATATTTATTTCTCATTTCTCACGTACCATGTTTACCACGAAAGTATCAACCCTAGCTGCTGGTCATTGACACCAGCAGTGAGGGCCCACATTAAAACCCATTGAGCCTATTCTCACCGTGAAGCTTTGACAGATAAATCTCATCCACCAAAGAATGGGACACTACTCTCCCCACGCGTTGGAGGAGCTCCTCCTCATCAGCCCCTATTTGTTTTGTGCCACGTATCACAAACACATGAACATACATTTATATTTCCTTTAACATGTGGGTGGGCATGCAAATATGAATACGTAAAGATGTATTTGCAGTAATGTAAACACGAAAATGCATATGTATAATCTATTTTTTTTATTGTTTGGAAAAATACGTGTGATGAAATATTAGTAGAGGTAAAGAGAAAGTTCTTTCACACCAGTGTGAAAGCGAGTATTGTCCCAAAGAATGGAGAATGAAACAGGGAAAAATCTAAGTCATCCCAAATTCCATGAGCTCTCATTTCTTTATTAAGAAGGGAGAACAAAGAGCATCTTTACATACATTATGTCCATGCTCCCATGTGCCATCCCTTCTGTAAAGAGAAAAAAATGAAACCAAAGTACTAGATAGTGCTAGTGTTTGACATGAAATGACATCGTTGGGGACATCTTAGGGTAAGAAAATAATGAGGTTTATTATAGACATACTATGGTTGGTAGTTGGGGGGGAAGATACAAGGTGTGATTGATTTGTTAGGCCTTTTTAAGGTCTCCCAAACGGGGTTGCCACACCCCTCTCTCTCTCTCTCTCTCTATGATCATTCAAAAAAAAGGGGGAAGGGGGGTACTTTCTGGGTGATTGATCAAATGTCCCTATCTGTTGAACCCCACATATCTCAGTCATGTTGTCCTTAACCACAGAGCCTTAGATGCCTATTCCATCTCTCTATGATTGTGAGTCCCTTTCAAATCCCTGTTGGTATAAGAAGCTAGCATCATCAAAAGCCCCACACCCAAGTGGTACAATCATAGCTATCTCAACTCAAACAACACCACTTTACATACATTGATTAGTCTAATTTAATTTGAAACTCAAATCCCATATGACGAATTAATGATGGTGAAGGGGATCATCAACGTACTCCTTGACTAGTAGATTCAATTCTTGACTCAACTTAGTACTAAGGATTACCATTAATTTAGCAAAGATTCATGGTTCAACTACTTCGTACATGGCATATGTCACACGCAGATAATGTAACTAAACAAACCTTCCGTTCAAGGATATGATTACAGTCGTCTAAAAGTGGGATCAGCATAATCTAGTTGTGTTTTGATTTTCCAGCTTACTTTATTGAGTGATGTTGATAGTGATAGATAATGATGGTGAAGGGGAAGTTTAAGTAGAAAAGAAAGCAAATTCTTCATAAATCCAAGGGCCTGTTTAGGCATATTGGAAATTGAATAAGCTGGTCGATCTACATACTCTTTATTTGGATTTTAAAGGAAAAAGTTAAAGAGCCCGATTTATTTGTCTAATTGATGTAGTAGTCATCACATCAGCCCATCATGAATAGTTATTTTTTTAATAATTTTTTTTATTATTTGGTCAAAACTACCACATTAGTTAGACAAAGAAATTTGGATAAAAAGGTCGAATTATGCAGCATTACTCATTTTAAGAAAAACCAACCCACTACTGTTGAAAGAGGACCAAAAAAAAAAAAAAAAAAACCCTACTTCCGTACCTTGTTTTATTTTCTACACAAGGTAGGACGACATATTTACAAGGAAAAAAAAAAGTACATGACTTATAAATAGTGGTGAAATTATATAAGACCGTACCATTCAATTTCATTTTCTGTTAGCCAAGTTCTTATGTTTCTCAAAAGTCCCAAGTCATGGATTCTTTATTCAAGAAATATACTCATAGTATAACTAATAAGGTTGAGTGCAGCATGTTGGTCTATCGTTGCTAAAGCAATATATATGTGGACATGAGATGGTTGGCTCCACAGGTGGGTTATAGGTTGACCCATGCTCCTTTATGTAAAATTGTTGCACGTTTAAATGTCTTGCAATGACAAATCATTACGAATACATTTTTGGATTAGGTAAGAGGGACCATATGATACGAATACATTTTTGGATTAGGTAAGAGGGACCATATGATACGAAGCGTTCCACCACAAGTTGACGACTCTAGTGGGTGATCTTCAAAAGTCCGATCAATCACTTTCTATCTGGCTGTCATTAGCAAAAAAGGGTGATCGACCATCTGAATGGGAATAATTGATTAAATGTGCATGAATATCTAACTCAAGACTGGTCAGCTGGTTGGATGGCCTAGATTGAAGGGGCAGCTTTAATCCCCTTCCCTTCTTAGGAATTTTAGATTGGTCGGGTTATAGGAAAATAATTATAGTTGGTAGTCATTTTTAGTTATGTTAGTAGTCATTTATTAGGAAGTTAGTAAGAATTGGCACTGAACTGTAATTATTCTCCTATAGCCTGACCCATCTAAAATTCCTCCTTCCCTTTTTGATAATTGGTCTGATTGAAGCCCTAGCTAATACGAGGCACAAAATAGAGGGCCATATTTTCGACTTTTTTTTTTTTCTTTCTTCTTTTTTCTTCCTGATGTCATGCCATTCATTTTTTCGACATCGATGATGTGGAAATGGTGGTTGTGAAGAGAGTTCTTACAAGAAAGCCTTGTTTTACAGCAATGAAAAAGGTTAGAGAAAGGCGACTGACCATCTTTCTTTTCTTGCCTTTTTTTTTCCCAGTTTTTGGATGGGTACACAAGCTTTTCTTGGCCAAGATTGTGACCAGCAATGCTTTTGGGTGGGTACGCAATGCTTTCACGTGATGCCTTGGAATTTATCTCAGTGTGGGAAAGTTAGAATTCGCAGTGTTTTGATTCATTGACCAACTTCACTCATCATTTACATACACACACACACACACATTATCTCTCTCTCTCTCTCTCTCTCTCTCTCTCTCTCTCTCTCCAAATCCATTTACTATTGCATGTAGGGCATCCAAATTATGCAACATATATGCTGTTGAAAATTTTGAGTTAATTTCTCCTCTCTCTCCTTAGACTATAAGGTGAGGTGACTAAATTCTTGGTAAATTCATTTACTTTCTCTTATTGTCCTAATTTTAGTAACCATTTCTTTCATACCGTAAAAACTTGAAGACCGATCTTAATCGGGCACTGGTACGTAGTAGCAATAACATAGTTACCACTACTAGTTCAAGAAAGGGTAACATAAAGAAAAATGGATATAGGAAAGGCAATGCACAACACTCCCTCCCCTACTTCTTTAGGAGAGAGAGGAATTGGTGATATTGAAAATAATAATAATGATGATGATGAAGATGAACGAAGAACTTAAAGAGAAATCTCATGAGAAACAATGTTTAACTGATATTTAACATGGGAAAAACCTAACCAAAGCCTCAAGGATCGATTATGAGTTTTTGTCTAATTTTAACAAATTAATGAATTGATGTGTCTGGAATAGTAGGTTACACGTACTATAAAACCTGCATAGAAGAGGCTGATTTGGAGATGATGCTCCTAACAAGAAACGGCCGGGATCGTTGCATCCATACATGCACATGCCCATGTATGCATAAGTTAGTAAGTTACACCACAGACACCCATGTTGGAAAATGTGGATTCCATTTTGTAACTATGTAGGTGGAACTGAGGTAGAGTACATATAATTTAGTCTTGTTTAAAGAATAAAAACATTCCATCACTCCAAGAAACACTGAAATTTAGGCCTTTGGACATCACCAATAATACTTAATTACACCAAACAATGGAAACAAACCCAATTCACTGTCCATTGATTAGTGAATGTTTCATTGCTTCTTTGAAAAAAAAAAAAGTGCAATCTTCCTCTACCCATATCATATATGTCATATAATAAACTACAATATATCAAACATTCCAAAACGATATCAAAAGAGACTCTTCTGCCATTCTTTCCCCACATACCAACTTTCCTCATGCAGGAATTGAGGGGGGGGGGAGAAGAACAAGCTAGATTTGCCTGCTTTGGAGTATGCATTATTGGATATTGTGTCTTATTGTCTGCTAATCTATCTTCATCACATTTTTAATTAATATTTTTCTCTATGTGAGATTGAAGAATTTTTTAATATGAAATGGGGCATTGGGAAGGATGGGAAGAGCAGAGATTCCACATCCTTAATGGAAGAAAGGGATGGGTGCACTCGACAACTGTTATCTTGACCAAAACTCTTCTGCCATTCTTTCCTCCCATACCAACTTCTCCAATGTCATAAAAAATTGTTGGAAGAGTTATAAAAAAAAAAAATTTAAGAAAAAAAAAAAAAAACCAATATAATATGCATGTGTAGTATAACCATCACCGCCACCTCATTATATAAATCCAAAAGATCATTCAATTGCAGCACCAAACACACCCCCTTTGGCTTACATCATCGCATCAGACTCTGTCGCCAACTCTCCTATTTTACTCTGCCTAAGGATTCGTACATTCATGCACACCAATACAATTTTAAAACCACAATAACAGAACCCTTTCCATTTTTCTCTCTCTCTCTCCAACAAATGCAGTTGCCTTCTTCCTAAGAAGAAGCCAAAGGGAAAATTATGAAGATAGCAATGTCTGTCACTATCAAGAAATGAAGGAGAGACATGATGAGATATGTGGTGAAATTTCTTCTTCCTTTTTTTTTAACATTGCCAATGAGAGGACATTTTCTTCATAATGGACGGTCAAAAAGTGTAAATGGGTCTGTCAAAACTTTCTTGGTGTCAGGAGCTAGGGGGCAATGAAAGCACTGAAAGCTTCTTTTAGTAATCATGTAAAGTACCCACATACACACGCACACAGATTAACTTTCTCACACTTGCCCCTCAGTAAATTTCTTCTCTTAACTGAGATCTACAAGACAAGCACACTTCAGATAAATTGGCTTCACTTCTAATCCTGTCATGTGTATTTTCAAGTACAGAATCTGTATATCAGTGTGTATGTCCATGGATGTATATAAAACTGTGCAACGTATGGTGAGTGATGAAAAGTACAATTAGTGTATTTGGACGAGGGATTTGCAAGAAAGATTTGGATTAACATGGAATTTTATCATCATTTGCATCTATTGCTGCCGCCATAATTTGGCATTAAAATCCTAACTTATCCCAAATCACTCATCCAAACACACCATTAAACCTTATATTGCATGATTCTCCTCATCAATAACACCCCTATTGACCTTCAAACTTTTCTATTCTAACTTGCTTAATACCGTGTGCCACTTCTTAAGTATTTCAATTTATCACTGGGAGGGCCTCTTTCCACACTCCTTTTGGCTTCATCCACATCTTTCATTAAAAATTTTGTCATTTTCTAAAAGAAGAGAGGAGGGAAGGGAAAAGAAGATAAATGACAAAATTGCTATGGAAGGGTACGGACTCAACCAAAAAAGAAGTGGAAATAAACCCTCCCGATATTGCTGGATCATGTAATTTGTGTTCTTGGTCTTCCGATGGTGTTGCCATTGTATTGCAAATTTAAAAACTAGTACCGTTCACATGCTGAAGTAGGCTTCAAATTTTTGTTCACTTTGTGTGAAAATGTGCTAGGTTATATACTCCCCTCCAATCCAACAATGCTGTAAATACATGGTGATTTGTACAAAGTGTTGCAAGGGTACCCAAAATTTAGGGCTCTAGCCATATATGGCCCTTGAACATGCATATGGCAACACGACACCTTCGGTGCTACACTTGGTTACATTCCAACTTAATTATTGGTTGATAGAAGCCCATAACCACCCATGGTGGCATACAACCAAAATCTTATTGGCGATTGATTTTAAATACCCCTTGACGTTTCTGTAAATATATAAAATTAGGTATGGCATTTGGGTATGTTAGAGGCCAGGCCGATGTCACTTTCAATAATATGACAGTAGTGTTTCCACTAGATTGCCACTCCAATTACAAGTCGTACGTGTTACCATTTAGTACGAGTAGGTCCTCATAAAGGACGCGTTATACATAGGCTTGGTAGTTGGTGCCACCCTTTTTTTCTTTTCTTTTTCTTCTTCTTCAATTTTTTTTTTTTTTGGGCGGTGGGGAATTTTTACAAAAACTTGCTCTAAATATTTTTCTTTAATTAGTTGTCACAGCTCAAGTTGTAATGTAGAACTTCCATAGCCTTTCCTTCTTTCTTTCTTTCTTTCTTTCTTTCTTTCTTCCCTTTTTTTTTTTTTTTTTTTGGTTGGGTGGTGGGGAATTTTTACAAAAACTTGCTCTAAATATTTTTATTTGATTAGTTGTCACAGCCGAAGTTGTAATGTAGAACTTCCATAGCCTGTTTTTATTTTTTTATTTTTTGAGCGGTGGGGAATTTTTACAAAAACTTGCACTAAAATTTAGGCTATGAAAGAGGACTCGATCTTTCTTTTTTTAATTTTTTTCCTTTTTAGTTAGTTTGATAAAATTTGCCTTTTACCCTTACCCCCCTTAATATCAATAAATGAGTATTAAAGCTTCTTCATAAGTTTGAATCTAAGATCACGAAGAGTAATGTAGAACTTTCATAGCCTTTAGGCTATTAAGGAGAAATGAAATCTTTTTTCTTTTTCTGAGAATCAATAGAATCTATTTTTTATTATTAACCCTCCTTAATATCAACAAATAGGAATCAATGCTTTTTCATAAGTTTAAACCCAAGATCACGAAATTAATGTCACTAGGTTACGTACAATGCCACTAGGCAAGGAGGACTGAATTAATAATGTAACTTAATTTAAAAAATTAATGATAGTAATATTGAATGTTATTTTGAAGTTGACAGGACAATATATAATAACTGACATTTAATTTAGAAATTTGCTAGTGGCTACCAATGCCATGTAGCCAACATAAGCACTGGATAAATCTCTTCCTCGAGTATGGGCATATTGGTCTAAATTGAACGAAATTAATGGTGTTGCAGTTTTATTATTATCATTAACAGTAGTTGAATAAATGAATGGAAGCCAGTGGTGGGAAGTTTTCCTGGGACTGAAATGAGTGGTAATCCCTCAGTGTGTCAGAATTGTATAGAAAATAAAGCATTGGAGTTGGAGAGAAACAGATAGAGAAATGGGTCTTTGAAGAAATTGAGAGGGGAGGATCTACTCATGATATGTGTGGAATAATAAGGTTTGGTCTAGCTGATAATTGACAATTGGGATGAGAGAGAGAGAGAGAGAAAGAAAGAGAGTGGGGGAGAGGAGAAAAAAGAAGAAGCAAGAGAGTAGTTTTTGAATGGAGAATTGAAAAAAGAGACCGTTGGGAACTGGGAAGGAAGCGAGTGGGCCTCAGCAAATCATATTAGTAAAAATTTAAATCATGATTAAATACAGCTCCACATTTGAGTGAGAGAGAGACGCATAAATGGAGCCCATTAGCCATGTATAAAGAGAGGGCAGGATGTTGGGGTTTTCCTTTCTTTTATAAAGAGAGAGAGAGAGGAAGAAACTCTATTAATTAACTTCAAAAGGATTATTCATGGAAGAACATCTGAACCCATTAGCTATTACTCATCTCCTTCAACACACCCTGAGAAGCTTGTGCATTCATGAGAATTCTCAATGGGTATATGCTGTCTTTTGGAGGATCTTGCCCAGAAATTACCCACCACCAAAGTAAGGGGAAAGACATTAAAGAAATTCTCTTCACTAAAAAAATTACATCTGATCTCTCATAAACTTATGTTCATTCCATAGATCAAATCCATGTCTTTATATATATGTGTGTGTGTGTGTGTGTGTGTTCTGATATTCTACTTTTGTCTCTGTGTTAGATGGGATGGTCAAGGAGGAGTTTATGATAGGTCTAGAGGAAACAGGAGGAACTGGTATTGTTTTTCAGTTACAATAAATTGCATAATTTGCCATGCATTAATTTTGCATCTTGGTGATAGTCTCACGCTATATATATACATGGCAGGATATTGGTTTGGGAAGATGGTTACTGCAACTTTAATGCGTCGACAACGGAGATGAACTCTGGCGATTGCTCGGGCTCATCGGCTTTTGGGAACTGTGAATTTCAACACTTTCAGGGACTGCAACCCGACCTCTTCTTCAAGATGTCCCATGAAATCTACAACTTCGGAGAAGGGTAAGCAAGAATTGATTATAATCACCATTCCTTTCTATTTTGGGGAGTTTAATTGGTTTAGCCCTACAAGTCATCTCAAAAGCTAGCAAGTTTAATGGAGTACTGGTTTTATGGGCAGTTTGATTGGAAAAGTAGCTGCGGATCAGAGTCACAAGTGGGTATACAAAGAACCAAATGATCAAGAAATTAACTTCCTGTCTGCATGGCATAACTCAGCAGACTCAGTAAGCAAATTCCTCATATTTATATTCATATGCTTACACTAGTTTGTGATTTCATGTTCCATTTTCTTACAGAAAATCTTTCTGTTTACAGCATCCTAGGACATGGGAAGCCCAGTTCCAATCTGGTATTAAGGTATTAACATTAACAGTAGAGACTTCAAACCCTTCACCAGAAGGGAAAAAAAAAACCCTCCAAACCCTTGAAAGGTTTTAGTAAGATCCACTTCCCAGTTTCAGTCTGGTATTAATTCAAATATCTTGCAGACCATCGCTTTGATTGCAGTTAGAGAAGGTGTTGTCCAATTAGGATCTGTTCACAAGGTTTCTCTCTCTCTCACTCTCACTCTCTCCCCTAGTTTTCAATTCTCACTAGTACTTCCTCAATTTCTTTTATCATTCATGGCAATTTAAGGTGATTGAAGACCTGAGCTACGTTGTTCTACTACGAAAGAAATTCGCCTACATCGAAAGCATCCCCGGCGTGCTCTTACCGCACCCATCATCTTCTTCATTCCCCTACAAGGTGGACGCATACGGTGCACCAGAAGCATGGCACTTGCAAGGAAATCTTAATCTGGCACACCCAGCAGAATTCTATGATCATCACTACAATAATCCGCCATTGAAGATAACTCCCTCCATGAGCAGCCTTGAAGCCCTCCTCTCCAAGCTCCCGTCGGTCGTGCCACCGCCGGCATCAGCAGCCGGATACTGCGAGTCGGCAGAGCAACAGTTTGTATCAAGTCAAAGGCCTTTGGAATTGATGGGAATGGAGAAAGTGATGAAGGAGGAGAGTGATCATGAGGAGTATAGCAGGCATGAAAAGGATATGGGTGAGAGTAGCAGTTCCATGGCGGCGGCTTATCGTCGTCAGCAGCAGCATTTTTATCATCATCAGATGTGATAAATGTATGTAGCAGTCGAGCTAGCAGCAGATCCAACAATGGAAATTCAAGTGAGGAGTAGTAGATTATGTAGGAATCAGGGATTGATTTCTAACGTTGTAGCCTCTAGTTTGAGTCTCTCATTGGGTTTTTCTATATTATTTTTCCTTGCAGTTGAACCTAGATTATATTTCACTTACTCCTTTTCTTTTTTCATCCTTTTTTTTCCTTTTCTTTTTTTTTTCTATTTTTGTGCTGAGAGTTATATTTCACTTACTCGGTATATATGTTATGATCGACTTCCCACCTTTTGCATGTGTAATCATGTTTTTGCATAGGAAAGGAGAGAGAGAGAGAGAGAGAGAGAGAGAGAGGAGTATTAAAAATGATGAAATGTGAGAGCGCCAGCTAGTGATAGTGGGTATGGAGGAGGACTAATACCAGATAATCCCTTGACTGATTGCAACGTGATTCTGCATTCCTTTGTGTTCCCAAAAGTATGATCCTACACCATTATAGCAGACAATTGGAACATATTCTATGCAGCATAAACTGTGCAAAGTTTTGCAGATCCCATCCATCAAAATAACTTGATTAATGGTAGACACCCACCCAATATGTGGGACTTCTGGTGAGACTGACTGTTTTCCCTTGTAGTTATGCTGCAGTCCAGGAGAGAACTACTCCAGTTTTTGGTGGTTCGTACTATTTGATGGGACTGAAAACAATGTTCATTTTTTATCCAAGCAATGAACCCTTCAGAATGATAGGAATATATGAAAGGCATTGCATCACAACATAAACGTAACCCTGAGTTAACTAAAATCCCCGTACGCAATTTGGTGAATGGGGTAAGTTTGTCTTCCCCAGCATTCTTTAGTTTCAGATTAGGGTTCTCCCCCCCACACACCCCCCCCCCCCCCCCCCCCCAAAAAAAAAAAAAAGGATGGGGATATTCTGATCCTCTGCTTGCTGCAGATAAGCATTTGCTTCCATTTACATTAATTTGGAGTTTGTTTACTTTGTAGTTATTTTCGGATTTTGTCGACGTCACAGTCTAGGGAAAGGCTACGAAAAGATGCCTAAAACACTAAAGACAAAACTTGAGAAAAATGTCCAAGATGGTAGTGCCATGCTGGGCTTTTTAACCTTCTAATGGAACATCCAGGCCCAATTAAAGCATTGTAACTGGGCTCAAATTTGAAGCGCCTGTTGTAAACTCAGTAAACAAACACCGCCCATGGTGTTCACGTTCTGCAAATTGTTTCCGTCTGGCAGTTCTTGATACCATAAAGAAATAGAGAGGTGATTCTCTCTATCAGTAGTCCACATGATTTTTAAAGGGCCTAATCCAAAATTTTCAATTGAAATATCAAGTACTGGTAGTCGACAAACACAACCTAGCAATTCTCTCTCAAAATGAAATATTGTGGGTTTAAAACATAAAACGCAAGCATGATGGTGTCACCATCGAAGCAAGAACATGGTCCTTTTGTTGACTAGAAAATTTACCAAAAGAATAAAAGAAAAACAATTGATATTTAACAGTCGAATGTAATTCAAAATACATGAGGCAGTAACATCAAAAAATAAAGACAAATAAAATGTTATTACGTGTGAAATCTTGGATACCCTAATGACAAGATCTTCGTCATATGGGTTAGATTCAAACGATACTGGCATATTTATCCATCTTCTCAGTAACCATTTCCTCTTCACAAACAAATACCTAATGAAAAGCAGCAACTTCTTCCTTGAAGTGTGTGAGTAGGCTTTCAATGCTCATAACTGAATGGTCTGCCTTATCTCTCACCCGTACGCTCACCTGAAAACAATGAGAACATTAGATACGAGTTAGAACACCTTTTAAGGATAATTTGTTAATACACAAGCATTACACAAGGAAGAAGAAGAAAAAAAAAAAAAAAAAGCACCCATTAATTGTCCCTGTAAGTTTTTTGTTTTTGTTTTTGTTAAACCGCTATTGGCCTTCTTATGGGATGAGAAAATGTTTCTAACTGCCCCTCACGGAGACTAGAATGCTTGCCGTCAAAAGGTAGGTTGAAAACAAAATAAAATGAAATAAAACAATGTGTCCTTGTAGCAATATCAAAGGTCAACAATGTTTCTTGTTAAGATGCAGAGCACCAAGACATATGCTGCAACATGAGTTATGTAGAGAAGTTGGGAAACACAATGTCAACATAACTAGCACATTTTAGAATTAAATATACAGTAAAATTTTATCATACAACAAAATTATCCGAACACCTAGTTATTCTTAACTTATAATTAACAATCATAACATGGTTGGTGGCTTAATACATAAGTAAAGATGCACGATCTGTAAAAACCCCTAAACTTTGTTTTGTTCTTTATATCAATCATGAGATGAAATAAATATAAATTGCAATATAGTTACATGTTTACAAAGAAATTTTTCTTATTTCCTCATGTTTTTTTTTTTTTTTGAAATTTCTTTATTATTATTTTTTTTACATATGGAAAATTTGCACAACATTATTTTTTAATATATCCACATAACCACGCAAGAATTTCCAAAAGTTAAATGGCGCCTAAATACTTCACAATCACGCCATGCACTGACATACCTACATCGGTTTTTTTTTTTTTCACTGACTGACATGCATATGTACCATAACACTGGTTACTTCAAACCCAGCCACAGACCGAGAGCTAACAAATAAACACACCTCATTTGAGAGTTTATTTGCATCCATGCATATACATGCACTAATATGGTACAACGGTGTCTCAAATTGTTTTGCTAAATATATTTTGAAACATGATATTGTCTCGAGTACAATACACTATATGTAGAATCAATTATTAGACAATAGGTAAAACCTGTCCAGTGTTGGCTTCTTCCTCGCCGACAACCAATATATAATTGTACTGCGCCAACTGAGCTTCTCGCACCTGTAGGATGCCAAAACTATCAGTAAATGACTAGCAGCATTTTTATTTAAGCTTTTGGCAGGGGAGAAGTGGTGGAAAAGATTGTCAGAAGTAACTTGCAGGAGAGAAAAGGTGAAAAGAATATTAGAAATTGAAGTGGAAACAGTGAGATCTAAAAAAATAATGATATTCAAATTTTAGGGATGCAGTGCGAAATTACTTCCATTTCTTGTAGTGAGAAACAGTATTTTAAGAGAGGTACAGCTGTATGGAAAAAAAAAATTTAATTTTCAAAGTTAACAATTACAATCAACACGTGTTAACATAACATGACAGAAGAATATATAGTAATTAGTAAACAATCATAAGATGATCTGATGCTAGGTCTCAGTCCTATTTAATAGAATTTAGGATCCTCATACAAAGCTCGATCCTCAAAAAACAAATGTCTCCTCCACCTTAATATTATGCTTGTATATCTCAACCAAGTATCATATATTTATATGGCATCTCAATTATACAGTGTTGTTGTGATTGAAAGTGGTCGAGTGAAAAGTGACCTCATCAATCACAGAATATGCATACATCAACCTCCATCAATGAGAGATTATTGAAGACCAACACACTGCTTTACCAAATAGGTGTCATAGAAGCCTTCACAAGTGTTGGTGATTTGTGCAATAATCAATGATTTGTGTTTAAAGTTAAATTACTTTACAAATTGTAAGTTTGCAGATGCAAGAAATACTCAAACCCTTCCCAATCCGCATCTCATATTAAATCTTTAATTTGCTTACTCCAGCCAACAAGGAGGAAAATCGCTAATTCTTTATTCATACAACTGTATGGACTTGCAGCTATTCATATTAACACTGAAACCACTCCTTTAATAGTGGAAAGTACGATCTTATGTGAAGACCCCAAAACACAATTAAAGTGTCTGTCATCATTTCTGGAAGGGGAAAAAGGGAAAATTTAAATAAAATAAAAGAAGGAAAAAACCTCAGGCCCCACCATCTTGACTTTATAAGGAGCCAGACAGAGGTGTCTGTAAAAGGGCACTTGCAAAACCAAGCATAATCCTATCAGGAATTAAGCAAAACACTTCTAAAATCATAGTATCATTAGAACATATGGGCTAGTCAGCGTAATAGAAATTAGAGGTCGAGAAGAAGAATTCTGAACGCACCTTTTTCTGGATCTTTCTATCAGTTGTATCAACATCAACAAAATAACCAGCTTGATGTATCTGATCACGTACCTATCAAAAGAAAACAATAGAAATCATTGGTGTCCCTTAACAGCAGGATTGTTCATTTAGGAAGAGACAGAGAACATCAGATAGTGATGGTTCGAATTTACCCAGGCCAATGTATGTATTAGACCATGATATCCAAAATATAAGCAGTGAAAAATTAAAGCCTAGAATATTATGGAATTCAGCCACTAAGGGTTAAAAGAGCATACAGCTAAATTACCTGTAGTGCATATGCTTGTGATTTCTCTGACACAGGACAAACAATTGCTTGACGTGGACTAAGCCAGAAGGGCCATTTACCCTTATAATGCTCCAAAAGTATAGCAAACATTCGCTCAACAGACCCTAGGATAGCTCTGTGAATCATTACAGGTCTCTCCCTCTTAGCTTCGTCCTCCGCTGAGTAAGACAAGTTAAAACGAGAAGGGAGCTGAAAGTCCAGCTGCAACCAAATGTACTCATCAACTAAGTGCTAATTCTATAACACTTTAACAGAACAAAAATAAAGGGGAAAACAAAACAAAAGCATGTGAACATGACAAAACCTGTAGTGTCGCGCACTGGAACTTCCTATTTAATGCATCAGAAACACTGATATCTATCTTCGGTCCATAAAATGCACCGTCCCCTTCATTTATCTGTACCACATGGCTCAGAAAGTAAAGCAGTTACATTTATAAGATAAACACCCCCCCCCAACTCCAAGACACACATACGACACCCCCCCCCCCCCCCCCCCTCCAAAAAAAAAAAAAAGGGTAAGAAGCAAAATATAAGCCACCTGCCACGGCTTTCCAAACTCATTCAGTGCTTCAGTAAGATCAGCCTCAGCTTTTTCCCATGTGGCCAAGTCTCCTAAATATTTCTCCGGCCTCTACAACACAAAAATATGGGTAATAAGCAAAATATACAAATATTCTTCAATCCTTCACATCATGTAAGGTTTTTTAAGGAAAGGCGGACAATAAAAGAGGAACGGAGGGAGTAATAATAATATATAAGCCTTACATTTTAGAACCCACAACTACTGTCAAAGAAAATTAATATAATTGGGCAAAAAATACTATGCTTCTAATTTCTAACCATCTATATTAATGAATGTCAAAAGACTGAGATTTCAATTTTGAATGTCTAAAGATTGAGATCTAAATTCTACAAAAGGTCAACCAAATCAAGGAAGCAAAAAATCATCAGTCATACATGTCAGCATACTCAAGCAATAGAACATTGTGCTCACCTAAATAGGTGCCTATCCTAGGGTCCTAAGAAAGGGTTTTTTTGAAGCAACACTATTTTGAAATTTAGCACACAATAAAAATCAATTTAACAATATTGTTAATTTATAAGACCACTGAAGTAATCATTACAACAATACAAAGCAATCATAAAGACCAAGCTGTTTATTCATATAAATCACCATTAGCATATTTGACTCCCGTGGTAAACATTGAGGCAGATAAGCTTAATACTTGAAGAGCGGATGAGGACCAAAACCCATACCGTTGACAGCTTCAGCTCAAAAGTGAATCCAAATACATTATAGGCATAATTGATGAATTCTAACACGCCCCTGACTTCCTCTTTTATCTGAAAAATTAAAGAAAAAAATTATTTGAAGACTAAGAAACAAAATAATTTTACAAACATTTTCCACATCAACAAATTTCCAACTCACCTGAGACTCCCTGCAGAAGATGTGAGCATCATCCTGTTGAAAAATGTTGAATAATTTTTTTCAGAATAAAAATAGCTTCTACTAACCATGGCATAGTAGCCATAAGGTAGTAATAATGTAAACAACTTCCGCAAAAATATACAAATTACTGAATTAAGGTCTTCCACCTGAATGACCAACTTGACGGTGGCACTTCAGGCCCAGAGAAACCATCAAAGTTGAGATAGCTAATAATAGCATAATGACTTATTTAGCACCCACTATTAACAGCCAATTATTCACTAGAACATAAATACAAAGCCCAGCATGGCCCATGCATCTGAGTGAGGACCATTCCCCATAAAGACTCTCCTAAGTTATTACTGAAGAGCTACCACCATAAAGATACCTGCTGAAATCTCCTGACACGAGTTAATCCAGTAAGAGCACCACTGGCCTCATTCCGATGCAAGACCCCAAAATCAGCCAGGCGAAGAGGGAGTTCTGCAGCACCTATCCTTAATAATCAGGATGCAAATGGTGCAACAATGCCAAGGGGGAAAAAAAATTGATAATTGAATGAAGTAAACAACTGGAGTAATTCTTTTTTTTTATTATTATCCTTTTTCTTTTTTATTTATTTTTTTTTTTTTTTGATAAAGCGAGAACTGGAGTAATTCAACACAACATTTAACAAAAATGTACAATCTCATCACTAAGGAAGAAATCTTACATATGCTCTATGTTGAAAACTAAATATACAAACAAAAACAATAAGATAGGGAAAAAACTATATTGTATAGCTCTGTCTTGTTAGAGGGAGACACATCAAATGCTCCAATGCATAAATTTTAATTCATTCAAAACCAAATCATTAGAAATAGAACCCCCCCCACCCCAGCGGTGGGGAGAGAGAGCAGAAAGGGTGAAAATACTTCAAAAAAGGAAGTACACAGACCAGAGATAGAGAAAGAGAGAAACAAGTAACAAATATACACCCCCACACCCTCCCCCTACAAAGAAAAAAAGAAAGAAAAAACAAAATCAATCAAAGACACCACCAACAATAGCCCCTCTACTCAAGAAGGGTGAAAATGAGAGCTACAACTAGAACGGGTTGAGTCCAAGCCCAACCTGAACCTTGGGCTGACACATACAAACCCCTGGCTGTAAAAACCCCACCTTTACCTATTAGGTCCAGCACGGGTAGAGGGCTTGGGCAACCAAACCAACCCAAAACCACACATGACACACCTACCTCCTCTCTGTCCTCCCTCCCTCCAATATTTTCATTGTTTTTCTAGTCACTAACTTTGTATTAGGTGACAAAAAATTATTTGAAGTACATCTAAGTATAGTGCTTGAGGGTCCATAGATCACATGTATGGAATTGTATAATTTTCTATTTTTGGTTCTTTTACTATCTCACGTTTGTTCCATCTTGTGGTGGTTTCCTCGTTAGTTCAAGTTAGCCTGATTTTCTGGTTCATCTGGCATACGCCCAACCCATCCTAACCCGACTCAACCCAAAAAACAGGCTAACCAAAACTCAACCCATGCTTAAATTTAAGTTTGCGATGAGCTAAGATTAATTGGCTTTGGTTGGGTTGGGGTTGGGGCAGAGGGTTCTAGCCCTTGGACTAAGCCCAGGTTAACCCATATTGCACCCAAATTGCAGCCATGGTATAAGTGACCCCTAAACTCCTCAAGTGACAAGGGCCCCCTTTTAGCTAGGAAATTGACTTCCCGATAGGCCAACCCATTGGTCCACAATAAAATGATATGTTATGACACTAGCAAAGTGGACATATTCCAAGGCCCCAATCTAGCTGCTCACACTCAAGAAATGACACTAGCAAAGTCACCAAGTAAATGAAACCAAGACGCACAACCTCCTGCTACCCTTCCAACAGAGCTAACAACTATGCCTTAATAGAAAGATCCACCCCTTCCAGCTCGGAGAAGCAAACAACAATGACACACCAATGGTCTCTAATAACATCATGAAAGGATGGCTTCTTTGGCTAGAACAAATTGCCACCCAATCCAAGCAATCAGGAAAAAAAAAAAAAGAAAAAAAAAAGAAGCATATATATCTTTGACAAAATAATAAAAAAGAAGCATATAATGGAAAAGTAAATCATTTCTCACAAAACTTGGAAGTTTTACTGTCAAGAAAAAAATTTCTGCAGGTTTTATCAAACGCATTTTTGAGAGACCGATTAATATAGAGGTAAGCATGTTAAGAAAGATGTGACGCTAGATAAAAAATTAAAAGAAGTAGAAGCAAATGAATTCATGGGAAATTGAAGTGAAAAATACAAGTGTGCAATGTTAATTGAGAGAAATCAATACCAATGCAAATGACCTCACCTCTATAAGAACGAACTCTATGTTCAAACATCAAACAGTGCCCTGGACAATTCATTGGCTTAAGTCCAAACTCTTGTTTTTCAATCTGCACCAAAGACTAAATATATTAACCTATCAAAGAAAGCATGATCTGGGAATCTAAAATATGAATATTCTACTACACCAAGCAATACATTAGCATGAGCTCAAAATTTCCAAAATTTGGTAAGCTTCAACCAACTGAACCAAGATCTCCCACTTCTACAAAAGGAAAAAAAATTCACTTTTTGTCCAGCTCATTGGGATTTCTCATTTATGTAAATTAGTGAAAGAGCATGGACAAATCAAGTAAATGCCTACAAACTCCTTTATAAACAATCACAACCTTAAAGAAAAAAAGATGGACTCGCCTCAAATAAGAACATATTCTCCTTGTAATTTGCAGCATGACCAGATGTTTCCCAGAGTTGCATATTGAACATATTTGGTGACAATACCTGCCAAATTCAAGTAACATTAGATAACCAACCACCCATTAGTTAACATCATATATTAACATAACGACAACTGCGGATATCAACTACTAACCTCTTGGTAGCCCCTCTCCCTATATTGAGCTCTTATAAACTCCATTAACTTGTTGTATACCCGAGTCCCATGCGGAAGAAAGAACCAACTTCCTGGGCTGAAGTTCATAGACGATGTAACCAATCATGAACGATCTTGATTACATAAATCAATCTTTAGTAACTTAACATGCAAAATTACCTAAGTGGGTGACAAAAGAAAAGCTCCTGTTTTGTACCCAATATTCTGTGGTCATATTTCTTTGCTTCTTCCAGCTGAGCAATATATTCCTGCAGGAAAAATTGTCATTGTGTAGTAGATAATGTCATTTAAAAACACTAAACGCAACATATCAAACGAACATGAATTTAGCTGCCCAAATCAAAATTTCCCTCAATCTATCAATTCCTCCACCAATGCTTAGGTTTATCATTAAATGCTAGCGCAAACTAGAAAGTGAACCTCCAGATAACATCCCTCTCAATAATAATGGTGCTTGTTCAATTATTATGACAGAAATCTAATGAGGTTCGCCAAGACAACCAATCTCCAAAAAAAAAGTCACAAATTGCAAAAAAGAATGGTACTAGATGTTGCCAAACATGGATCAATCTAGAACAAAAAAATAAATGAAGAATTTGGCTCCCATCCAAGCAGATGAGAATGAAACCTAATATTTTAAGCAATAACCCCCCCCCCCCTCTCCCATTACACGCACACACAACTTTTTGAATACACGCACAAATAAATAAATTATCAGTGAAGATAAGGAAAAGCACAGCCACATACAAACTACTTATCCCGAAAGAAAAACTGTATGTATTATTTCTAGACCAATCTAAAATAACACATAGTTGTCACAATTAGTAAGCGACAAACTGACTGACAAACAAAATAGGCATAATAGATAACATTCACAAAGAGGTGCTATAAAATGAAAACTACCTTCAAACGTTTCTGATCGGGATAAGATATCCCATAAACTCTTTGTAAACTTTCACGATCTTTATTCCCCCTCCAGTAAGCCGATGAAGCCTGGAAAAATTCTTAAGTAAACCAGAAACATATTAGCATATATATCTGCAACACGGAAAAATATTTACAAATACCAAACGAAAGTGTTTCTCAACTACAACTCTATTAGGTTGTGTAACACATCACCTTCAAACAAGCAAATGCTTTCACAAAAGACGTATTTGGTATATGTGGTCCACGACACAGGTCAACCAAAGGGCCACACCTGTATACTGTGATAGTTTTGTCTTCAGGCAACTCATTGATGATTTCAATCTGATTAAGACAGTTGAAATACCATCCATATGAGAGAAAAAATGCTAACAATAAATTTTAAAGGGAAAAGTAGTTAATGATAGATCAAATTTGGATAATTAAGAGACTTCACTCGCCTTAAATTTGTTTTCAGAAAACAACTCAAGAGCCTGTTGCCTTGATACTTCAATGCGCTCGAAAGGCTGTTTTTCCTGAAATACAAAGGGCAAGTAACTCTTTGTCATGAAAGAGCCTCCTTCCTAATACATGTAATAATGTACATGAATTTAAACTATTGGATATTGCATAGAAAGGAACTCAAGACCTTATCATTTCATAGTTTTTAGGAAAAACTACAATTCAAATTGAACCAAACTTGAGCAATTTCAATGATGTAACACTATACCACTGAAATGTAGAAACTCTATATTACTTGAATTAAAGCATGGCAAAGCAATTTGAAGTGCACTAAGCGCATTCCCTGAGTATGTTATCCTTATGCTGAGCGTGGTTTAGATTATCAAGAATTCAAGATCATGCACTGATAAAGAAATTAGGTATAATAAAACATGATTAAAAATATTTTAGACTAAGTCATTGTACACGCATAATGTTAATGGATCAACAAGAAATGTAAGAAATTCTGCAGCGGAAGCATTCATTCTAAGCGATGATAGAAGCAAAGAATTGGTGGCATATTTATCCAACTTAGGGAATGCATCAGTTTTGATGGAAGAGTGTACGACTCTTAGAAATGGTCATCTTTTGGCCTGGAATAAAGGTATAGCGGTATAAGGAATGTTCTAGTGGAAGGCTACTCTCAACTAGTCTCAAGTGCTAATTAAACAGATTTGTGAACATAATTAGCATTCGACCACTATCAATTTGATTCAGGAAATTAGATTTCTGATTTCTAAGTTTGACAAGATCATTTTTGGTCATGTTAATAAACAAGAATAGAGCTTTACATTGTACATCAAATTCGGGTCATAATCTGTCTAGTTCTTGTGTTTGGGAGCACAAATTTCCTAGGAAGTTGTGATTAATAATTTTGTATGATGCTAGAGATATTGCTTTACCTCTATGCATCTTATTTTTTGTTTAATGAATGTTGCTCTGTGCATGAGTGCACAGCCGTGTGTGTGTGTGTGTGTGTGTGTGTGTGTGTGTGTGAGAGAGAGAGAGAGAAGAGAGAGAGAGAGACATGTGAGGCTGGTGTGATGTCTACTACCCAATGGGAGATCTCAGACAGAGCTGGCAAGTCTTACCTGAACCATCAACCACCTCAACCCCTGAAGTTCAATCAAGTTTAAGGTTGATTCCCATATTAGACTAACCACTAACCAACCTAATTATTGAATTTAAATATTGTTTCATGTTTATCATGTGATTTAAGTTTTTCAATTATTTTTATTTACAAAATTACTCTATAAATGATTAATTTCAATGTTATTTTGATTTTATATTATATTTTTGATACAATGGGTTGTTTTGAGCAAGCATAAACTCAACCCAACCCTTCAACAACCCAAATCTCAGGGGAAGTTTATGACACATTAGTGACAAAGAACAATCTTATCAAATAAATTATGATAACTGATGAAATGCTACTATTATTATCCTTGGTTTTATTCTCATCATTATCATTACCACAAATGAGGCAGAAATAAAAAAGCACAACAAGAATTGATTTCATCTATAATGATTGATGACAATGAAGAGATGGTTGAAACTGTAAATTCTAAGATGAGGTCAAACCATACCGCAACAGCTTTCGATGCCCCTGACTCAATTTGTTTGAAGTGATCCTCATTCAAGCCCAATTCATCATAAAACGCATCGTAATAGAAACCCTATAAAAACCGATGACCATTTGATGAGAAATTAAAGAGTTTCTTATCTTCATTTTTTTTCCAATAAGGCAATAACCTAACAAAGCGTAAATGCAATACTATGTCAAATTAAAATCTAATCTCAAAACTTACAAAACAAAGATAAATGCCAATTACTTGAACAAATAACAAACAGGAAGAAATTAAAATCAAAAACCAGAAACACCGCCATATAGTTAATGTTACTGTCTTACTGAGAATATTCACGGTGTAAAAACATACCTCCCCTCTAGTGGTGCAGGGCCCAATGCACAGCTTGCATCCATACTCCATCTCAACCGACTGCCAAACCATATCGAACCAAATCAGGATTTTTGCAAAACTACATTGAATCCATATAGGGATTACAATTGCTAGTACCTGTCCAAGGATGTGGGCGCTAGAATGCCAAAAAGTATCGCGGCCTTCATCGCTGTCAAATGTGAATAACTTAAGCTCGCAATCGCCCTCCAGCGGCCTCGACATGTCCCATAGAACTCCATTAACCTGCGAAATCAACGCGTTCGCTGCCAGACTTTTCGATATCTGCCTGGCGACATCTAACGGCGACGTTTCCCACCTCTTCCCTTCCTTGACGGTGCCATCCGGCAAAGTGACCCTATCAAAATTAAAAATAAATGAAAAGAGTGACCCTATATATATGTATTGGTTGGGATCTAGGGAGACTGAGTACCTGATAGGGTCGCCGGCGATGCTTTGCCGATGGGCGATTTGTTCGGCCTTGATGGATTCAAAGACGGCTATGCGTTTGGGAATGACGGATTGGAGATAAGCTTCGTCCTTGGTATTAGCACGACTTGGGGTGGCGCTGGCATCGGTGAGGCCTCCCATGGCTGGTGATGGTGATGGCGGCGGCGGTGGTGGTGGTGGTGGTGCAAACGAAGAGAAGAGTCGGAGAGAGACTTTATATAGCAGAGGAGTTGATGAAGGCGAATAACGGCGGCGAGGGAATGAGAGACCCCAGAGTTGAGCACATAGCATGGGACGGAAAGGTTTGTGGCACCGAGGTTTTAGCCGTTTTAGGGTTCTTATATATTTTGTAATTAAATCACGTTTTTAGTAAATGATTAAACTACTGCCACCATATAAAATACTTTAAGTCCCCACTTAATTTATATTTTTTAAGTTTTTATGAAAATATAAAAAGTTTTTACGAAAGCCAATTACATCGTTTAATATAAAACATCATTTTGGACAACTTTATAGGATAAATGTTTTTCAAAATTATTATTCAAATATAATTTTTGGCCATTTTTTGTGGAAAATGTAATAGAGATTGTAAATGATCAAAAAATTCACTTAAATGATAAATTTTGAAAAAACTTTATTCTACAAAGTTATTCAGAATGATGTTTTCTTGTAGACGATATGGTTAGTTTTCATAAAAACCTTTCATATTTTTCATAAAACCTCAAAAAATGTAAACTAATTGGGGGCTTCGAGTACTTTATGTGGTGACAATAACCTCCCTCTTTAGTAAATTATTACATTACTTGTAGTGATTTTTATTTTAAAGGGCAATTAATAATAATAACTCACGAAAAATACTTTCATGACCTCTTTCTTTCTTCTTTTTTTCCCATTTTTTTTTTCCTTTTCCTTTAACAAGGGTTTCCAAGGTTTTGGTTAGATTTATTCCTTAAAAACTTACAATCTTTGTTTCACATACATTTGATAATCACTAGATCAGATGTTAAGACAAAATAATCCTCTTACTTTGTGTCCATTATTACTAGAAGTTATGCTAAATGGATGCTTAATATTTCACTCACTAATGCTCATGTCCGAAGAAGAAAAAATATAAATTTGCTTACCCATTTTGCCAAAGGCAATCTTCATTTGTTAAACTACGTAAGAAATATTTTAAAATTCCTGTGATTATATGACCTTTCACAAATAAATTAATGCTTATAATCTTATTAGTAGAATATGAAGATGCGTTACAAATTTTAAATTGAAGATTTGTCATTCTAATTAGGTAATCTTAATATATTTACTGTCTATGATACCAACAATTTTCAAAGTTGAGAAATTCATTAGGGATAACTGCGGGTTTAAATAGGTCTAATGTCATAAATTCAAAAAAAAAAAAAAAAAAAAAATCATAAAAGTCAAATAAAAAGAATTTTTTTTTAAATGAAAAATTGAAAGAGGATGCGTAACATTAGCTTCTTTTAAATGCAATGCGATGGAACCCGGTTCGTAGCGTGAACACCAAGCAGCAAGTCAATGGCCCTGTTTGACATTAGACTAGGGCTTTTGAGATGTTGACCAAGTTATGGGCCTTGGGCTTGTTGATTCGATTCGATTAGTGGACTTCATAATTATAAACGGGGAACGGCTATTGCAACCCCCAATGTTTATCACCCCACCCTCCATCCTTTTGGTTTTTAAGATTTTATACAAAATATAAAATGTTTTTGCGAAAATAGGTGGCAATATTCATTAGAAAACGTCATTTTGAACAACTTTGTAGAAAAAAGTTTTTCCCAGATCTATCATTTAGGTAGACTTTTTAGCCATTTATGGTCTTTATTTTATTTTTTTGCTAAAAAGTCTATTTAAATGATAGATTTTGGAAAAACTTTCTTTTACAAAGTTGTTCATAATGATGTTTTCTAGTGGATATTGCGGCCAGGTTTTGTAAAAAAATTTTATATTTTCATGAAATCTAAAAAACCAAAATGAAAGGTGGGGTTTAAAAAAAAAAAAGCGGGATTGCAATAGCCATTCCCTTATAAACGAAGTTTGGACAGCCCATTAATCCTGACCTATTTTCTGGCTCTTTCGGCCCAAGCCTGAAATGGTCTGATTGCAGGTTTAGTTCATTAGATGACACTATCGCAGCCTGCGATTCTCGCTCAAGAACCATTGACTACATGAAATGAGCCCAGCCAGCATGGACATGCTCGACATATGAATTTTATGTATTTTAACTTTTTAGTTTTTGACATGTGTCTCGTGTTTGTCATTTTTTTCTAATGTAATAATAAATTGTTTTGCAATCAATTTTCTTTTGAGATCGCACCAAGCACTATAATAATAGTTTTATCTTAATCATAGGTGGAATCAAGAAAATCTTAGAATAAATTGCAGAAAACCTCTCCTGAAGTATGGGGGGTTAGCAGATAACCTCCTTATATTTTAATTTTACCAATGTGCTCCTATTTCAGTTGGAAGACGAAAATCAATCATCGATGGCCATCCAATTGGTCATGATGCCGGCAAGGGTTTCGACGATTATAAGAGAGTCAAAGGCATTTTGGGAAACACGAGTCCGTTAATGGTGTTACATGCGTAACCACGTGACTAATTTTTGTCAAATTTCATCAACGATGAGTGACAGTGGGGCACATTAACGAAAATTAAAACATAAAGGGGGCACATTGGTAAAATTAAAACATAAGGAGGGTTATATGCTAACCCTCCATACTTTAGGGGGGCTATCTGTAATTTACCCAAAATCTTATTGGAGGGCCTAAAGTTAATTTTTTATAGATATTGTTTAATTCTCAAGTTATGCAAATTTTTTTTACAATATTCATATTACCTTGAATTGCCAAAACTACAACAAATGTCATTTTTTTTGAAACTTTACCAACTTTTTTGTGTACAGGATTTTGAAATAAAATATGAAAAAATAGGCATGAGAATGAAAATCTATTATATGATTAGGAGATTATATTTAAAATAAATAATAATTTGGAGGGGCCATTGATATACTTTTTTTAAAAAATTAACTTATATTCTAAATAAATATATAAGATATTTTCAATCTTTGGGAGTGCCATGGCCCCCAAAGGCATATGTTGTTCCGCCCCTAATCTTAATATAAAATTAAAATTTAAAAACAGCAAATCTCCAACCCCACACCCACCCCAAAACACCTCAAAATGAAAATGGTTATACAAATATGAATTTTAGTAATCGACTTTAAAACTGCATCATAAAGTCTGCAACATTGTGGCATGTTAGAGCAATCACTGTTTCGATGTTTTTTATTTTTATTTTTTAATGATGCCATTTTGCTCCTATTTTCATTTGTCTTGCTCTTGCATTTGGCGTAAAATTTTCCCCTTTTTTTTTTTGGGGGGGGGGGGGGGGGGGGGTTGGTGGTGGTTTGGTATTGATCATGATATGAATTTTCTTCGTCGCATTTAATTTACCCGAAAGTGATCTTAATTCATAAAATGGTAGACTAGAAAATGGAACAATATATACGGTGTCAATTTGATTGTGGAATGTTTTGCAAAATTAATGTCTGGTTTGGGATGTACTGATTCTTGCTGTTTAAATCATAATTAATTAGATCTAGAGTAGACTCTAAAATTCACGTGGATATGTTATAGAAACCGAGATCTTTATGCCTTGTTAACATTAAAGGAACTGCTCATCCATCGTATATATATATATATATATATATATATATATATAGTTAAAAAAAGGGGATGTCATCATTCTCATTTCCAATGCAAGAGCAGTTTATATATTAGCCACAAATCACAGTGAAAGAGTAGCTGAAGAGTGCATCCTGGGGACCCAGCAGCAACACCACATTGGAAAAATTAAAGTCTAAACAGGAGAGGAGGGTGTTGTAATGTTGTGTGAGAGTGTTATGTACATGTGCAAGCATGTGCATTTCGTTCCCACCACTAGAGGTCCAGCTAAGAAGCAACGCAACCAGACACAAATAACACCACCTATCACGCTCTAGCTAGTCCTACTCTCTATGTCTATACCTCTCACCGCCCACCTTGGCCTCCTATCTCTATACCACAACCCAATTCAATCCCCCCTTCCTACCCTCCTAGCTATAGCGCGCCATCCACAATATCAAAACTCCTCTTCCTCTTCCAGCCCCCACCACGTACACTACCTTCTCTTTATGCTCATCTCACTCATTTGCCAATCTCTCTCCTTTTCTCTCTCCATTCTCCAACAACCCTGCAAACCCTTTCCAGTTCCTCTTTCATCTTATCACAATTCATTTGCAATGGTGAAATATATATATATATATAGCACAATCATGGTTGGTTAATTTTACTCTTATTTTGCCAATTGGTTATAGTATAACTTATTGGAAAATGATGGATCATGTAAGACCCATGCATATCATATCCTATTGTGAAAAAGGCTTAAGCTATTAGGTGGGATCCAAACAAATATATGAAATCATATCAATTTTAGCGATGTAAGATGTAAAAATTTCGTAAAAATTTCTATATAACTTATTAATGAAGACACTCTACGTTAGAGATGGGACAACTAAATTATATTTTTGTATAAGAGAACGTAATAGAAGGTCGGGATAAATAAAGGCAAACATATATGTTTGGGTCACTTGCATTTCCTAAAGAATGGTCAAGATCAATGGGTTGGCAAACCACATGCACAGTATGGGGTGTAGGGTGCAATGACCATAGTGGGTTGATGGACCCTAGGGCCCTCATATAAATCATCATCCAACCACCCACAAAACAAACCAATTGGCCTTGAATTCAACTGTATATGAAGTCATTCTCTTTTTCTTTCTGCATGTTTTCTGGTTCATATATCCCCTCCAGGCGTTCCTGTAACTGCCACGAAGGCGACAACGCATCCAATCGAGCCACCGGCAATTGAACAACTCGCTTTGAACTGACGCAACATAGGAAGCCATTCTCAGATGGGACATAACCATAAGCTAGGCCGGCTTCCGGCGGACAAGCATGCCCAATCCGTCTACCTTTTAGAGACATTACCCAGTGCTAAACCGGGGCCATGACCCAATGCCACATAAATTTCTAGTGCGATTGTGATTCAAGTGGCTTGGTGATGTTTGTAACATGTGACCTTGATGGTACGCCATCTTTCTTGCAAGCGACCAAATGAAGGGTCTTAATGAAAATCTACGTATCACCTAGTGGTGGATCTATAATTTTTTTCTCATTGATTGCACATAAGTGGTTATACGTGTGCATCATGGTATACTATACTTCAATATATTTAACCAAAATTAATTAAAATTGCATGTCCATTTTTTCTCAATTTTACAGAGAATTGAGTGGTTGTACGTAGGCACACGTGCACCCATCTATATCCGCCCAAGGTACCAGACCTTTTTTCAGGCTACTAGCTCATTTTTCCTGGCCATGGTCACTAGCTACTTGACTCATTCGTATGGTTCTACGCCTCTAAAAATTATCTAAGTTTCTGGAGTTTAATGTGTTAAGTAGTCTCATATTTTATTTCATCATCTTTACTCATTATACCATGTGTGGTTCCATGACCTGACCATTTTTCTTTTTTTTAATTTTTTTTGTAGGTTTACATTGGATGGGTGTAGAACCCTAACCTACCCTAACCCCACCCCCACCCCACCCAAATGGCCAAATGCCATATGAGGTACAGCTTGTCGGCAGTCCATGCATATATGGCTGGCTTTTCGATTCCCTTCCCATTACCCTAGTCCATAAAATTTAAAAAGGACTTCGATCTTTATATCATGGAAAATTCCATCACGGGACATAAACATGATGCTTACTCAACCAATAGGGATTAGGCCTTTTTGTTCTGTTTTTATTTTTTTATTTTTTTTTATTTTTGTCCTTATTTGTGGCTGATAAGAACATGAGAAGCCCTAGCTCTAAATGGTTAAGTCTCCTGTATCATGAAGTGCAAGAGTACAGGATTTAAACTCATGCATGGAAGGGGACCTTATGCCGTAGGGCATGGAAAACCCCAGCCAATACGTACGATCATGTTAACCTGAGGGACAAGGCACACGAGTCCTTTCCATGCCATCATCTTCAACCCCCCCACCCCCCCACCTGCGAACATTAAATCAGCCCCCACGAGCCATCGATCTATATATCACTCTACATCTACATATCCCTATATATAAACATATAAATATAATTATCAGACCACACCATGTTGCATGTGAATGAAAACTGCATTTACTTGCATGTACTTGTTTTTTTTTTTTTTTTTTTTTGGTTTTACAATAGAAGTATATATATGGGTTTAAACATCTGTCAAAATCATTATCACTCTTCACATGGTTTGGGTTTTTAGATGTCCTCGTGAACTCCTGGAAAGCTGGAAGTTTGTGAGGCACAAAGTGGGGGACCGCTCATCCATGTTAACAACTTTTTCATGTATACATAAATTATATATAGAGACACTCCCCATATCTGTTTTTATGCAATTCATGGGGTTGACCCTTTATGTGCATCCTTTTCGCTCTTGGATATGATGGCTTTTGAAGCTAATTGGCTTAATTGCTTGGGCTTGGCCTTTTTTTTTTTTTTTGCCTTCTCTTTTAATATTTTTTAATTGTTTTAGCATGTGGAATTATGTTGATTATAGATAATCGTAATGCGTGTATTGGAAATCTGGAACACAATGCAATCGAATGGACCAAACTGATGCAGGCAATCGAACCGGTTTTTCAGATTATTATCTGAGTATATGTGAAAGGTTATCCTTTTCAATCTACATTTTTTTGGTTTTTCTTGCCTTTGAAGTGCACTACATGTTGCACCGACGAAGCAAGATTATTGACTAGCACTGTAGCATGCTCAGTTGAGATATGAGTACATATTTTATATATAATAAGTGCAAGTCGATCTCCTACCAATTATTCAACGTACTGCTAAAAAAGATGATTTTTTTTATATATTTAACAAAGAAATTTATTAGTTTAATTTTTTAAAAATACCACACACGATAAGAATCAAAATTTGTGAAACATTCTGGCTAACTGCCAACTTATGAGGCTATCAATGTCAACAGTTAGATTAAAGTATGCTTAATAAATGCCTCAACAACATGACCATGTTCAATTAATTATAATCGTTTATGAATACTCTAAGCCTATGTTTCCTTCCTTAACACTATTGTGGGTCCCAATATCATCCTCTCGCATCACATGGTTAGTGTGATCAAATTCTGATTAATTTGTTGCATCTTTATGTGCCAGACAAGAGACGTTTCAATTTGAGCTAGCTCTGAGCCCTCTGGCCCAAAAATTATGTTCATCGACGACGGTCGCTTGCATGAACAGGAATTCAGTACCACCATGAATTGGATGGCTGTCCCTGTTACACGGAGTATAAGTTCATGCAAGATAGACCAAAAATTTGTAATCCGATGATGGTTTGGAAAAATCTAATCATATATAGAGATGATCAAGTGCAGACCGTCATAACCATTCGAGACATGATCGAGCTTGCAGACTGTCATATGATATTTTCATATATTTTTGTAAAATAAGCAAACAATTGGTGAGATATAATGAGTTTGTGAAGCGCCATGCATCCAGACATCTTCTTGGGACCCATTTTAATATGGTGCTTGGAACATGCCTGTGTCGAGTTGTCATATCCAATTGTTTCCAAGAACAGAAGGGCAGTACAAATACTCCCTCATAATTTTGAACATTTGCACCAGTTGGTGGGATATTGCATGCCCATACTCTTACTACTAGTGTTATTATTATTTTATTTGTTATAATATTTCTGTAAAAAGCGCGAATTCAATCATTACCACAAAAAGAAAAGAACCATTTCAATAATTTTAAGAAGAAATATACGTACCCTATAAAAGGGCCATCCGTCAATTGGTGTACTACTCCACATTTCTAACCCATTTTTTTAAAAACATTCATCCAAATCAGATACATTTCAAGCCAATCCTTTTCGCCAGCCATACAAATGTTTTCAATCAAAAATCTCATTTTGGACAGTTGCCAAGTAAGCGGGCCATCGGCAGCACTCACCTAGAATTAAATGTATCATCATCGAATCCAAATATAATGGTCAAAACCTTCTCAAAACCTTATGGTTTGGCCGTGGATTCACAATGCGATTTCCTATATATAACCACTATATATTGCGGTTCTTACTTTTTTTGGGTCGGGTCACGCCATAGGTTTGTGAACATAAATAAAAACACTATTACCTAGGGTTCCTTATTCAGAGCAAGGTGTTAAGTTTCTAATTTAAAAACCTAAACTTATAATTGGAGGAGTCCAAATAAATATATAAAAATATGTTTAAATCGATATTTAATCGATGTGTGATGTGAGGCTTCTCAACAACAAGTCACTACATATAAGATGGGTCATGTAATAGTGCTTTTTTTTTTTTTCTTTTTTTATATCAAGAGACTCCAAATGCTTTTCACCTGACTAATTCTCCAAAACACATGCAGTTTTTCCGTCCCACATGCCCCAATAATGGACCTATGAAGAAAAGTCAATTTTGGTATGTGTCAATCTGTAATTTTATTGGGTGAGCCTAACCACACCCCCATGGGGGGTAATGCACTGTTTCTATTCCATTACTTTAATCAATCTCAGCCGTCCGATTGGGGTGACGGTGGAATACGGTAAGGATGGATGGCCTTTTGTGTGGTTAGATGGAGATGAATTGAGAATAAGAGACTGACATGGCCGATGAGATCTGAACACGTGTGAGCGGGCAACTGCTGAGATTCGGGGATTACGAGGATAGATAGAGAAAGTAGTGGCTGGCGTGAGCGTGCGAGAGCTAGCTGTCAGACACGTGCGTAGGTTGAATCTTCACATAATTGTACCCTCGAGAAACGACAAATGACTGGCTCGCAATTCTCTCCCTCTCTTTCATTTGCACATGTGGCGTGGAAATTATAAGCTTCACTGGCCTACTATATTTCGATAATTTGACAGAGCAGGTGAGTTGATAAGGCAAAAACTTGCCTGTAACTGTGATTTGGTCAGGTGGTATCATCAGTCAATCACATGTAAGTATAATGAAAAAATGGGACCTATAAGTACACTGATTTCTCATTCTGCTTGATTGTGATTGGCTGGTGATACCACTTAGCCATACCACAGTTACATGGAAGTTCTGCTCGAGTTGATAATGCCCACTTCAATATAATATTTGATGTGAGTAATGCCATGTCAGCATATTAATTGACATGGCATGCCACGTAAATTACTATAATTACATCAATTTTTTAATATTGCTAACGTGATAATATAATTTCAACTAACATAGTAGAGGAGTGGTGTATCTCACTCCTTTATTTATGTACTATAATTGCCGTTGCAGTAAATAAAAAAAAAAAAATTTAATTTAATATCCCAACTAATTAATATAGTAACATAATAATTCACAAATTTGAATTTGAATAGTTAAATCCTTTCAATTGGGATCTTGAATTTGAGAAAAAAATATTATGACACATAACATCGCTCTAAATAAATTTAGATAAAAAAT